>CM076584.1:885118313-885648308 GCA_034641835.2 Pinus albicaulis | reverse complement strand
AAAAAAATAAGATGAAAACCTGGAAGATTTGTTGGAGAGATTTCATTACAACATCAAAAGAGAAAAAATGGAGAACTTAGATCAAGACACCTTAAAAGCTCTCTTGTTGAAGACAATTAGGGATGAATGGTTGGATATCCTTAACATGATGGGAAAAGGGAATATATCTCAGCTCACATTACCTGATATATCTGAGTTATGTATCAACCTTTCAAGAGGGAAATCTAAAATTGTGAAAGGACCAAGAGACCCTGCTCTTGCAAGGGCAAGTAAGTCTGCTTTTGGGACAGTAAGTAGGGTAGAGATAGGGCATATGTTTGATGAATTCAAATTTGACATCTTAGGGAGTCTTAGTGAACAAATAAACACCCTTAAGTTACAAAACAAGCAAAAAGCTGAATCTGATGCTTTAGAAATCTTTTGTCCCAAATGTAGAAAGAAGCATGCCTTGAGAGAATGTCCTTTGGATGCAAAAGTTGCAGAGACCTGTGTAATTTGTTCAGAAAAACATGAAACCAAGAGATGTCCTTCACTTCCTGGTCTTAAAGCTGTCTTTCAAGAGAAAAATCCTACAAATTCCACAGAATCTCTCAATTTTGTCTCTAGAAGGCCTTGGCAAGGACCTCAAACACAAGGATTCCATGATCAATTGTATAATCAACCTCCACTAAATTGGAATTCTTGGCTGCAACCTTGGCCCCAATTTCAAAATCAATCTCAAGCTTGGGCACAAGGAGCACAAAATCCCTATGGAAGATACTCCCAGTACTATCAATATCCACCATCCTATCCACCATACCCATGTTTTTCTCCTCAAAATCCTCAACAGAATCCTCACAACCCACAACATCAAAATCAACCACTCCTATTACCATTGCCTCAGAAATCAAATCAGTTGCCTGCTCAACCCATACCAAACCCCAACAATAAAAATCCTCAGAATACATACATGATAGAAGGCCAACAGTTTCCAACTTATTTAATTACTCCTCTAGACCTTAGTGATGTTCAGCTTAGGTCTGGAAGAATACTTGAAAAGAGGAAACCTTCTGTGATCATACAAGAACAAGACAACTCTGAGGAAGATTCTCTACGGGAAAATAAAAGTCTTGAAGAAGACACATCTTTTCAGGACCCAAACATTGAAAAACCAAAAATCATGGACAAACTAAAACTTCCTAATCTTCTTTTTACAGCCACATTATTACAATTAGTAGACAGATCTGTGATTAAACCTGATGGGGTAATAGAAGACATTCCAGTGTCCTTAGATTCTTGGGAGTATCCTGTGGATTTTATGATCCTAACTCCTAAAAAATAATCTAGGAGGACATCCTATTATATTAGAAAGACCTTGGTTAGCTACAGCTGATGCTTTCATTAGTTGTAGATCCAGTGATATGTACATCTCTGATGGTAGTTCAACCAATAAATTTACCTTGTATCCTCCAGCAAAAACAATTACAGAGTTAGATGATACTCAATGGATTGAGGATGAAGAATACATACAACCTCTCTTCCCAATTTCAGAAGTTAGTGAAGATAGCCAGATTCTAAACACTGTAGAAAATTTTGAATCCTCTTCGGAATACAAACATGAACAATTTCAAGAAGAATCCAACATTTATTTTTTATCATCAAGACAGATGTCTCTTTACTCCATGAATAAATTTGGCAGCTCTACAATTGAGATATTTCCAGGTAAAACTTTAAACATAAACAAGAACCTAGAGAAATCTCAACAAGAAAATCTAGTCAAGATATTATAGAGACATTATTCTGCATATGCATGGGAGTACACTGATATGAAAGGGATAAGCCCTAAGACTTGCACTCATCACATCTACATAGAGGAAAATTTTAAACCAATCAGACAACCTCAGAGACGGATGAATCCAAACCTTAGGGAGATTGTTAAAGAAGAATTGCAGAAATTGTTAAATGTCAACTTTATCTATCCCATTTCAGATATTCAGTGGGTTTCGCCTTTGGTAATTGTTCCAAAGACAAATGGTAAATGGAGGGTATGTATTGAATACCGGGAATTAAACAAAGCTACTCTTAAAGATCATTTTCCCCTACCTTTCATAGATCAAGTGTTAGATACATTAGCTGGAAAAAAGTACTTCTCATTTTTAGATGGGTTTAGTGGTTATAATCAAATTCAAGTAGCACTTGAAGATCAAGACAAAACCACATTTACCTGTCCTTGGGGTACCTATGCTTACCGAGTATTGCCATTTGGACTATGCAATGCACCTGCAACATTTCAAAGGGTAGTACTAGCAATCTTTTCAGATCTAATACATGATTGTGTAGAGGTATATATGGATGATTTCACAGTCTATGGAAACACATTTGAAGAAGTATTAGCAAACTTGGAAATTTTTTTAAAGAGATGTAAAGAAGAGAATATTTCACTAAGTCATGAGAATTGTTTTATCACTACTACATTTGGCGGAAATTCCGACACTTGCTTCCGACGCTTTTGACCAAATGTCAGAAATTTCCCCAAATTTTTTCAATCCCGCCCGAAACCGTCGCTATACCGACGTCTAGAGAAATGTGTCGCAATACCGACACTTAGACAAAGTGTCGCAATTGCGACATTTGAAGGAAGACGTCACAATTGTGACACTATTCCCCAAGGCGTCGCTATTGCGACAGATGCTTCCAAACGTCGCAATTGTAACACAATGTCTAAGTGTTGCAATTGCGACGTTTGGAGGCATCCGTCGCAATAGCGATGCTTTGTTTGCGACACAATTTCTAAGTGTCGCAATTACGATGTTTAGAGGGATCCGTCGCAATAGTGACGCTCTGGCCGTCGTCGGTATAATGACACTTATATGCAATAAACGACAGTTATATGGCCTTTGCAAAAATGGTCGGCTTATAGAGCAGTGCGAGGAGTAGTTAATGGAGGCACCTTTGCGATTGCGCATAATTTGGAGAGAAAATAGTAATAATGAGAGAGGCTCCTTTAATTGTGTCTTTTATTTTTGAAGGTATGGATTGTCCAGCCTGCAATTCTATGCTGTCGAGAAAGACTCGCAATCCTCTGGAAACAAGACTGTTGTGAAGATGCTTGGCGAAGAAACAGACATCGGGTTCACGACTGTTGATGAACACATCGTAGTCCGGCGAAGAAGGCACCAAGGAGGGTATTCTCAGTGAATGAGGGATGTTGAAATATTAATTTCAACTACCCTGTCCTTTGGCCATTTTCTAAATCTGTTTGAATGGCTCTGTCAAACAACCGCTTTCTAAAACTAATGAACAGTCAATTTTGGTTTTAAAATCACAGTCCCTGCACACATAAAAACATAGCGTTGTATTGTTTTGGAAACAGAGCAATTTAATAGTTAACACGGGAGATTTTAATTCAGAAGAACGTGGTCCCACAAACCACAGACCAAATTAGCCATCCACGTGGAAGTAGACGATTTGATCGCGTTATTTTTTGTCCCATCTGCATTGTGGAATTTCAGACCTGAAACATTATAGGGCGGAATTAATTTGATTTTCGCGTCACAGTTTTCCTCTGTACGAAAAGCCAAAAAACGGACCCGAATTTTTATATGGTGTATTCTATGAATTTTTCGTGTCACAAATTAGGGTGACATCAGCAAGCTATTTTGGAATGCGAATTTGTGATTGAAATCAGGTTTATTTTTTTTGAAGTCCGGACATATGATATAGTTTTATTAATATTTTGTTATAAGTTTTGTTTCACCACCCAATAGTTATTTAAACCATTGGCTCATATATAACATAATATTTCACTTTGGGCATTTGTAATGTGGGCCCCGAATACTTTAAATAGGTACATATACATTAGACAATTTAAAAGTTTTGAGGATTGCACCCCTGGTGCAATTGTTTGTTTATAAGATTATATGATACATGTGAGATAAAGGTTTATTATTTATCATATATAAATAAATTTTATCAATATTGGACATTTACACTTTTATGAGGTGATGTTATAAGTAAATTCATAAATATCTCTTTTTTAATCCTCATTTTACTCCATGAATATGTTTGGAAATGAAATTTCAATAGATTAATTTTCTCCTAACCTATGTATCATCAATATTGTACATTTACATTCTTAATTATGAGGTGATGTTATAGGTAAATCCATGAATATCTCCTTTTAATCTTCATTTTAATCCATGAATATGTTTGGAAATGAAATTTCAATAGATTAATTTTCTTGCTATTATATGTTTTACGAAGATATGGTAAGGAATTCTCTCTTGTTCTTCTTAGAAATAATTATATATAATTTTTTTTTTTCAAAATAGATTAAAAATATTATATGAGAAAAATTGTTAATTCATCAATATGTGTGTGTGTGTGTGTTGTGAGGAATAATTTCATAGTTCAACTTAATGGTTCATTATATAATCATGTGATCATCACCAATGATATATCTTAAAAAGCAACTGAAAAGCCATGTGTACAAAATCGATGTATACTCTAGGGAGTGGTTCTCATATCACTATGTAAATTGTTGTATGCTACTTCAACAAAATTATAAGATAAACTATAATACACATCATATATGCACCATAACAATTGGTACAGGGTAAAACCCACTTGCCACACCTTTGTACTCGATCCAATTTTCTCTGTCAACTCTTCTAGCTGTGGGAGTTTCCTCCAAGGATCATAATACCCCCAAGGCCTGTTATCACCCTAGTAATTCTCAGGTTGTCGGATAGGGATTTTTGTAGTTAAGAACACCAGGGGTAACCAAGAACTGCTTTGGGAATTCAAGATCTAGCCTTCTTGAACTCTAGAGAGGGATCTCTCCGTGTGATTTAGCTTTGTTTTAGTAACAGATATTAGGCTAGCTATGATTGTGTATTTGGGTTTGATTTTAAAAGATTGGTGGGAATAAAGAGATTTCAAGGTAAACCAGAAGGATCTACCAGAATATTGGGCAATGGAGTCAAATCTCTAGGCAAGCAGAACTAAGAAATAAGGCTCAGAGATGCAAATGTGCTAAGGGCAAGATAGGTGACCTTCTAAGGCTAAGTATAGGCTTGATTTGATGGAGTCGATGGAATCTGAGCAAAAGGGCACTTAAGAATCCTTAAGCTATAGATAAGAAGATTGAAGAAGGGGATCTAACTGGGAACTGTAGAACTTCCCATAAGGTTCTACGAACAGGCTATTATTGGCCTACCATATTTAAGGATGCCAAAAAATTCGTGCAGGCCTGTGATAGATGCCAAAGGGCAGGACGCCCTGGGCAGTCTGATGAAATGCCTTTGAACCCTCAACTAGTGATTGAACCATTTGAACGCTGGGAACTTGATTTTCTTGGCCCTATTAGTCCTCCCTCAAACCAAAAAACATACATCCTAGTTGCAACCGAATATGTCACTAAGTGGATCGAAGCAGAGGCAGTTTCAAAAGCTATAGAGGACTCTGTAGTACAGTTTCTTTTCCAAATCTTTGTGCGCTATGGTCTCCCAAGGGACATAATCACAGATGGAGGACCACAATTTGTAGGTAATAAATTAGCTGAAACATTGTAAAACTACCACATTCAGCACAAGATTACAACTCCATATCACCCACAAGCCAATGGCCAAGTAGAGAGCACGAACAAAGTAGAAAACATTAAAATGCCAAGTAGAGAGCACGAACTATAGTTGTCTTGAGAAATTTTATTCACATTGAATACTTCAAATTGTGAAGTATTTATACAAAAAAATGTTTACAAAATATCTCAGGAATTGAGATAATGTTTTAATCAAAAATAGGAAAGAAAACTTAAAAAGAGGGACAGCTGCAAAACAGTTTGCAAGTTGTTACCTTTTTACAAGCAAAAATAGAACTGATTATTCTAATTTGAACTAATTGTTGTTGTGCACTTTAACCCTGTATTTTTACCATTTGAGGTAACAGTAAAAAATGAATTTCCAAGTGAATTTCCTGTTTTTTATCCATTAAATTCACAGCAGATCTGTGAATTCTTGCCACTTTTCTGTAGAGGGGATCTTCATAGTCTTCAATTTTCTGTAACTTTCATCTGCCTCTGTATACTTGGAAAATTTAGGCTTGATAGTGAACATATGCCTGATCTCATTATCTAAAAAGAACAAATTTTCAAAATACTGAAGAAGTATTTTGCCTGTTGGTGATCCTTGAGGCAGTTGTTGTCTGGCTTGCTCTTTTGCATGATTTCTGATTTTTAGATCATAATCTTTCTGAGGCATTAACTTTTCATTCAATGCGTGAATATCAGGCAAACCTGCTTCTGACAATGTTTTGTATTTGGCTAAAAATCTTGAGATGGATAAATTCATGTCTTTACACCGGTCCTCTAGATTACTCATTATGTTTCTTTTGTTAAGGACCTTTTTGATTTGAAGAATGGTTTCTGTTCTATCAACAATTTTCAATTCTTCCAACTCTTCCCTGGTTTTACTGTTTAAAAAAGCTATGAGTTGGATTGCTTGGGCTGGTTTTTTGTCAATTTCCCTCTTAGTCTTGTCAATCTCTGCACTAGCAACTTGAAGTAACTCCCTCTGTTCATAAATTATACGAATTGAAGGCCATTTAGAATGAATGGCGTCAATAATTTTGGTCCATAAATGATTTTTTATAAAGGCCACTTGATCTGTAAGATTTACTTGTGCTTGCAGAATCTTTACCTGTTCTTGTAGTCGATCAGCCCTTTGCTCATGTCCTCTAGAAGTAGTCAAGGCATCATTTTTGGATTTTTCCAAATTTTTAATAGTGCCTCTCAAACTAAGAATCTCTTTATCTTGGTCTTGTGGTGTGCTCCTCTGTGAGGATGAAGAAGAAGAGGCAGAGATTAGAGAAGTAATTGGCACTGCAGTTGGCAGTACTCCGTTCGGTGCCAAATGTTCTGCCAAAGTAGATGGTATAGCAGTTTTTACAGTGGGGATCACTGTAGGAATGACCATTGGTTGTGCTTTTCGTAGTTCTTCATTCTCTTTCATTAGAGCTTCTATTTGACTTTCCATTATTTTTATCTGACCTGTCATTTGATGTACAAGCTGCTTTAAATCATCATTCTCTATTTTTTGCTGTAGAATTTCTTTTGCTTGAGAGTTTTCACTCTGAGGCAACTTCAATTGTTTTCTAAGAGCAGCTATATCCTCATTTTTCTGTTTAATTAAGACTTTTGCCCCGTCAATGTTGGCTGGGTCACCCCCTGCTTCAATCACTATATCTTTTAGTGCTTTTATTCTTAAATTATTAGCATACAGTGAGGCTTTGTCCAACCTCATTTGATTTTGGAGGTTGAGCACTGTTTTCTCAAGCCTAATTGATTTCATAGTTTTACTGACAATTTTGGAATATATCATTTCAGTATTGCTCCTATGAAATTCAATTTGTTCTAATTCATGAATGGCATTTGCATCCAGTTCAAGATCTGTTTTGGAATAATCTACCACTGATTTTGGCTCGGCCACTGTAGGCTTCAATAATGACATTACCAATTTATTGGATGAATAATCAAATGTTGAAAGAAGCCTATCTTTGTTTCCAGGCTTTTCCTTAAGAAATCTAGAATGAGCTTGATTCTTGAGCTCTTCATTCTTCTCTTTAATCTGTCTGAATCTGATCTGAATCTCTGACTCTGTATTGTCAGTTTCCTGAGAAGAAGGAGGCAAATCGACAGTAGCCTAGTTTTCCTTCATGACTGTATCATTTTGTTGTGTTCCAATTTTTACATTTTGAAACTCTTTTAATGTTTGAGTGACTATTCTTATTGCTTCATCATTTATATCAATATTTACAGCCTTATCATTTTCTTCTTCTGTTGACTTGCTTCTTTTACTATAAGGAGTTCTGAATTTTATGTCCTCAATAGTCTCAGCTATGAAACTATCTCCTTCTCTGTCTCTTTTATGTACATTATAAGTATCTTTGCTTGTAGAAGCCACCTGTACTGTCTGTTCAATCTGTTTGCCTTTGCCACTGCCTACCTGTATTACCTGTACTGCTTGTGAATCATCATCAGATAGGGTGTTTGGCTCCCATTCAATTTTATTTACATATCTTTCAATATGGGGCTTAGGATCATGCAAGTAAACAGGCAACTTACATTTTACCCTTATTGCACTCAAAATGCCTTGTGGGTCATACTTCCATGTAAAACTACATGGGAACTTATACTCTTTAAGTTTGACATTTATCTCATTGGCAGCTTCTCTGTTATTCACAATGAATGGCCCAATTTGATTTTTCAGCTTAAATTGGGTCTTTTTCTTGAAAGCTATGAAGTGGATTTCATCTACATTCAATAGTTGTCTCAGATATTCTAAAGAAAATATTCTTGTAGTAAAAAATCTGGGTAACTTATATGGGGCCAGGGAGGAGCCATACACTCTAATTTCTGTATGATTTTTATATAAATACCAATCTCCAGTTTTGTAGCTCTCTGATAACTGCAGAATTCTTCTTGTCTCATCATTGATCCTAGGGATCTCCTCTTTTTCCAAGAGATACATAGCAGGGGCTATAAATGAGTCATTGAAATATGTAAAACTATATTTTCTATTCCATTTCCTTAAAATAGATGACCAAAATACTACTGATAGAACTTTTCCTTCTGCATCCACTTTCTTACATTCATTTGGAAACTTATCTGTTTGATAATATAGGAAGAGGTGGAGTAGATAAGAGGAGTATCTGAAAACTCCTTCTTCTGATAATTTGGATAACTGATAATGCATACTTTCAGCAATAAATCTAGCAAAATTGAACTAAATGGATGGTGATTTACTAGGGCTTAGAGTCGACAGAAAACCTAGGATAGCCACATCAGTGAATTCATCACTGGCGTATCCTAGTATGAAGGAGAGCATTGAGACAATCTGTCTAGTTTCATCTGGGAAATCAACGGTGTCAAAAGGAGGATCTAACTTAGGAATATCAACTTGATTTGGACAAAAAGTCTGGTATATTTTGAATCTAGCATTGAAATCCAAGTCAAGATATAGTTGGGTTAAATCTTCTCTTGTTAGGGTAGCAGAATCGGGGTCATGATTCATTTGCAACATGGAATTTATCGACTCTTCAGTGATGTAAAACAGGGTTTCTTTTTCTTTGTTTACAATACATCTTTTTTCTAGCATATAATAGGCTTGGCATAATCTGATAAAGTCAGGAACATAATGAGTGAGAGGGACAATATATCTAGGCAGATTGGATTCCCAAATTGGAATATCTTTGTCACCCTTTTCCACTGATTTGCCATAGCACCAATTATAGACATCAAGCGGGTTAAATTCTACATTAGGGTCTAGTATTCTACAGTCCAGATCAACTAAAGGGTTGTTCTCTGGAGAAATGACTGGAGGCTGGACTGGTCTGACCACTTCTGTAGAATTATCCGTGAGTGCAGGAGTCGGTTTGTCGATTTTAAAGGACATACGCTGAGGAATATTTGCAGAAGACTAATTTTGAGATTTTGGGCCTCCATTCTTGGGGGTTACCTGTTTCTTGGTCATTTTTAATAATGAACGAAGAAAGCTTAAATGGTTTTCTAAGTTCCTTTACGAGAAACAGGGGTTTCTTGGCGAATTTCTACTGAAAATGGGGTTTCTAAGCAGGGTTTTTAGGAAATGCAAGGAATTTAAAGCTCATAACGTGTATTTAAAATCAATTTCAACAGAAAAATGGACCAGGGTATGGAAACAACTACGAGAAAGGAAAATTAGGGATTCCAGGGAAATTTTGACAGAGTTTTCCCTGAAAAATGGACACTTTTTTGCAGTAACTTTGGTAATTATTTGAAATCGACAGGAATTTTGAAATTTCAGAGGGCAACTTCGAAGAAAAGTACCTGGAGAACCAGTGGAATTTGGTTGAAGACGTTTCAGAGGTGCTCAGTCTTCAATTTTTTGAAAATGGCTTCGCAGAGGACAATGTAGTACTTTGTAATGGAAATTCAAGGCAATGGGTGTCGAAAAATGGTACTGGTAGGTTGAAAATGGCTCTGCAAAGTTTCTCAGGGTTCAAACGGCGTGATTTTGAGGAAAAACGGTTCTGCAATGTTTTTACAGGTTTAAAGCGAAAAGGTGAAAATTTGAATGAAAATAATAATTTTAATGTATTAAACGATGGTATAACCATAGTTAAATGACATTAAACTTGGTTTAAATGGGTGAGGTTTAGGGAATATCGCCAGTGGTATTTGCGAGGGTAAATGGTGGTAAGCGGAAACTAGCTTTTCAAACGCGATACAACGTGGTGGTGACACGTAAGCACGAGTGGTTTGGAAAAACCACCCATTTCGCGCAGCTTTGCCAAAACATCAAACGATTACTTTATGAGCGCGGAAATGTATTAGCGCCATCGGATCTGGATTCAACGAGCGAACGGCCACAATCAAAAGGAAAGGTGCGGGGAAAAGGTAAGTTATCGGGTTCACTTTGGGCCATTAATCTTGGGAAATCGTCGCTATACCGACATTTAGAGAAAATTATCGCAATACTGACACTTAGAAAAAGTGTCGCAATTGCGACACTATGCCCCAAAGCGTCGCTAGATGGCTGCCTCCAAACGTCGCAATTTCCTCCAAACGTCGCTATTATATGTTTTACGAAGATATGGTAAGTAACTCTCTCTTGTTCTTCTTAGAAATAATTATATATAATTTTTATTTTTTTTTCAAAATAGATTAAAAAAATTATATGAGAAAAATTATTAATTCATCAATATGTGTGTGTTGTGAGGAATAATTTCATAGTTCAACTTAATGGTTCATTATATAATCATGTGATCATCACCAATGATATATCTTAAAAAGCAACTGAAAAGCCATGTGTACAAAATCGATGTATACTCTAGAGAGTGGTTCTCATATCACTATGTAAATTGTTGTATGCTACTTCAAAAAAATTATAAGATAAACTGTAATACACATCATATATGCACCATAAAAATTGCCATACAACTAATTTGTTTTAGGATACATGTGGCATTCTAGGGGTCAATTCTATATGATGTGTATATCAATCTATTAGGTGTTGGTAAGTTTTGAGTATCTAAGAAATGATAAGAAATATCCATACATCATGATCTTGTAATGTGATTATAAATTGTGTCTATAATTTCCATAAAATGTATAAATGATTTGTTTAAAAAAAATCAACACAATCAATCCTAAACAATGCTCATGATGTGGAATGTCATTGGAAAAACCAAAATGATGGTCACATGTCCCATTTCTATGGTAATGGTGATCATATATATGTTGTAGCGACACTTGATGAGTAATTAAATAAATCTCAAAGTGTGACTCATTGTGCCATATTTTTTTAAAGCATGATTTGTTTTCCTAGTTTTTACTAATTTGTTAACATATTTTATTCATTTGGAAAGCTAATTAATGATGCTTTAAGTAATTAGGACTTAATGAGAGATCATCTTCACATCTTCAATAAAATATATTGGTAATTGTAGTCACTATATGGACCGCACATGCATGCTAGAAAAATTGAAATATAAACTATAATACACATCTTATATCTGCCATAACAATTGTCATACAACTTATTTACTTCTAGATACATATGAAATACTTTATGTAAATGGAATATTATGTGTATACCAATATAGTAGGTGTTGGTAAGTTATGAGGATCTAAGAAATTATAGGGTATCCACACATTAGTAGTGCCCTGGTGAATTTTTTGCATAATTTTCTATTTGTTGTAATTTTGTTGCCTGGATTTGTTATAGATTTCAAATAATATATACAATTATCTACCAATTGTTCTTTATAAAGAAGAATTACAATAAGTACTCACCTAAAAGTGAGCCATGTGAAAATATTGGTAACATGAGTAACCTAGTAAGCTGTAAATGAAAAGTGAATAACCTCCACTCACCAACAAGTGGCAGGCAGGGTTGGAATTTGGATTTCTCTTTACCCGTCACACAATTTTTTTTGACGTTTTGGTCATTATTTTTCTAGTCAATAAACGTTACGCTTAAAAATTTTCACTTCATTAATGATGTTCTCATAATAAATTAACCCTTCACCAATAAAAGTTTTATTAAAAAAATTGAACGCTCTTCCATTTTCTTTGGATTTTGGAGTGTGATATATCTGTGTCATGGAATTTTAATACCTAAAGTTTCAAGAGAAATAATTGATTCTTGTAAAACTAATATTTCCTCAATATATTCTATGATCTACTAAAAATTACTTCAAAATCAAGTAACCTTCCAATATAAAGAAAAAAACATGAACGAGCTTTCCCTAAATTGCAATAAATTTATGTTTATTATTAATATTGCATAATCTGTCTTATAAAAATTTCATAATCAGACTAGGTAAATCATAATGCATTTTTTTATTGTTGTGATTAAAAAAATGAGCCAAAGAACACTAAGGAACTCAGAGAAATCAATCTATTTATTATTTCTCACAAAACATGTTGAGTAGTGGAGACTAAGCGCTAGATTTTTTTCTGTCCTCAATCTCTCTATTAATTATGTCTATGTAGTTATAAGAATAACAATAAATAAGACGGCGTAGCCGAGGGATTAGTCTCTGTGTGCGAAATTAGTGATTATTTGACTAAATGTTATACCATTTGAAATTATTTGAGCGAAATTAATCAGGCCATGATGTACCATTTGTCAGTATCTATTTTCTCATGCATGAAAGTTTTTTTTTTCTAAGTAAAAGTAATTATATTAACAAAAGGAGTACATTACAGCGGGCCGAAGCCTGATCATTTCCGAGTGCTGTGGCATTTGAAGAAAAAAACCATAGTTTGAAGACTGCCCTGCAAGAGGGAAACCAGTCTGAAACAGTTCATTTGAAAAAATCCCACGGGGAACCGAGTGTAAATGCGGGAGACCATGTCGAAATAAAAAAAAACATATGCATTTTCGGGAGGCAGGCGGAAACACATGTGGGGCCGTGAGAATGAAAGGCGGAAATGAGAGCAAAAAACCGAGTGAAAGAGAGAACTATTAACAGAGTTCGTGAACAGCATCACACTAGGGATATCGGTTCCCCATATCCCGGCATTATACAGGTCAGCAATAGAATGGATCACCTTCCCGAGAGGAGGAGGAGTAATCTGTGCCTCACTCGCTTGCACTGTGTCCTGCCTCTCAGTAGGTTGACCCACCACTTCCTTGTTCACCAGGTCTTGCGTGGCCTTGCCCATTTGACCCTGCACGTCCGCACTATCAGGGTGCTTCAGCCCAACAAACTACGTCGAATCCTGAGCCACCGAGAGGCTGCATTCCGCTGGGTGAGAACTGGGAAAAATTTACTGAGGCTCTTCACGAAAGACGACCGTAATTGAGGCAGTCACCCTGGGTCGATTGAGAGTGTTGTTAAAGGAAAAATGCGCGGTGTGGGTTTGAGCAGGAGGAGCGGAAGGAGTGGGGGAAGCAAGGCGACGACCCGAGTGGAGAAGGTGCCCTCTAGGTTGACTGTCAGAGTGGGAGGTAGACATAGAGGAGGTGCCAGAGGTGGAGGGAGAGCGTCAAATTTGGCACCTCGTGGAGCCTCTTCGGCAGCGCATTCTCTGCCTGAGGCGCGGCATAGTCGCACTCGAGACAGCAGGGCAGGGAGGAAAAAGATGGACATAAGACTGAGGCGAGAGGGGCAACAGGGTGACAGAATCAAGCTTATAGGAACCAGCGTGGGAGAAATGGATATTTTCTCCAAAATCCAAACAACAATTGAGACAGCTCCTCTTACCAGTTACAGTGCGAACATTAGAAAGCCTTGCTCCTGGAGCACAACACAAATTCACAGGTGGGGGAATTTTGTTCAGAACAGAGGTACGTTCCATAATAACAACCCAGTCTATCGTGCAACTGTGAATCGACTGCAATAAACCACCATAATTATGAACTGGAGGCTAAGCCATGTCGCGGCATGCGAATGTGTATCGAGGAGCGGGACTATGGTTTATTCGAGCACCAGGAGTAAATGGCATTAAACGCCGATTAGTCGGCATTAAGAACTGAATGACAGCACTCTTGCGGGTGGGCCAGTGGCTTCCCCTTATGCCACACCCCCATCCCATCACGTTAAACACTACCAACTTCACCCGCATCTGGGTTCTCATGTATGAAATTTGATGTACCATTAAAATTTTAATAGTTCTATTGAAATTTTAATAGCTATAATAACTGTATATATATATATGTATATATATATATATATATTAATTTAATGATTAATAATAATTAAATTAAAATTCTTAAAAGACAAAATAAAATCCTAATAATCACGAACTATTATGATAATTTAAAAATATAGAACTCGAGCTGAACATAGTTACAAAGATACCAAGAAAAGAAGAGTGCATGTGCATGATAACCTCTTTCTTGACAACCTATGAATGCCATTCTCAATGAAGACTCAAGACTCAACTGGATTGGATTGTGTATCAAAACAGTAGGAATGAATGAAAGTTCAATGAATGAATAACTTGATCGAGAAAATTTATAGGGAAAGGTAACTTGACTATCAATCTACTAAACCTCACTTCCATGATTAGAAAAACACCCCCACCTTCTCAGTGGTTCCATCATGGTCCACCTATTGAAAAACAACCAACAAATGTTATTTTTTTTATATTTTTGCATGGCCATTGGACAATGATTTACTATGGTTTTCCTACTAAATTCCAATGGATGATTATTCAAAAATATTGAGAATTAGTTTAGTCTCAAGGCATAGCCAAGATTCTTACTGGATAATTATAGATTAACTCTCCAATGGATGATTGTACATTTTTCATCTACTTTTTCACGTGAATTTTAGTTGATGCTAGATCTTTGCCTTCTATTTCTTTAGTGAAGCTAAGAGTTAACTTTGATCTTACATTAATAACTATACTTGCATGAATATCCATGCTTTTATACTTCCCCACCGTGGTCAATGTTGATGTATGGCCTTGGCCCATTGATCTTACAATTAAATCACTATTCATATTCAATTTTCTCCAGTTCAGCCCAATAAAATAAGGAAAACAGAAAATGAAGTCTTGATTTATCTTTCCAGTGCTCCTACATAATACAAATACTCTTAAAAACCAATTAATATATAAATTGTCATCATTCACGCTAAAATCAGTTTGAATTTTTATAATGAATCTACTTACAATTAATAGATTACATTGCTCATAGAAAAAGAGATAATTTAGAACTATGATTTCACAATAATAAATTATCGGGCTCCCACAGGGCAATGAACTTGGTCGGATGTGACCCTTCTGCAGCAGCTCCTGAATCTGCCTCCTGATTTCATTTTTCTCCAGAATAGAGCACTGATAGATCGGTCCGTTGGGTAGCGGCGCACCTGGGGTCAGATCAATCGGGTGCTTGACTTGACAGTGTAGAGGAACCCCTGTGGTTGAGGTGAAAATTTCCTCGTACTCCTCCACAACCTTATCCATTTGTTGTTGTCGTGAAGAGGAGCCTTTTCTGGAGGTCGTGGCCATAGTCTTCTTCTTTCCCTGGGGGCGGATCATTAGGAAAATGAATTTCCTAGTTTGGGAAATGAGCTTATTGCATTGTTTTGCAGTAACCAAAGAGATAGTAGCAGGAGGTGGTACCTCTGGTATCATGTACAACTTATTTCCCAAAGTAACAATAACAGCACAAGGTCGAGACTCATACACCGCATGACGCTTCCACAAGTATGGTTGTCCTAATAATACATCAAAAACATCAATAGGAACAGCGTCGCATAATACCTCATCTGTGAAGGGCTTGATGCTATAGGGAAGGCGGCACTGCTGGCTGACACGGAGATCTTGTATGGATGTGGGTGAGCTGTGGTCGACAAGCCCAACCGCTTCACGGCATTTGCCTAAATGAGGTTCTTTTGGCTCCCATTTTTGACAATGAACTGTACCAGGGAGCCCTTTACCCACATCTGAGAGTGGAAGAGATGTTCCTCCTTTTGGATCTTTGTAGTGGCAACAGTGGCATTGGGCTCCGCATCAATAATCTGTTTCCCTTTTTCATTCCCCTTGTCAGGTTTTGATTCAAAGTCATAGCATGCATCTGACTCAGAAGCCCACATCTCGGCCACCAGCGACTGCTTGGCCCGACACTCACTTGTGTTGCGAGTGGAGCTCTTATGGAACTCACACCACTTTCCCGTGTCCTTCTTTGGCTTTGCAGTGTTGTTCTTTGCTTGTGGCTTCGACAGGTTGTCTTGAGTCACCGTGCCTTGGCTCTGTCCTTTGTTCTATGGTTTGGGAGCGCCTTTCCCTTACTTTTGATTCGCAGATCCAAAGTCTCTCTTCTTCTGTTTGAATTTCTGCTCAATCTTGGCAGCATACCGGTATGTCGTACCAAGCGAGGAGATGTCGAGGAATTCCATTACCTCCTGAATGTATCTGTGTAGACAACTGCGATACTTTAGCACCAGATGTTTCTCTGAATCTTTGATACCCAACTTGGTGCGCAGGATATGAAACAGATTCGTCAAATCATGCACATCTTTATCCCTTTATTGCCGTAGCATGGTCCATTGTATGTACTTGTCCTCATAGCTCCCCATGGGATAGTATTGTTCCTTGACAGCGTCTCAGAAAGAATTCCAAGTGGGTACGAACGAGAACAAAGAGGTTTCTGTCTCGTTCTTTTTCTCACAGTGGCTTTCCCACCAGTCCTTGACATGGGGGGCATCTTTGAAGAGTGAAAAAATAATCTTCTCCCTATCGGAAAAGTCATGAACCGAGAAATATCATTCTAATAGATTCAACCATCCATCTACGGCATCTGCATCTATTTGACCCTCAAATATGGGAATGTCAAAATTTACTTGTAACTTAAAAGGAGTCACACCTCCAGAGTGGCTGCTAGATGCAGATGCGCCACCGGTGGGCAGCCGTTGAAGGATCTGGGTAAAGTTATCCATCATCGCGTTCCTTTGTTTTTCGAGGGCCCCCTTGAGAAATATTTTGATAGGATCTCTTGCTCCCTCATCTTTCTTTTTTTCCCCCATGGGCGTCCGTCGTGGTTTGCGAGGCTGATCTTGCAAAGGTTCCACTAGATTGAGCCCTAACTCCTTATACCCCGACCTCGTTGGGGACATGCAAAGAAGGATCGAGAAAAAGCAGACTGCTCTGATACCAGTGATCCAGATTTATGAAGGAATGCAACAGAATAAACACATAACCATAAATACAGAGATGCAGTGGAAATAACACTTCATTTTATTAATATCAAAGAACTGAAATTTTCTTATAGACAAAATGGAAATAAAACTAGCTAGGGCGCTGGTAGCTATCTCTGAGGAGAGATGAGGCAGCTATAGGCCTCTGAACTGAGTTACAATGAGGCTCGAGGGCCTATTTATTATTTAGAAAAAATGGAGAACCCTAAACATCCAAAAACCAAACCCTAGGAGATGAAGTGCCAAAACTATGGGCCCCGTTTGGGTAAATTGGTGTTTCAACTTCCAAGGGACGTAGCTTTGGCATACTATCTCTGTTTGACGCACATGATACATCATTAGAAAGATCTATCCAAGGAATAAAAATTTCGCCACGAATATAATTCTGGAACGGAATGATACATAATGATATTCGCTAGAGACGTGATGCCAAAAAACGTCGTTTAGGGCCTCAAAACGGCTCCAGAAGTTCAGGACCCGAAAAACTGCTAAAAATAGTAAGTTGTGCCGAAACTGAAAAAATGAAAGAGACAATGGTGGGGCCCCAAGTGGAATAGGTGGGTGGCCACCAGTATCCACCTGGATCATTGAGTGAGCCAAAAAAGTAACTTTCCTTACTTTTTGAGTACAGCCTTGCAATTGCAAAGAGGACTAGTGTTGCAAAATTATTGGTAAGTGGAAATTAAAGGGCGTAAGAACGTTTTTGAAAAAAATTCAAACGTCAAAATTAAGTCTTCTATCCTTCCTAGCACCTCATGGAAAATGGGAATCCGCAAATTCTAGTCATCAAATATGTGCAAAATGCCTTATGACGGGCAAAATGGAGGACTGGTCCTATGCTGCTACATGAGTTAGGGTTTCATGTGGCAACAGGGAACCTTGTATAGTTTTTCAAGGATAGGAAAGGAGAATATTGTCGGTTAATCATCACATGAAACTTCATCACCATTTGAAAATTGTGTCCTAATTTGAAACAATAAGACTACCCAACTATTTCATTATTTAATTTTGATTGTGTAATACAAAAAAAATATCCTAGATAACTTAAATAATGTAAGCACTTTTGCAAAAATTTAGTGGAGAGAACCTTCAATTACATTTATTTTGAAGTTCCACTTGCATTTTAAGCCATTTTAATTAGTCTTTCATGGCTATCTAGTAAAAATTTCAACCTCTTGTAGAAATTTGTTTGTCACTTGTATTAGAAATGCAAAAATCAAATGTAAATAAAAATTATTTGAAATGCTAAAATTAAAATGCACGCTACATAAAAATGATTTTTTTAAAAACTACATTAACGTCTGATATCATGCGCGCATTCGCCCTCAGCTCTTGCAGAACAGCATTCGCCCTCAGTTCTTGCAAAATGGTAAGTTCTTACTGCAGGCCCTTCCTCCTGTAGTAGGGTTGACCCTATTTGGGTTTTTTTGGAGCCTCTGAGAATACAAAGGTTGGGATTGATTACGGGGCACTGCCTATATTTGTGGAACTTCTTGCCTCTGGGAATGATAATGTTCGAGAATAGGTAGCACATTCATTTTAGAGGCATAAAATTATTCTTCCCAACTATCTTTATACGTCTGTAATTTTGGAATTTGATTTAAAAAACTACTACCCAACTTTGAGTTCAACTGGTGTTCGTGTAAGGCTTTTTGGGCTTTGGGAAATATTGCTGGAGACTCTGCATCATTTAGGGATCTTGCCCTCAGTCATGGAGCTCCGAGGCAGGTGCTTGCCCAGTTGAATGATACTGCCAGAATTTCAATGATACGAAATGCTACATGGGCTCTGTCAAATTTTTGCCATGGTAAACCCCAACCACTATTCAAACAGGTAAGCAGAATACATTTTCTGCCTCTTCTTCTTAGTTCGTAGATACTGTGGATTTTTTTTTATATATCTTGTTGCTTGGTAGATTTGGACGTAATATGGACCTAGGCGCTTGTTCATTACAATGACTTCGTCATCAGGTTTTAGAAAATGCTCAGAAATTTGGGTTTCACAAGGGGATTACCCCTGCTTGCAATTATCGATTATCAATCACATTAAAAAAAAATCTTTCATAGCATTGCTGAGCTCTTTGTAGGTGAATTTCCGAGGCAATTTCACAATATCTGAACTAAATTTTTCTATCCTTTTCAATACTCTGCGCTTGTAACAGAACCAGACAAACAATCTAGTGGCCAATGCAACAACAACAACACCTCTTGTTGCAATGCCTACAATTCACCCTCTCTACACGCATGAATGACTATGGCACCCTCTTTTGTGAACAGGTACTGGAGCTGAAGGTATTGTTTTCCATTAAGATCGTGGAATTCAACATCCAAAATAGTATCAAATTCCACTGCAATAGTATTCCCCAGCGAGGGAAACAGTTCATTGAGACCTATTGGACTCATCACCCCCAAATAGCTTCCAAGGCTACCTAGAGTGTGATCATCTGGAGCAATAACGAATTCTCATCCATCCCCAATTGAAACAATAACAAGACCCACATTGGTTACAGAAAAGGAGAAACATGTTTTGAAAGAAGAAGAAACTTTTGTATTAGGGTCCAGAAATCTAACTGGTCTATTGTACAATGCCCTACCTGCACTTCAAATTGGTACTCCCAACTCCATGCTAAGGCTCACTGTGCCATTCTTGAGATGAGCATCTTAACCTGAAGTTTGATTCCAAAAAACCCAAGTCCCCTGTTCTATGCCCAAGACCTCTATTACAACGAGTAGAGTTTTGAGCGAAATACTTCACAATAGGAAGCAAAAGAAACATCGCAAAATTTCTCTGCTTTAGACTGATAATTTTCTGTGTGAAAATTCAACTGCGGACAGTAAAAACATAATATCAAACACAACCAATCGACAATGGAATTTGAACATGAGGATTTATAACCACAGAAAACCCTCTCCAGGTTAAAATAATTCCAGAATGGCTTTAAGATTCTACTAATGAGCGCTTAAAACACCATAGCAATTACTGTCACAATGAAATATGCTGGAAGCAAAGCCCTTGTACAGTTTCTACATTTCCACAGTGGAAGCAAGAATCTTGCTATCTCTCATGATCTGGTTCTGTGGTCAAATCCTTTGCTATGGATGTCTTGTTCTGCTAAACGTGGATCTGTCTTAGCTTTAGCTCTGGTTCTCATTTAGGATCGTGGCTATCTGATCTTGCTGTGGCTTTGAATATGCAAACTTGTTCAATAGGAAAATCTTGACTCTACTATATATAGGAGCTTCAATGGGTGCTCTCAAACACTTTTTTGGGCAGCTTTGTTTTGTCTCTGATTCAAGGCAGAACTATGTTGGCCTTGGTTTTTTAGTCCTTGGAGCTTAGTTCTCTCATATTTTCCATCCTATCCCCAGTTTTCTACCGAGAAAGACATAACTTCACGATATCAAAATTGACTATTTTTGGCCATTTATCTTTAGTAATGGTACAACCTTAATTTGGTGCATTCATACAGTATCTGAAGAGCACTCTCAAGCTGTTATTCAATATTTTAGCATAACTACTACATTTAACTGCCATGCTCTAATATTTATATCAACCATAAGAATTCTTAAGGTAGTTCCACATTTGTGAAGCAGAAGGAATGCTTCTGACAGCTTCTTATCATAGTGGTACAATTATGTTCGCAGTTTATCTTTTATAAACCTCCAATTTTCCAAACGTAGTAGAGACTACAGTTTGCATCTGAAATTTTGGACAAATCTGTTTAGTATTCTACAGAAAATGCATTAATAATAAAAAAATCCCACAATTTGTAAAAATCCCACAATTTTGTAAAAAGCCCACATTTTGTAAAAAGCTCACAATTTGTAAAATGCCCATTTTTATTTTCTTTTTGCTTATATATTGAGCTCCCATTGAGTTCAACAAGTCTTGGGTTTTCTACACCATTGAGAGAGATTTATTGTTTTCTTTATAGGATAATTTGCATCAATGGAAGAAAACATTGGAGCTGGAAAAAAAATTCAAAAGCGTGAAAGGGGTGATGGCAGAGTTTATTGCCCTTGTAAAAAATGTTGTATGAGAAATAATGTTAGAGTTTTAATAGCAACAGAAATAGTGCATTGTAGGAAATATGGGCACATTGATGGTGGATCGAATGACTATCGTCCCGTGGTAATTAATTATCTATCTTCATTTTGATTATATCGTAAAATTTTATATTATTTTAATATTTTTTATATGCGCACTAACGTTTAATTATTAATGTTTGTAATTTTCATAAAGGCACAGTTGCCCCCCAACTTTTTGCAGGTGATCAACCAGCTTCCACAGCAAAATAGTAGTAGATTAGATGATGTTGCACCAGTACAAGAGAATATTGCAGCAAATATTAGTATTGGAAATGATGTTGTACAAGGTGAAGAACATGAAGCGAATGATGAAGGTAATTTTAATGATCCCATGGAGGTAGATCATGATGAAAATGATGAGACAGTTCACATTAATGATGGGACAAATCAAATTCTCCAAGACTTGTATGGTGAGTCAGATGATGATGGTGGAGATAGCAGTGACGGTATTTATGATGTACCTCTGATTGAAAGGTCAAGTGAACGACTTTTTGAACACTCAAATGCAACTCTTCTCTATGCTACATTGTTGCTGGTGAACTTAAAGGTTATGAATAATTTGTCGAACAGATGTATGACACAACTCCTAAGGTATGCAATATGTATATATGATCACATATATGTAAATGTTGATTATTTTCCCTTTTTTTAGTTGTAATAAATGTGTAAAATAATAACTTATATATATATATATATATATCATAGTTATCAAAACCGGCTGGTTTGAACTGGTAACCGGTCAAACCGGCTGGTCAGGAGGGCTGCCAGTTGGAACCGGCCTTGCAACCTGGTCAATAGCCTATTCTCACCTGTTTTGGCCGGTTAACCGGACCTAACCGACCGGTTAAGTACAGAACTAGCCGGTTTATGCATAAACCGGCCGGTTCCGTACTTAACCAGCCGGTTTATGCATAAACCGGCCGGTTCCGTACTTAATCGACCGGTTAGGTGCTCCTCCATGAGTTGCAAATTCCTCAGTGTCTCCTCCATGAGCTGCAAATTCCTCTATTATACTAGCAACAAACTCGTCTAATAACTCATACTCATCACCTTATAGCTGCAACAATACACATGATGACTGAAAAATACAAGGCTAGCTAGCATAAAATCCCTGGCAGCATGCAACTCATCAAGTGTACTTGATGAAAATTTCTGTTCTCAAAAAAATTAGTAGCAACCTTATTTCACACTCAGCTAGGAACTGTCAGACCCTCTCTCTCTGCTCACACATAGCAGCAACATAAATACAAAACCTTTCACACATCATACAAGTAATTTGATCATGGCATCAAGACTGATGCAAATGGTCTGACGCCACTCAAGGGACAAAAACATACAACCTAATGAAAATGTGACTGACAATAATAAATTGACCACTAGAAAATTCCCGCTTGGAAATGCACTAAACTGGCCACTGAGTTTTCTGGGTTTTAATGAATATTTTCAGTGATAAATTTCGTCAAACAAATTGTGAGCAGTCTTCTGAAGTTGTAATGCTCTCTCAACTTGTTACAAATATCACTAATAGTGGGTTTCATAAACCAATTCAATATCTCTAAGTGTTGTAGATGTTTTTCTAGAAATTTATTGCCAAGCAAACACAGATAATGAAGAATACAAGATCTTCAAAATGCTAGTCTGATATATATATATACTAAACCCAGAATTGTCCTTAAGGCTGATACAATGAATTGACAACAGATCTGAGTCGGGGTAGATTGTATATTATAATATTAACTTAGCAATAAAACACAGTGAATAATATAAGAGAAACCTGATACATTACTTCAACAAGTTTGCTTATGTATTTTTCGATGATATGTATTGCATTTGGTGCCATTTTGATATATTCACCTTTGCATGGTATATAAATGAGAAAAATTTTCATATTTTGTCTCTATTGGCTTGGAATCATGGTTGCAAATCTTAAAAATAGTTTTTATTTATTTATTTATTTTTCATTTTATTAAAAAATAATTATTTAATGTATTTTTTTTTAAACCGGTTCATTGAGATCTGATCGCTACCAGTTAGACCGGTTCCGGTTCGAAACCCGGTTCATTAGCTCCACCGATCCGGTCACCGGTTCGAAACCCGGTTCATTAGCTCCACCGATCCGGTCACCGGTTCCGGTTTTAATAACTATTATATATATATATATATATATATATATATATATATATGATTAATAATCTTTACAAGACACTACTTTTTGTTTTTGTTGTAGATTGTTGGGTGAATATTTGTTACCATCGCCAAATAATTTACCTCGAACATATCGAGATCTACGTGCTATTATGAAACACTTTGGAATGGAATATAACACTATAGATGCATGTCCTAAAGATGATATTATATATTACGGAGAACATGCGTTGAAAACAGAATTTCCGAAATGTGGTACCAGTAGATATCGAACAGATCAACTAACCAAAAAGGTGCCTCAAAAGGTTCTTCGTCATATTCCCATAATTCCACGTTTGCAGCGAATGTTCAGGTGTAACAGCATAGCACAGTTTATGGATTACCATTCAAAGAATATAAGTGGAGATGGTGTTCTTCGAATGCCTGTAGATGGTTCTGCATTTAGAGAAATCGAGGAAAAATATGTAGATTTTAAAAATGAACCTCGTAATGTCAGGCTTTCATTGGCAACTGATGGTGTTAATCCATTCGGAGAGCTTAGATCTACTTACTCAGTGTGGCCTATTTTCGTTATCAACAATAACATTCCTCCTTGGATGTCAATAAAGAGGGAGCACATAATGTTGACTATGATTAT
Organism: Pinus albicaulis; assembly: GCA_034641835.2. Taxonomy (NCBI): domain Eukaryota; kingdom Viridiplantae; phylum Streptophyta; class Pinopsida; order Pinales; family Pinaceae; genus Pinus; species Pinus albicaulis. The sequence goes on along the minus strand of CM076584.1, from coordinate 885,624,269 downwards.
TCCTGGTATTTGATACATTATTTCTTTGAATGTAACATTTTCATTTCTCTCGTTGTTTGAATAAATATATATTTTATTTATTTACTTACTTATATATATATCATGAATGAATATTATATAAGTAGTACATTCAATTCAGTGAAATGCTGAATCTAGAAGATATAGATGTATATATTGAGCCTATGATGAGCTAACTCAGTTATAAAAACAGCATGCTATATGCATGGCCCAAACCAATCAAGCGAGAAGAGATTTCAATGTGGAATGGAATGTCTTGTGCTGGACAATTCATGATGCCCAGGACTAACACATGTTTGTGGTATGTAATATTTAATTGCACTTTAATATGATACATAATTATCTAAATTAGATATACCATATTGCATGTTTTAAAAATGATCTCATAGTATATTAATTGTTATTGATCCATCTATTGCAGGTATTCAAACAAAGGGTAGATTTGCATGTCCAGTTTGTGGCCCTAAGATGAAGTATCATCATTCGCCAGACTTAAAAAGATGGTGTTTGATGAGTTTAGGCACTTCCTCCCTAGGAACCATAAGTATCGTACTATTGAAAAACATCTTTTCAATGATAAAGAAGAAACTAGATTAAAACCACGAAGAATGACACCTCAATTGTGGATGTTGGAATATAATAGAATTAATAATCGTCGAGCAGCTGGTACGTAATTTTTGTGTATATATATATATATATATATATATATATATATATTATTTGTTTATGTAATGTTTGGAATTTTTGTTTTAACTAATGAATTTATTTTATTGTATTTTATAATTAATATTGTTCTGATTTATTTTATTCTTTGATATCAAGGTCATCGTTGCCGTGAAGGTACTAATATTGTACTTCCACCTGGAATGAAATGTTATCCTTCTCAATTCGCGAGGTTGCCCTACTATGAGGACCTAAAAATAGCTCATTTGTTTGATACAATGCATGTCGGGAAGAATGTGATAGAAATGTTATGGTGAACCATAGATGGTGCACATGATAGAGATAAAATTGACAAAATTTGTGCTAACATTGAGAAATCAAATCATGCAATGAAAAGTGTGATCGACAGATCAAATAACAATGGAGGTCGAAATTATAATAATATTCCATGGTTATTAACAGAACAACAAATAAATGATGTAAAAGAGGTCGTTAGAAGAATTAAATTTCCAACAGGTTTTGCTTCAAACATAAATAATATCTTAACGAAGAAAGGTGACTTCAGTGGGGTGAAAACACATGATTGGCATACCTTTGTTAAGGTAATTTTGTTGGTATACATTTTTGTTTGTTATTGCTTGAATACACATTTTAAATTTTCCTTTTTTCTATTTAATTTGGAAACCAATAACGATTCATTTTTTATTGTTATAGTATGTTCTACCTGTATCTCTCCCAAACGACTTCGACAACAATGTCAAACAAGTTATATATGGTCTTAGTAAATACATGAGGTAAGTAGTTTTGATTTATACGAAAAATATAATTGCTACAATTTATTTCCGTACTTGATGAAATGATGTATTAATTTAATTGTAATGAAATATATATTATGTTTCATTGAAATAACCTTGCGTAATGATTTGCAGATGGTTGTCATTGAAAGAAATCCATCAAGATGAAATAAAGTATTGGAAGAGAGAAATTCTTCGGCTAATGTGTGAAATGAAAAAGTATCTACCTCCAACATTTTTCAATGCACAAGAACACTACTTGATACACTAAGTTGAGGAGATTGAAATGTTTGGACCAGTACACACAAGGTCAATGTGATGGTCGAGAGGCACCTGAAATCCTTGAAGGCTTTGGTTAAACAAAGAGCACGACCTGAGGGTTCTATGGTGGAGGGATATGTGGTATATCAATCCATGGTGTATATTAGTCATTATCTTCCTAAATTAGCTGCGCCAGCCATGAAGGCGGTGGATTGCATTTGGGATGTGAACTCCATCAAAAATTTTGAAGAGGAGCACCTGTTGGGAAAAGGTAGAATGAAGAAAGTGAGAGGTAAAAGATTTATTATGTATAATACATATAATGTTTCATTTTTTTACATCATGTATATGATCATTATATTCATTTAGGTCTTATTCTTTCATAGTTTATTAATTAATATAATTTACCATGGCTATAAGTAATATTTATTAATATTGGTGAATTATTGTTTTTTTATTCAGGTGCTCAAGATTATGAGGCACTACTTTTATACATTGCAAACAATCTTGAGTGGATGAATGAATGGATTGAAACATGTAAAGCACGTAACGATGGTAGGTTATCATGGAAACTACTGTCTGAATTGATTAGATAAGTGTATCGTAGTGGAGATGGGAACGTTACAAATAGGGAAATCGATTTAGCATATGGTTTGAAAGATAGAAAGGTAAGCAATTAATTCACCTATTTTATTCATTACTTATTTTATACTATATTTATAATGTGACAAGAAGTTTTATTTTTTAGTTAATTTTCATGTTGTGTAAATTATATGTTTAATTATTAATTGAGAATGCATCTTTTTCATGTTTGGCATATTGCAGTTGAAACACCACAAGGCTATGTGGTGCAATGGTCGTCAATTTCGCTTAAATAGTTGGATGATAACAGGAAAACTTCTGATAGTGGGATAACTGCAGTATTCCAGGTCACTAATGTTTCCTCCAGGAGTGACAGACATCCTCGAGAATCTGAAAATAGATATTATGGGTTCTTAGATGATATAGTTGAGAGTGACTTTAATTCCTTCAAAATAGTTTTGTTCGACGTCAAATGGTATAGGCTACGAATGAATGTACGTGATGATGATAGAACACTTATTCAAATGAAAATGGATTTCCAATGGTTAAAACATCGCAGTTTGAAGAAGGAAAATATCGTTATGTTTTTCCAAGCCAATGCGAACAAGTCTTTTACTCAGAGGTTCCAGGTGAGAACAAATGGTCATTTGCTATTAGATATGATCCAAGAGGAAGGCCAGTAGAGTATATTGTAGAGGAAGAATATGATATTGATCAAGAAGAAGATGATGCAGTGGCAGATGAGCAGGAAGATGCATGGACAGACGAAGAAGATATCTTAGAAGATGAACTAGGCATAGGAGATGAGGCAACAATTATTGATGATGATGTCGATGAGGATATTATTGAAAATGACATAATTGATGATGATGATGACATGGTCGATCATTTCAACACCGTTTCTGAATCAGATGTTGATATAGATTTCGATCAGTTGGATGAAGATCAAGAAGATACAAAAGAAGAATATTGATACAGATGTTATGTTTGAGTATGAGCTGGTATGTTATAACTTTATATTTTAATATGTAGGAATTATTGTCTGTTGGGAAAAATACTGAGAGGGGGGGTGAATCAGTATTTAGGGTTGACTGAAAAATTTTCACCAGAGATCTTATTATGCTGTTAATTCTTTACTTGGATTATTGCATCATTCTTTTAGTAAACATGTGAAAAGAAATAACAGAATAATCCATTACACAAAGGAACACATATGAACACCAGTATTTAAGGTGGAAACCCAATTTGGGAGAAAACCACCGCTGTTGTCATCTTAGTCTTCAATATTTATTATAAAAAAAACATCTTACAATTTTGCGCTGGCGCGGACTCATACCAGCACGCAAGCACCAACCTGCAGAAGGCTTCAACCTTCTCTCGTTCTCCAGCCTCTCCTGGAAGGGAGGTTCGATCCCCTGATTTAACACCAGCTTGAACTGGCAGAAAGCTTCCACTTCTATGCAGAAGACTTCAACCCTCAGATCCACCAAATTTCTTCAATTTCTTCATCAGACTTGCAACAGATCTTTATTATTTCTTTGCTGGTCTTCCTAGAGATTTTTCATTTCCTCGATCAACTCCATAGGTGCATCATGGATTCAGCGTTATCAGACAACAGAGTTCGATCATGCAGATCTCATAAAGAGATTTTTATTTACAATGCCTCTGCATGCACACCTCGTACTATGATTCTCATCACCTTATATAGTTTTTGCCTTTATTGAAACCATGGGTCAAAACCATTCAATTGCTAATGGTATTATTAAAAGTCGAACCAATCCAAATTGAAATATCGATATTTGTTGTTCCATGCTCTAATTTTCCCAAAGGTAATCTCTATCTCCGCCAAATAATACTATAGCCAAGGTAAAGTACCAATAACGTGTCATTGATGGTTTAGTTTCTTTTATTTATCAAATTTGTGGAATTTGATAAATAAATATTATTCACAACCTTTGGCAATTAAATATATAATAGAAATTTATAGTAATAACCAGCGCTTTTATCAAAAGGCTTTTAAAAAGACCTTTGGTTCCGGCCCCACATACATAATCGACGGCCTAATCAATATAATTTAAAAAACTGGGGCCCATCTCTTACGATCGTTTCCATTCGACGACAGAGAACACATCACTCAGCATCAGATGATCCGACGGATATCGTTCATTGATGATGCATCGATGATAACGTGCAATGGCACGTCGTATCTTGGGTAACTTTCGCGCATCTATAGCAAATGAACACCGTCCGATGACCCCTTCCCAGATCAACGATGCTTATCAATATTGCTGGGCATCCTGGGTCGAGTAATAACGCGCGATGGCGCACAGTGACAAGTGGTTTTGTGGAGTCGTACAAGGACGCATGTCGCGCGTTCTATGGAATCGCTCCCAAACCTCTTGAAAACCACTTGCCCGTCGAAGGTGGTGCGATAGAAACCACAAACCACCTTTACTGTTTTCTCGGTCACAGTTCTGCTCTTCCACGCAGGGTTCCATCGCGCTTTCGTTTGTTATGTTCCACCTCTTTCCTTCCAGGTTCTGTTCATGATTCCAAAGGGTTGGTCCGTGTTCCACCGAAAGTTCAATGCCAAATACTCTGTTTTAGTTCTTTCGCATTATAACTGGTTTGCTCTCGCTCCTCGTTCCTTTCTCCATGAAAGCCAGTCAGCTCCTTACTAATAGAGTAGACCCTTCGATCATATATTTAACGAATATATATAACTCCACTATCTACCAGTTTGGATACACTGTCAACTGTATTAACATCGGTTCCTCGTTCAACATACAGAGCACAGGGTTTCTTACGGATGTCAATTATCCTTCATCAGAATGCATACATATGTTCACACATGAATTAACTCGTCCTTATTTATATCGATTCTCCATTAAATACAGAGCTTTCCATCAAGGACAATCATATAATAGGATACAAGAAACATATTGCCAACATTTTCTTTAAATAATTTACTAATTATGCGGGTTTGTTGCATGTTGTTTATTATTTCAAACCAATAAATAATGGCCTTAATATTGTTTATTATTTCGCAGGATTCGCGGGATTAATTTGATTCTATGGTCAGGTCTCTGAAAAAACCAATTAAACACTTAAATAGTCAAGATCTGGAAGACAGGATTTACCCCCACCATAAATTGCTGAAAAACCGGCCTTCAGTTCAGCTTGTTGTGCTGAAGACGAGGGTGGATTTGCATGATCAGTTGAATGAAAATGAATCAGATATTCGGGATGCTTTTGAGGGTAGATCCATAAGCCCCATAGATGAAGATCCCATTGCTGCAGAATTTCTGTCTGCGTTGAAGCACAAGTATAGTGTTGTATCGGAATACAAATTAGAGGACAACTATACCAAGTCTAAATCAACTAAATCCAGTTCTAGTTCTCTTGAACTTACCGAATTAAAGCTAGAAGCAGGATTTACAATCTCTAACGGGAACGGGTATGGTAGTTCCAATATTGGATTGGATGTCCAGAGCTCTGCAATAGGCACTGGACCTGATCGTAATGAGCCCCAACTAATTCAATGTGATGAAAATATGGACTTTGATGATGATCAAGAAAACAAGCCAGAGCATTTTGGCAATATTGAAGAAACTGAAGAGGTTTCCTATGATCGATTGAATCAACTCAGCCATAAGACATCTACTACAGGCTGGTTTGTATCAGAAGGAGAATTGGTTTTTCTTTCCCATGATGATGGATGTTGCTCTTTTCACGATATAGAAAATTCAGAGGTGTGGAGGTTTTAATTATTGTACTTAATTTTGGGGTTTATGGGTGTTATAATTTATACATTTTGGCATTTTCTATTAGAAATAGGGAAAATCCTAGGGGTTAGATTATTCTCATGGTTTAAATTTCTATATTTGAAATAAAATTCACCAATTTCTATTTAAAAAATGATTTGCCTAAATATTTGATGTAGTTTAAATAGGATGTAGCTCATTTCAAAGACTGTTGAAATTTTCTAGAAACTATGATTGGGATTTCAAGAATATTTATGCACTCTTTAAATTTTCCCTTAAAATAAAGGGCAGTTGATGTATGAGTAATAATTAGTATTGTTATTTTCCAATCTCCAGGAGAAGGCTGAATATAAAGCTCCATATGGGCTTACCCCAAACATGTGGGGTGATTGCTGGTTGATCAGAGCAGCTGGTTCAGATGGTCGCTCTGGTAAATATGTTGTGGCAGCATCTGCAGGTTGTACATTGGACTCAGGTTTCTGTTCATGGGACTTTTATAACAAATAAATTATGCCATTCCATACTGAATCAGAGGCCTTCACTTCAACGTCCAGTACCATCTCTCCAGTTTTGGCAGAGAGGGATGTCTCGGGGAGAAATTTTGGCTTTGCAAATGTTGTGCCAGAGAATCAACATTGGTGGTACAGGCCATGTGGGCCTCTTATGGTATCTACTACCAGTGCCCAAAAGACAGTTAATATTTATGATATTCGTGATGGAGATCCTATGATTTCAATGTGTTTGTTTTGAAATTTTAGGTTTCATAGTAAATCATCAATGGGCTCTAAAATAAGGCCACATTGAAATCTTGGACACATGTTTCATGCAAAAATCAGTTGTATCTTCCATAAATACACAATCTTGGACCACTCTATATAAATCTCCTTCTTGGACAATATTACATCTCCCTCATTATATAGGTGGTGTTCTTACATGCATAGCAAAGGCATTGTTTTGGCAATCATTTTTTAAGTCACTAGATATTGTGGGTACAAGGATCTAGGGTCTCCACATGAAAATGTGTTGCCCAGAGACTCACTCTGCCTGTCCTTAAATTTGTAAACATAGTAGTATACCAATGCTTCTTTCATTTTGTATGCATAAGACGATTTTTTGTCAAAGTCCATGATTTTTTTTAAGTTTTATCCATCCCATTTTTGTTGTGAATGCACAGGTTTTTGGCTCAACACATATCTGTTATATCTTTGTACTTTTCCTTTACTAACTATTTGAAATTTCTAGTTATATTTAGAGGTGTATTTTAAGGGATGAGGGGAATTACTTGGATTTAGTGCTGCCAGGCTTATCATTTATTCTCCAAATGAAGCCCTGTAATCTGTAACACTATATGGGCATGCAGCTCACTTGTTAAAATATAGTTGATACAATACGTTGTACATGAAGCCTGGAATTGTGTACATTCCTGGAATATATTAATTTGCATCCATGCTTAAAAGAGAGATAAGGTTTGATCAAATCAAAAACCCTGAACATGAAGAAAAAAAAGAGGCAATTATTTTATACAGTTAGAACCAAGACACTATCTCCTCATTAATAACAAAACCTCAGTCCAAAAATCATATGTACAAATTCTAGAAGTCAAAAGTTGAAAATTTCTGAAATGGAACCAGGCCCTTTTCAAAAGAATAAATTTAGTAAAAACGAGGGTGAAGAAATTTATCTTATCAAAATTTCCACATACCGTGTTATCAAGGAATGACTACGAGTCCTTAGCAGTGAGACTGGAGAATTTCTCTTTTGCTGCAGGTTGCAGTTCTCTTCTCCAACATGATGAAAAGAAAATTCTTAGCTTTGGAGTCTAAAGCCCTAATCACAACTTGGAATTTGGTAAGGAAAATTATCAGGGTTGTTGCTAGTTGGCTTGGAGTTCGCAGCCTCATTAATTTTCTTTAATGCATTTCCTTCAATGTTGCAGTTGTCACTGGCCAGCAACCTTTACAATAAAATTTATTAGACCGTCACGCTACGAGGAAAATTTGACGTGATCACTGATCATTGATTTCTTATTGTGATAACAAACATTGGAGATTTACTGTCCTGTTTTAAAGTTTCATTTTTTTTTTAAATTGAAACCGCCTTCGGTATACTGACGCCTTGTAAGCGTCGCTCTTCTGACGTTTTGAACGATTTCCATATTCGTCGGTCTTGTGACGTCCGTCGATATTACGACAGTTATAGAAACGTCGGAAGAGCGACAGAAAAAAGAGGTCAGAAGGGCAACGTTCAAAATTTCAGACCACATTTCGTCGGAATTGCGATAGTTCTTCCTGGCGTCGATATTGTGACGCTTCTGGAAAGCATCGGTCTTGTGACACTTTTGCAATACGTCGGTCTTCTGACACTTTTGTACGGCGTCGGAAATGCGACAGTTTAGACACTTCGGAAGAGCGACAGTATAAAGACGTCGGAAGACTGACGTTCAAAACGTCGGACGACATTTCGTCAGAATGGCAAGACTTTACAAATGTCAGAAGAGCGACGTTAAAAAAGTCGAACCAAATTTCGTCGGAATGGCGACACTTTACAAACGTCGGAAGAGCGATGCGTGTTTGGAAGTGATGGAAAAGTGTCGGTAGCGTCACACTTTGTAAATGCATCGGAATTACGACCGCATGACAAACCACATTTTTCCCGTCCTTGAACTGTCGCTCTTGCGACGATTGTGTGTCAGAATAGCGACGATTTGGCCGTCGGAAATTGTGCCAAATTTTCTAGTGTATGATGTTTACTGGAGGAATTGTTTTGGGGCATCACATTTTAGGGGATGGGATTAGAGTTGATGAGTCAAAAGTTGAAGTCATCTTGAACTTATCTATTCCAAGTTGTCAAAAAGATGTTATAAGTTTTCTAGGATTTACAGGGTATTATCGAAGATTTATTGAAAACTTCACCAAGATAGCATCTCCACTTTTCAAATTACTCACCAAGGACTGTGAATTCAAGTGGAATCTTGATTACCAGTTAGCCTTTGAGACCCTGAAAACAAAAATCTCTAAAGCACCTATTTTAAGGGGACCTAACTGGAAATTACCTTTTCATGTTTCAACAGATGCCTCGGATACAGCTTTAGGAGCTGTATTGGGACAAAAAGACCTGATTCCTTATGCCATCTACTATACAAGTAAAAATTTGACTCCTTCAGAGTTAAATTATACTGTAACTAAAAAAGAGTTCTTAGCTTTTGTTCATGCCATAAATAAATTCAGACACTATATAACAGGCTATGAAACTTTTTTCACACAGATCACTCTGCAATTAAATATCAAATGAACAAATCAATTACTAATGGCAGAGTCATAAGATGGTTATTGCTTTTACAGGAATTCAACATCACCATTCTAGATAGGCCTGAGAAACAAAATACAGTAGCTGATTTCCTATCTAGACTCCAAAACATTAAAGACAATACTCGAGTTGAAGATCAATTCCCTGATGAATATCTTTTTGCAATTTCTACTCAAAATCCTTGGTTTGCTGACATTGCTAATTATCTAGTTTCAGGGAAATTTCCTTCAATAATGAATGCAAGAGACAAAAGAAATATCATTTATGACAGTGCAAAATATTCTTGGGTTGCTAATGAGCTATACAAAATAGGTCCAAACTTTATCATTAGGAGATGTGTTCGAGAAGATGAGATGCCTGAGATTCTCAAGGCATGTCATGATGAACCTTGTGGTGGACACTTTGCTGATAAAAGGACAACTTATAAGATCCTTCATTTAGGATACTATTGGCCATCCCTTTTTAAAGATGCTAAAGAGTATGTCAAAAGGTGTGACAGTTGCCAAAGGGTAGGGAAACCTTCTCCTTCAGGTGAGATGCCATTGCAGCCTTAGGTACATATTGAACCTTTTGAAAAATGGGCTTTAGATTTTGTGGGACCTATTAGTCCTCCATCAAGACAAAAGAAATATATATTAGTTTGCACTGATTATGTTACCAAATGGGTAGAGGCCAAGCCATTACTTTCTGCTACTGAAGCATCTGTAGTTAATTTTCTTTTTGAGGATATTTTTACTCGTTTTGGTGTCCCAAGAGAAATTTTTACAGATCAAGGAGCTCAATTCACATCAAGGCTAGTGGAACAAATGGTGGAGAGGTACAAAATCAAACACAGAAAATCTACTCCCTATCATCCACAAGAAAATGGCCAAGTGGAATCTACTAATAAGGTCATTGAAGGGATCCTAACAAAGACTGTTCATTTACATAGAAGAGATTGGGTAGATAGGCTTCCTGAAGCCTTGTGGGCCTATATAACTACATGGAGAAGCACAACAGGTCATACCCCTTATGAACTTGTTTATGGAAAACAAGTCTTGTTTCCCATAGAGTTTCAGATTCAAACTTTTAAAATGGCAGTCTAGCTAGGACTTGATCTAACAGAAGCACAAAAACACAGATTGGAGCAGATTAATGAATTGGATGAGATCAGACAGGATGCAGTCCATAAAACAAATATAGTCCAACAACAAAGGACTAGATGGCATGATAAGTACATTAAGGAAAAGAAATTCAAAAAAGGTGACTGAACCCTCTTGTTTGATTCAAAGTTCAAAGATTTTCAAGGTAAATTCCAAACACATTGGCTTGGGCCATATGAAATTGTGAAATTTTTTGACAATGGAGCAATAAAAATCAGGACAATAGATGAAGATAAGGTCACTTTTCTTGTAAATGGTCATAGATTGAAACTGTATCATAAGCCACTTTCAAGAGAATAATTTGTCAGGAAATTCCAAGAGAACAGTGATGTGAAGTTAATGAAGAAGAATCTTTCTTCTTCATCAAATTAATTGTATTTTCTGAAATCAGATGCTAAAAAAAAATTAAAAAAATAAATAAATAAATAAATAAAGTATAAACATGAAAGCTAATCATTGATTAGCATGTTTATACAGAAAAGATAAGGTGAAAATCAGAATCCTTATGACACTTTAGCTTTTCAAAATTGTTCTTTTCTTGCAAGCAAGTATCATAAAATCATAAGTGCAGGCTCACTTTACATATCACACTCCACTTATGATCCATTTCATTCCACCATATCTCACTTCATCCATATTTCATTCACTCCATTCATCCATACTTCATCCACTCCATTTCATGATCCATCTCATTTTCATTTCAGATTTTCAAAATTGATCTTTTTCTGCAATTGAGTATTGCAAATCATAAGTTGCAGGCCACTTTTCATATTTCATTCCACTCCACATTTATGATCCATTTCGTTCCATCATATTTCACTTCATTCATGCTTCATTCCACTATATTTCATGATCCATTTTATTTAATTTCATACTTCATTCCATCCATATTTCAAATCATTTCATTCCATGTCTCAAAGCTTTTACAGGTACATTCTTCAGCTAGATATTCTGCAACCAGACATTCTGCAGCCAGACATTCTGCAGGCAGATATTCTGCAGCCAACTATTCAGCAACCACTTGTTCAACAAAAAATTGATCCTTCACACCTACTTCAACAAGCAAAATCAAAAGGATTATGAAGATTGAAAGATCAATAATTTTCAAAGGAAAGACAAAGCATATTAAAATAGCAAAAATCAAAAGAAGGGCTAAGGTAAAATTGTGTGAAATTATTATGATAACAGATTATGAAAGATATAGTATGGTTAAGTCATATGTATGTTTCATAAAGTTATTTTGATTATTCGTATTGATCAAGCCTATCATAAAATCCTTAAACAAATCCCTTCCATTCCACTCCATATCAAATCATCATTTATTAAAATTTAACGGTCAGTACTTGAAGTGACCTATTAGGTCACGTCACTAACCCGAAATATTCATTGATGATTTTTAAATCCTCATGAGATTTCTCCGCGGTCTTTTACTCCATGACAACTCTCAAACTCATTTATTCGTATGATTTACCCTCACCGTATTTCACTCATCCCATATCCACTTCATGTCATTTTTCTGTAGCCAATTCTTGTCCGCAGAAATAGAGAAGTCATCTTTAGGGTGAAAACAACCCTCTACATCCATTTTTTACCTCGAATAGGAGAGAAGTAACAGAGCAGTAAATTGAAGTTGAGGAAAAGAACTCATGGGACTTATTGTAAGGTATGAACCATTCAGAACCAAATATCTAGAAGGTTACCCACAGATTAAAGAGATGTTACAGCAGGTTGGATGGCTACAATTTTTGGAGAAGTTCAATGGATTTCATAAGGAGGTCACCAAGTCATTTGCCCGGTCATTCAACGGGTCAGAAGTTGAAATAGGTGATGTCAAGTTCATTATCACAAAATCCTTCATATTAGAAGCAACATAGTTTCTAAGGCAAGGCGGACGATGGTTCAAAAACAAATAATTTCACAATGAAGCATGGAGACAGATGCTAAAAACACCAGGTATGGATATTTCTGTTTTTAAGAAAGGAATTCCTAGTTCAGCATTGAAGAATAAATGGCGAAATATGTTGCTAATTCTACAAAAGTTTATAACCTGTGAGGGAAGGTTTGGCACCCTATATGTTTATCACATTTGACTTATGATGAATTTCCTAGATGAAGAGATAAATTTACCCTTTTTCTTACTCAATAGCCTAAAGAGAATGGCTTCTAATGTCCAAAAAAGGGTTCAGTTCTTAGAAACCACCTTATATCATCATGGCCTAGTTAAAATTCTAATTGAGCATCATTTGAAAAAGGTAGGAGAAATTTGGGATGAGTTCCTCTTGAGAAATCATTTTGAAGAACCTAAAGAAACTCTGTCTGAAGGAAAACTTGTAAGAAGAAGCAGGAGGGGAAAAGTTTCCAAATCTGTTGAAATTAAAACTGTTAAATCCATACAAGAAGACAGTGAGGAGATTATCTCTGAAAAATTGGCCAAAATAAAGAAGCAGCTTAAAAAGGAAAAGATAATAAGAAAGTATGCTAAGGAGAGAGGTGAGGGACCATCTAAACTGAGAAGAAGTCATAGGCTTAGAGGCATATTGAAGAAGACAGGAGTTAAGCAAACAGGAATCATAGATATTGAAGATGAAGAGACACCAAATGACAGATCTCCTGAGTACCAGTACGAAGAAGATCTTGATAGAGGAACTCTGGAGGTAGACCCAGCCCAACAACAGATCTATAATTATGTTGAATCATTAGAAAAAAGAGCCTTAGAAAATAGAGAAAGAACTCCTACCCCACAAGAATATTCAATTGAAGTGCTAAGAAGAGACAAATATGAATTGGAAGTACTCAATAGGCATATAAAAAATGAAAATGAAATTTTAAGGGAACAAGTCAAATTGAAAAGTGACATGAACACAAATCTCTCTCTGCAAATGGAAAAATTGTACAAGGCTAGTGAGAAGCTGAAGAAGAAAAACAAGAAATTGAGCAGGGAACTTATAAATCTAAGGTTCAAATTGGTCATATGGAAGCCTAGGATGCCATTGAACACCAAGCAAAGCAGAAAAAGGAAGCTAGATTTCCTGGCAGAAGTTTTAGAATACATGGATTGATTGCATGAAGACATGAAAAAGTTTTGCAGTGGGGGTATGTTGAGCCCTAAAGATGTCCTTTCCTTTCACCAAACTTCACTTCATTCCATTTTTCCTTTATCAGCTATAGGCTTAAAATATCAATAGGAATGATTAAAATCACTTTAAGAATGCATGCAATGACTGACTTATTATACTTTTGTGGTTTTGTTGTCATAGTGATTTTTTATCAGACTTAGCTACAGAATGCAGCCATTTTGTAGCTAGTCGCATATTCAGCAGCCATATTTATGTTCACACAGGTTACCGGTGTCACTTGAGGGAAAGACACATATGGTTAAATTCCAAAACTTTCCTACATCATTCCTTGACCTCTACGAAGGCTGAGCAAAAATCTGAAAGTGGTTATGCACGTGGATAAAGCCAAAACTAAGAAGCAAACTTATACAAGGATAAGGACTCTACAGGTGTCTTCAGCAAAATACGAGTCCTCAACAGGAGTTATAGTTCTATTTTGATTATAAAAGACACCTATGTCTATTTATACTCAATGATAGTTATGTATTTTATTATAAGAATAACTCGGTGAACCGAGAAACAGTTAGTTGATGTTTTGTTGTTAGTTCTAAAAAACTGTGATACTCTATTTCTGAGCGTTTTTCCTTTAATGAAAGAAGTATAACTTTGATGCATGATCTGAAGCAACTTTTAGGAGTTAAGGATTCGTGTTCCAATCTGATGGTAGAGGGCCCCTACTGTCCAAAAGGCTTTGTGCTTATTTTCTAGATAAGTGACCTTTAACTCTGTTTTATTCTTAACTTAGGTATTTTTCTGAGCATCATGTTTTATGTTTACTTACATCGAACATTACAATCAATCTTGTTCTCATGATTTGTTCCAATATATCACTAACACGTGAATGAGATAGAGCTATAGTACTTTGGAGTTAATTGCATTTTAGTTCAGTTCTGTTCATTATATTTCAGTTCTATTAGTTAATTGTATTTCAGTCTTGTTAATTAGATTTAAAAGACCCTCATTATTTTATAAGCTACTCTTGTTCTTAACTTCTTATAACACATCATTATCATATGAACAAGAATTAGTTATATCATTTTGAGTTCTTGACTGTTCTGCAATTTCTCATAATTTTACAAACAGCCTTTTTCCCAAGTTATTCCAAGAGATCTCTAACCCTTGAATGAGGCTTAATAGTAACATTTTGAGTTGCGGAATGAGTTAATTCTAGTGTCATAAGTTATTTTAGCATAGGGTTCCTTAATATGTTGTAGATAATCTTTTCTCAAAATGTTCCAATAAATTTCTAACAACGGATGAGATTTTCTCTGTGATATTTTAAGTTGTTATTTACTAAAGAGAACCTCATTAGATCAAACTAATCATTTTCTCAGTTGTTCCAACATACCTCAAATGAAATGAATTGGACTGAGTTTAATGTTATGAGTTACTTTTCTTATCAGCTTTACAATCTGTGGATTAGCATTTTTTGTTCTTAGGTGCCATTCATAGTTTAGAGTAGATTTTATTCTGTTTTAGTGTGATCAGTAACTTCTCTTTGCCAACAATTTAGTTCTTTTCCTCTTAGCATAAGAACACAAAACAAAAATCACTAGAAAAACACTAAGCACAACAAAGTAGGAAGAAGATACCTAGGCACATACAGTGCACTTCACTTCAACAGTTTACTAACCCTGGTTGACAATTTATGACATCAATTTAGGAACACTAAGTTGAGTAGACAACTTCCTTTTTGTCGACTTCAACACCTACTTTCCAAAAAGGAAGCGGTACCTTGGATCACCCCTCTCCATACAAGGGGCATCCTTGGGTGGCATTGTGGGAGACATCATTTCCCATAGATGACATCAATACTCCTTACATTCGACTACAACAAAATATTTCATGTCAAGATGGTATCGTACCTTAAAACCATTGCACTTTGATCAAATTCATCGAAGACATGTGCCTTCACAAGTGTCTCTTTCAACAATGCTTACACGGTGCGGTCCCAGCTAGAGCCTATGCATACAATGCGCAACTATATGCCATACCAATTTTGCGCATATGGGTACCACATTCCACCTATTTTCAAAGAAAAAAATGCCCTGGAGGGTGTCAGCAGTCATCATCAGCAACGACCAGATCACTACCATATTAGTGACATAGACAGAACATGTATCTATCAAATAGATTTGTTTAACTAGCCACAGCATCACAAGCATGGAACATGCCCGCCTCGTAGAGAATTTGTATATATATATATATATATATATATATATATATATATATATATACATATTGTATTATATTTTATTATAGGGGTCCCATAGGACATGGTCATTCTTCGAACCGGTGCAGGGTGTTTCCAATTCCGAGCTTCATGCAAGTCTCTCTCTCTCTATGCACAGTATACAGAAAAGAAACTATAATGTATTCTAGTTATACAGTTCTTCCTAGACCTCACACGTTAGGGGGAAACTATTAACACTGGAAAATTGTACAAGAAGAAGATGAAATTATTTAATGTCGGGCAGAATGATTTATAGGATTGAAAAACATTAGAGAATCTAGAAAGTATTTAAAAATCTCTAAGGTCTGAAGAAAAATCAAATTTGAGCAAGTCATAAATTCTTTTGAACGCATAATCCTTTGTGAAGGGCGCAAGTTGTGCACTTTTTGACCTGAAATGCGCGCAATCCTGGGAGTGGTGAAAGTCACTTTTCAGGACCACAAAAATCACACTCCAAGACAATGATTTCACACTTGAAGCCACCTAAGGAAAACCACCAAAGCCTCCTTAGACATCAAGGGAGCACACAATGGAATATTTTTGG
The DNA here is from genome assembly GCA_034641835.2 of Pinus albicaulis. NCBI lineage: Eukaryota > Viridiplantae > Streptophyta > Pinopsida > Pinales > Pinaceae > Pinus > Pinus albicaulis. The sequence goes on along the minus strand of CM076584.1, from coordinate 885,607,846 downwards.
CACACAAAGGAATCATCCCCCTCTCTTGGGTCACCATCCACAATGTACCAAGAGAGGGAAGGACGATTTTAATTCTCCTATATAAGGCCACCATGAGAAGAAGAACTTGAGAGCACATTGTTATGCTGGCTAGAATTTCCCAATAAATACTAGCAGTGTGTGATCTGGAGCTGAAGATAGAGGGGACTCAATTGTTGGCCATCCAATAAGTTCATTCCACCACAGTAGAGAGAGGGATACTTTGCACCGAAGCAAGCTTAGAAGTAAAAAAATCCTTGCATCAGGACTTAGAACCCATGTTCTAAGGGCCCTTTGGCAAGAGGGTTAATGTTTCATCCTCATTTCCTACCAGCACTCAATAAGAGGAGCCGAAGAGAAACCGTTTATATTATTGTAGTTGTTTGACTCTATTCAGAGCTTTTGTTTATTTATTTTAGTTTTAGTTTAGTTTAATTTATATATGCATTTTATTTCTCTATCTATTTATGATTCTAGCTTGTTCTGACTAACTTGCTTGACTCCACTTATTTTTCTACCTGTGACCAATAACTTAAGAGGGTAAACCACACCCCTTAAGTTGGTGTGATTTTGTAAATGCATGCACCAAACACACTAACACATTAGGGATGTGAATATCAGGACAAAGGAAGATCCAAATGTGGTAAAGCTATCCAAGGGAATCCTTGAAGAATACAAAGATCAATATATCTAATTATTTCAATCATACAAAGATATCTTCACCTGGTCATACCAAGATTTTGAGACTTTCAACATTGAAGTTATACAACACAAGATACCACTCAAGGGGGCTGCCAAGTCTCATAAGTAGAAGCTGAGGCAAATCAATCCTATCCTCCTCCCAGCTATTGAAAAAGAGATAAAGAATCTACTACTGGAAAAAATCATTGCTCCTCTGAGATATTCGGAGCGGGTAGCCAAATTGGTTCTGGTAAGGAACAAAAATGGCGAAATTAGGCTATGTGTCGACTTCTGAAATCTCAATAGGGCCTCGCTAAAAGATAACTATCCTCTTCCAAAGATGGACCATATTTTGCAAAAGGTGGTGGGATCCTCCCGCATGTCTATGATGGACGTTTTCTAGGGATATAACGACGTAGAGGTGCTCCCTGAAGATCAGAAGAACACAACATTTACCACACCATGGGGAACCTTCATGTATGCTCAGATTCCTTTCGGTTTAATCAACACTGATGCCACTTTCCAATGTGTAATGGATATTGCCTTCATAGGAGATCAAGATAAGTTAGTGGTGATTTATCTGGATGACATCATTGTTTTCTCAAAGAGTGATGCTGAGCACATAGAGCATCTTTGGTGAACCTTAAAAAAATTTTGTAGGTACAATCTATCTTTGAATTCCCAAAAATCCATGTTCCCGCAGAAAGAAGGAAAGCTACTGGGGCATAGAGTAACTGAGGGAGTGAAGATCGACCTAAAACGGGTAGAGGTGTTAAATAGTATTTCTCTCCTGCGGAATAAAAAGGAAGTACAAGTATTCTTGGGAAGAATAAATTTCCTAAGAAGGTTCATTCCCAATTATGCTGAGATCATCCAACACATCACTAAAATGCTCAAGAAGAATAGTGAAGTGAAATGGACTCCCCAATCAAGGGATTCTTTCGACATAATCAAGCAGGATTTTTTTGAAGCTCCAGTGCTGGCGGGTATAGATTATAGCAAGCCCTTCATGATTTTCTTCTTCACCTCCCCTCATACAATAGTTGTAGTACTGCTATAGAAGAACAAGGATGGGCATGAACAACCTATTTCACTTTTCAGCCAGGTCCTGCGAGACGCCGAATTGAAGTATAATATCATGGAAAAGCAAGTGTATGCTCTAGTCAAATCTCTAAAGGCATTCCAGATATATGTGTTACAATCTGCCATAACTGCCTACATTCCATGGCAGCGGTGAAGGACATTTTAATACAAGGAGACAGTGAAGGAAAGAGGGGAAAGTGGATATCCAAGATCTAGGAGTATGAAATGGAGATAAATCCTACTAAACTCATTAAAGGGCGGGGACTAGAAAAAATTATGTCCAAATCAAACTGCCAAGCCTTGGGGATAAACCTCTCTATGGGATGAGGAGATGCATTGGAAAGTACAGAGGTACAACAGGGAATATAATCCTCAGCACAAAGGACACATGTAAAGTACCTTCTATCTGCATGGTATAAAGACATAGTGGAATACCTTCTGACCCTAAGGTTTCCACCTAATTACGGCAAATCGAAGTATCTCACCTTGAGGTTAAGGTCTCAAAAGTAAGTTGTGGCAAATGGACGACTATATTGGAGGGACATGACTGAGATTTTTTTATTATGTTTAACAGAGCAGGAAGTGGATGAAGTAATGACAGAGTTCCATGAAGGTGCATGCGGCGGGCATTACAGGTGGCGGTCCACTGCTCACAAGATCCTGAGAGTAGGTTTTTTCTGGCCTAGGTTATTTGGTGATGTACACGCTTTCATTCGAGCCTACAAGAAATGTTAGACATTCACAGATAAGCAAGGGTTTGTGCCACTCCCATTGATTCCAATACATGTCGAGGAGCCATTTAGACAATGGGGAATCAATTTCATTAGAGAGATCCACCCAGCCTCTAGTAATCAACATCGATGGATCCTCACTGCCACCAATTACTTCACCAAGTCGGTTGAGGCCATGCCTACAAGAAATTCCATAGATGGGGTGGTGATAAAGTTCATGGAGGAGAACATAATAGCTAGGTTTGGGTGCCCTGCTAAAATCATCACTAATAACGCCCAAGTCTTCAATTCAACCAAGTTTGTAAACTTTTGTCAGCATTACAATATTACTCTGGGACACTCCACTGCTTATTACCCATAGGGGAACGGTTTGGCGGATTCGTCCAACAAAACATTGGCAAGAATTCTGAAAAAGACCATAAATGAAAACCAAAAGAACTAGGACTCCCAGCTCAAGTTTTCACTTTTGGCTAATCGCATCACCAGTAAGAGATCCACCAGAAATTCATATTATGAGATAGTGTATGGCAGGGAGGTAGTTTTCCCCATTCAAATCACTCTACCGGTGGCCATATTTTTGCAAGGCAGTGAGGAAGAATCAAATGACCTCGTCGGGAGAATGAATCAGTTGGTGGAACTGGAAGAAACCTGGGAACAGGTAAACCTCAGGTTGGCAGACTACCAGGAAAATATGAAGTGTTTATTTGACCAATGAGCAAAAGAAAAGGAGATCCAAAAAGGGGACCTCGTGCTGCAATGTGATTTCAGGCGATCAGACAAAGCCTAACATGGGAATTTTTATCTGCTCTAGTTTGAACCATTCAAGGCAGCAGAAATCAAAGGCAACAATACCTTTGCATTGGAAAACTTGGAAGGATATCTAATTGAGATGTTTGTGAATGGGAAGTTTCTCAAACCCTATTTCTAGCATTTACAATGGCTGCGAGGGCCCATTGTATATATCCTTCAAATTTTACATATACCATCTTTTATTTTTGCATGCATTTCCATTCCGTTCTTTTTTAAACAGAATTATCTGAAACTTTTTGATGAATGTCCTGGGTATACCAACAAGAACACAAGCGGATAGTGTGTGAGTTCCCGACACACTCGAACGAGTGTGTGGTCCCTAATAGAGCCAATGTTGACTTATGACTTCCATGAGGAGAAATATAGCGTGAAGAGCTATCCAATGGAGGAATTGGAAAGGGAAAAGTGGGAGGCTAAAGGTAGGTGACGCAACTCTTTCAGCAGTTAGAAATGAAAATGTGTCATCTCGATCGCACCTCCCCCAGATACACGATGCAGCCCACGATAGTGGTGGTGCCACCCACCAAGGATGGCCGTCTATAGCTGATTCCGACGGCACTCGAGAGAGTGGGGGTTGCCAAGACTAACCTGCCAGAGGAGATGACATTAGCTCCCCTCATGGCTAATCAGAGCAGTTCTTGGGGGGAAATATGGGAGATGGAGATCAGCTTTCAACCCAATGAAAACCAGAGGGCCCCACCAACACACAGCTGGCACATGTACACTACAAGGGAAGGTAAGTTTGTCCAGGGTACAAAGGTCGACACTCTTATGTCTGGCACATGGTCCCTCACCTACCTAGCTACTATCGACCAACCAATGCATGCCACGTTCCTCTTTTCCAATGTCCTCATGACGTTAGCCCTATAGTTTTTGTCCCACCCTATTATCCAGTAAAAACCCTGTTTCCACCGCGATTTTTACTCTTAGTTGTTTGAATTTCTAGTCACTTACAAAAATTTCACTCTGTTAGGCATCCGGGTAAAATCACAAGTATTTTCTGCCTTTCACCCTCGTGTCACTTTCCCTGCTGCCTCAGGTATTTGTTCGTATCCCATTAATTATTTCCCTTTTACTATTTGTTCAAATTGATATGGAAAAAATGAAATGCTCCGCCCCCGAAGCCCTGCAAGCTCACGAGGTCAAGACTTCTCCTAGCCCTGAACCACTCATGGATGCCCACTCTCATCTCTGTGACGCGGTTTACCCTTTCAATGTGGCACGTACTAAGGTCAAGCTCCTAGACTTTCAGTGACGGGGGGAAGATGTGTTCAGAGTCGTTGATTCAGGGCTCTATTACTGAATTTCCCCAACAATCCATTTGTTCCTGGAATTTATTTCCTGGCTCGTCAATGCCTACATCGAGCGGAAGGACATTTTCCTCTTCACTCGGGGGGTCAAGATTCTCTATATTACTCCTCAGCTCATCAGAAAAGCCCTATGCTATCCCTTTTCCCAAGACTGCGTCGAATTCACCGAAGTCACTCTCTCTTGCCACTTCTCGAACCTACCCTTGGAGAAGCAGAGTGGTTTTCTCGAACTCATTTATGATTCGCAGCTATCTTCTCTCCCTCCCATTGAGGCTATTCTGTTGTCCCTATTCCGTGATATGATACAACCTATTCTAGCAGTCAACTCGGGAATGTTGGGGTTAGAAAATTCTGATAGGGTGACTAAAGCAGGTTTATGGTTTCTTTGGCTTATGATGCAATCTTGGATTCTACTAGATATCCCCACCTTCCTAGCCTCGGCTATCAAATCCCAGTTCCAAGATATTTCATCTTTTTTCTCTTTCAGATAATTCTCCCTGGTTTTCTACTTATTCCTGTTTGAGCATCCAAACAAGTTCAATGTTTTAGGCGTAAACAGGTTCTCCATGAGAAACGTTGAACCCAAATCTATTTTCGAATGGACTCCAGTAGTTCACCAACATTTATATGGGAAGGGGTATGCGAAATTTATCACGGATTTCATGTCCATGGCCTATGTAATCATACATGACAGCCCTCTGCCCATAATTTTTCTTGAGAAAAAGGAGTGTCTCCAGTTCACTGAAACGAATTGTACCAGTGATTGGTACTTGTTTGAAGATCACACTAAGATCAGGGTCTATGGTGCCGAAGTGCCTCCTTAACACTTGCCAGTGTTCTTGTTCATGATTATTTTTTCCCTTGAGTTCATCCGCCAAGTCCTAAGTGTCGACCATGCCCACTTTGTGCCCGCGAAAAAGCGGTATATCTTTAGGCTCCCAAATATTGTAGGCCCTTTCACCGTCAATTCAAGGCACACACTCTCCTTTGTGGAAGGGATGTTATATAATATGAATTTCATGCGAGGATATGCTTGGCACTATAATCCTAAAGTATTTATCACATGCAGGAAGAAGATGATTAAGTCCACAGCATATGAGCATGAACCTAGGCCTCTTATTGAATGGAAAGCTAACTGTGATTCATGGCCTTTGGATATAGAGATGGAGGCCAAATCCCCAGCCGCTGAAGGAAAATAAGACAGTGTACTCAATGACACAGAAGTTATGGAACAGGAAAATCCCCAGACTAACCAAGGATTCACGGATAAGGAGGAGGAAGGTTGCCTCAGTAAGAGACAGAGGACTGAGGACCCTGAGGAATAGGACATTGAGATTCTTGATGATGAGGCCTCACTTCTCATGGGTCATGACAAATAAATATTAGGCTTTCATTTCTCTTATGGTTTCGCTTCTTCTTCGACACCTTCATAACTTTCACAAGCTATCACGTTGGGTAAAGAAGAAACAAGGGAGCATATTGATGCCAAGAATCAATCTGTAAGGGAGAAACTGAGAAAAAAATTGCCTCAGTTCATAGAAATGCATCATACTAGGCTCACCATAGCCCTAGAGGTGGAGAAAGCCCAACTCATATTTATTTTCCAACATTCATCCTCTCATCCCTTACCCCCAGGATCCAAGTACAAAGCCCTAGAAATAATTCTTAATTTGGCTTCCATCCTCTTGCCCAATAAGTTAAATTTGCACAATTCCATTGAGGAAATGCTGCAAACTGAAGTATTAAATTATACCATTGTCCTGGAGAAATCAGAAAGGAGATTGTCTCAGATGAATATCATTCAGCAAAGGAAAAGAGAAAGTGCTAAATCTCTTGCTACACAGCTGGAAGACTACAAAAACATGATAAGAGGTAAGGGAGTTGATCCCAAATCAGTGCTACAAGCTCTTCTAAGAAAAACTAAGTTCGAGTTATAAGAGTTACGACAGAAACTGAATATCCCTTGTTCAGAACATATTAAAACAGAGGAACTAGCTAGAGTGGAAAAAGAAAAAGACACCCTCACTGAGGCTCTAGCTCAAAAATATGAGGATAACATGGGATTAAGGGAGAAGTTTCCGAAGCTACAACAAGCTTCATATAATCATGTGTGTCTATTACCTGTACTAGAAGACCCACAAAGTGCTCCAAAATAGTTAGCTAAGGCTCTGGCAAACCTGAAGATGTCAAAGTATGAGACTCGCACCACTCGGAGACTCCTAGACAAGGCCAACGCGGCCTACTCAAAGAATCAAAAGACAGTCTCATCCATCCAAAAGGAGGTAGAGATCCTTCGCAAGGAATACCAGGGACACAAGAAGTCTATCAAGGACTTGAAGACACAGATTAAATGGAATATGTCATTAGTAGAAGCTAGGAAAACATTTTGGACAGAGATCATAACAGAGGTGAAAGAGTATTGAGAGCTCGTCATGCTAGCCAATGACAAGGAGAATTCCATCCGAGACTATAAGGTACAGCTGGAAGCCATCCGTAGGGAAGGAGACGAGAATGCAGTAGCAGTAAGAAGATATGTCAAGTATATCAATGAACTCTCATCTGAAGAGTTGAGCATGCGTGGAGTGGTCAACCATTTCAGGACCATCATGGAGGTTAGTAAGATGATCTAGAAAGATGATGCATGGGTAAAAGCATTGGGATATTTACCAATCGTGACACAAGGAGTGGAGAGATCCAATCAGGAATGGCATAAGTTAGTGGAGGATGGTCTTCCCCTATGTTGGGATCAATAGTTAGGGAAATTACCTCCCTTGACCACTTATGACCATAAAATGTCTAAGATCAAGTGCAAGGAAGATTTAATATTGGAGAAGACCTCCCACCTGAAGGAAGATACCTTAGTAGCACCATTACGCAAGGAATTATTTCTCCTTGCCCAGGTCAAGAGATTCTTCAGAACCTGCCTTGATTACTCTAAGCTTACTCTTCTTCAATCTATGTTTGAGTTCTTCAGCACAACACCTCTACCTGCGGAGGTCATATGGCAGAGGTGATATGAATATGAAAATCCTGTTAGAAATTATGGCAGTAATGATAAAGAATTTACGAAGAGAAATAAACATAAAAAACCCAGCAACAAAGCACAAACATTAACACAAATATTTAACTGGGAAAACCCCAAACTCCGGGGAAAAACCCAACCAATGAAATTTCATTAACCATTGGCCAAAACCCTGGCCAATCCAGCCAAGTGAGCCTTCACCACTCACCTCCAGGCCTACATTACAATGAAGTATTCCCAACCTTTTATAGGCTACATTACATGAAATACCATGGGTCAAAAAACCATGGGTGCACAATACCATGTGCCCCAAAACCACTACTATTTACCCTAGTCAACATTGACTCTACCCCGAGTCATGTTTACCTAACAAATCCTTGAGCTCTTTCCACCTCGCAGCAACTGCCACCTCAACTACCTTGCCAACCTTGCTCCTCTACATCTTCAGTCAAACCACGCAACTCAGGGGGCTCTACCATGCCTTGTCGCAACTGTTAAGGATATGATGATCAAGCCCATGCGGCCTTTCTTTTTAATTTCTGTTTCAATTTCAGTTGTGTTGTAAAATTGGGTGAAATCTCTATTTCACCCAAAGTGTTGTTTAAATGTTATGTTTCTATTTTAATTAGTTCTAGAAAAATAATTCCTCTGATACAATGTAGTTATATCACATCATTTTTTATTTGGATAGGAAATTGTAAAATCAAGAAAGAATATCTATCCGAGAAAATATCTAGCCAAGAGGACCAACGTAAAAACTATAAAAGGCCAACTCATAGACAAAGAAATGGTTCTGATTTCTCTAGAAGTTTTGAGTTCATATTTTGGAGAGAACATTTTGTAATTTTTGGGATAAGCTCTTAATGCATTTCTAGAAGAGATTTTTTGAGAAGATAATATAATGACAACTTTTTGCAAAATGGATTCCTACTAGGCTTTTGAGAAGTATGTTTTCCTCTTATGTGTATTGGTTTAATCTTCTTATTCAGTTTTTCCATAACTTCTTTCAAGTTATCATGTGTTTGAAATTCTGGTTGGTAATGGTTAATAAATGAATTAACCTTACATGGTACTCATATACTGGTCATTCGGCTACCATAATTAGGCTCAACACATAATTCTCGTCTCATAATTCTTTTCTTGATCGTTCTCCTCTTTAAGTCTTTGGAGGGTAGATTCTTACATCTCAATAGGGCTGCCTGACTCTGACTTACCATCCTTGTTCTTCTTAGCGTCCACCCTCATTATCTCAAATATTTGTTCACTAGTTTCATATCCGGCCCTATTGCAGCAAATTGAGCTTCATTTCGGCCACATGCCCATTCTGCGTTATTCCCTTCTTACAATCAAAGTTAGGAGGTATTGCTTTGCTCCCATTGTTATCTAGAACTGCCGATAAAATAAATCCCATGAATTTTATATCTGAGAGGCCCCCGTAAAGAACATAAGAAAAACCTATATGACCTCCCTCTCTCAACATTTCCTAGGCACTAGTCTCCTGCAACTCAAGATTATCTCTAGGAGTGACAACAGAGCCCAAACTCCTTTTACCTTGACGTCACTAGGGGCATGCAAAGAAAAAGAAAGAAAGAGAAAACTTCTTTGATACCACTGATATGGAATTATGCAAGAAAAAAATAAAATAAATAAATAAACATAAATTCATAGATGCAGCAGAAATATGACTTTATTTCATTAATATCACATAACTGAAATATGCTTAAAGACAAAATGGAAATAAACTAGTTAAAGGAGCTAGTATATTATCTCTGAGAAGATATGTGGTGGTCACAGGCCTCTGAAATGTGTTACAATGAGGCTTGAAGGCCTATTTAATCTTGAGAAACAATTTAAAACCCTAAACATCCAAAAAACTAACCCTAGGAGATGAAGCGCCAAAACTATGGGCCATGTTTGGGTAAATTGGTACACCAACTTCCCGAGGACATAACTTTGGCATAGGATATTTGTTTGGCGCACAAAATACCTCGTTAGAAATATATATATATATATATATATGAGGACTACAAATTTTGAGTGAGAAACATTGACCAAAGACCCATGTTGCTCCCGATTTTCCCAAAAAACTTTGTTTAGGGCCTCAAAACGGCTCCAAAAGTTAAGGTCCTGAAAAACTGCTAAAAATATTAAATTGTGCTACAATTAAGGAAATTGAAAAAATTAAAGAAACAATGGTGGGACCCCAATTGGAATAGAAGGTTGGTGACAAATATCCACCTAGATCATTACTCCCCCCTTAGGAAGCAATGGTCCCCATTGTGTAGTGTTCCTCCATGAGATGAGTAAACTTCTGTTAAACTTGGTCCCTGGTGAGCCACTTTCCCCGGTGAAGTAGATGGCATGCTTTAACAACTCAATATAGTTGGATCCTATACTAGCGGGTGTTCGTGATCTACGTTTCCATGATCTGATTAGTTCTGGCTTATTCCATTTAGTCTGGGTTTAACTATGTTGGTGTGAGTTGTTTTTCCATGTTAGATGTGTCCAGTAGTGGTGGAAAGTATGGTCGAAGGAGATCCACATTGAACACTAGGTGCAGGACAAGGAATGAGGGAATGTTGAGATCGAAATAATTATCTCCCACAACCTTGGTGGTTGTGTAATGTGCATATTGAAGTGGCCTGAGCTTCCGATGGGCTTCGGTAAGGCTGCGATCACATGAGGAATGGCAACATTAGGCTGTGGCGTGCCTGGGGTAAGATCAATGGAGTGCTTGACCTTACAGTGTAGATGAACCTCTGTGGATGAGGAGAAAATGTCCTTTTATTCCTACATTTATGTTTTCATCTGTTGTTTCCATCTAGGCTGTAGACATAATCTTCTTCTTTCTATGTGGGAGAATTGTAATGAAAATAAATTTCCTGGTTTGGGAAATAATTTTACTACATTTCTTTGCAGTACTTAAAGAGATGGTGGAAGGTGGTACTACCTTCAGTATCCTATACAAATTATTTCCCAAAGTAGTAGTAACAGAACGAGGCCTAGACTCGTACACAACATGTCGCTTCCACAAGTATGGTTGGCCTAATAATACATCAGACATGTCAAGAGGAGAAACATCACACAATACCTCATCCATGAATGGCTTGATGTTGTACAGAAGGCGACACTGCTGGCAGACATGAATATCTCTACCTTGGTGAAGCCACAAAATGGTATACAACTATGGGTGTGCTATGGTCAGTACGTCGAGTCGTTTCACAACCTTTGCTAAAATGAGGTTCTTTTGGCTTTCGCTATCAACAAGAAATTGCAGTGGAGAACCCTTCACCCACATTTTGGAATGGAAGAGATGCCCCCCCTCCTCTGGATCCTCGAGCTCCTCCCTCTAGAGCTTAGTGGTGGAAACAGTGGCACTAGTTTTTGCATCAATTATTTTCTCCCATTTTTCATTGCCCTTTTATGGTTCTGACTCAAGATCAAAACATGCATCTAATTCGGATGCCTTCATTTCGGCCACCAGCGACTCTTTGGCCCGAAATTCGCGTGTGTTGTGGGTGGAGTTGTTATGAAATTCACACTACTTCCTCGTGTCCTTATTTGTATTTGTGGTGTTGTTTTGAGTCGCCCCGTTTTGGCTTTTCCCCTTGTTCTGCATTTTGAGGGCTCCTTTCCCTAGCTTCGGATTCGCGAATCCAAAGTCTCGCTTCTTGTGCTTAAATTTATGCTCAATCTTGGCAGCATATCGATATGTTGTGCCAAGTGAGGTAATGTTGAGGAACTCCATTTCCTCTTGAATTTATATGTGCAAACAACTACATTACTTGAGCATAAAATGTTTTTCCAAATCTTTAATACCCAACTTTGTGTACAGGGTATGGAACAAATTTGTCACCTCGTGCCTTGATCCCTCTGTTACTGTAGCATCATCCATTGTATGTACTTGTCCTTATAGCTCCCCATGGGATAATATTTTTCCTTTATGGCATCTTAGAATGAATTCCAAGTGGGTGTGACCGAAAAACTAGTGGTTTCCCTCTCATCCGTTTGTTCACAATAGGTTTCCCACCAGTCTTTGACATGGGGGGCGACTTTGTTAAGTCCCTATATTAATAGTGTAGTCTCTTATTATGTTAGTGTAGCCCCCCTTATTGTTATTTTTGTACCCCTATAACCCCCATATTGTTATTATTGTGCCCTTACATTATTATTGTTAGGTCGGTTAGGATTACGTTGTGGCCCCATGGACTCCTATATATAGAAATGAGGTTTTGTAATTTGTATCATTCAAGAATCATTCATTTATGTAATGTATTGGAGGTTTCCCCCTCGAAGTGGATGATTTATAAGGAGTTTATCTCTCTTTTATTCTATTTTTGGAGCTGGTTTCACAACATTTGGTATCAGAGCTTTGGATTCTAGGGTTTCACTACTCCAAATAGGTCGTCGTGGAATTTTCGCTATAACTTTTTTTATACGAAGGTTCAGAAGCTGAAATTTTTAGAGTGTGAAGCTGAGATATTGAGGAAAATCATTGCTAAATTCCAAAGCTTGGTTCGTAATATTTTTGGAGATATGATCTATAGAATTTAGGGATTTTTGCAGGCTCCTGAATTTCACCTAAACAGGTCATTGCAGAATTTTCACTATAACGTTTGTTCTACGAGGGTTCAGAAGCTGAAATTTACATGGACTGAAGATGAAAGCCTGAGGAACCTCCTGTAAAAATTTCAGATCTTGGTTCACAATATTTTGGGAGATATGATCTATGGAACTTAGGATTGTTTCAGGCTCCCGAATTTCATCTCAAAGAGGTGACCGTGGGAAAAACATCATAAATTTCTCTCTGAGCATCGAATTTGGATTCTATAAAAATTGGAAAAAATCATACGGACTTTAGTTTTTTATATATCAATTTCATAGCCGAAGGAGGAAACAGTGACACATGGCAAGTCGTACAAGTTCGCTCTACTGAACCAGTCCATAATTAGGTCATCATAAGAGATTGGGCATACCTTTGTCTTCAAGAATCCAAATCAGGTCAGACCTGTGGCATTCAAAAGAATATTCAGAGGGATACTTTAGGGCCAAATTTCAGATATTGAAGATCCAAAATCAAAGAGATAATTCAGTTTCAATATCGAGCTCCTCAAAATCAAGAAAAAGGTGTGTATTGTTTTTCAAATTGCATGGCGTTTGTTTGAAAAAGCAGTTTGAAGTGATTCCAAGGGAATATTTTAGAATTTTTATCAGTATTGCGTTCTATAATTCTTCAAAAAAATAATTCAATACCCATTAATGCCTCAAAAATCTATACTGTGACGCATAAAGAGGTAGAATTGTAGTATGAGATATCAAAATTATGGTACCAAGTGCAACAAATTTTGATCTTACGAAGAGAAATCGAAGATGAAATAGATGGTTTAAGAAAAGAAATGGAGGCTAAGTTGGATAGTTTGAAGGATCAAATAATAGCTAATATGGATGATAAATTAGTGGAAGATCACATCGAGCATCAACAACAAGTTCTCCAACTCTCAAAGGATAACCTAACTTTGGTGCAGAATCTAATGAAACAACAGGAAGGTCAACATCACATCAAAAGAAGTTTTTAAGCCGTGTCACATAAACAAGAACTCGACAAGTATGATCAATTTCAAAGTATCTCAGCAAGTGGAAGAACCTTCCAGTAGAAGATTCCACATGGGAGGATGAGAATTTTATATAGAAGCATCAAGAAATAATCAAGCGTTGAGGACAACACTTGTTTGAAGGAGGGGGGCATGTTAAGTCCATATATTAATAGTGTATTCCCTTATTATGCTAGTGTAGCCCCCCTTATTTTTATTTTTGTACCCCTGTAACCCCCATATTGTTATTGTTGTGCCCTTACATTATTATTGTTAGGTCGGTTATGATTACATTGTGGCCCCACTAGGATTACATTGTGGCCCCATGGACTCCTATATATAGAAAGGAGGTTTTTTAATTTGTATCATTCAAGAATCATTCATTTACGTAATGTATTGGAGGTATCCCCCTCGAAGTGGCTGATTTCTAAGGCGTTGATCTCTCTTTTCTTCTATTTTTGAAGCTGGTTTCACAATAATCTTTGAGGAGTGCAAAAGTAATATTTTCTTTGTCGGAAAAATCATGGACCGAGAAATACCCTTCCAGCAAATTCAACCATCTATCTATGGCATCTACATCTATCTGGCCTTCAAATACAGGAATTTTGAAGTTGACCTATACCTTGAAAGGAGTGTTGCCTCCAGAGTGGCTGCTGCATGCATATGTGTCATCGGTGGGCAATCATTCAAGGATTTGGGCAAAATTATCCATCATCACATTCCTTTGTTTCTCGAGGGCCTACTCAAGAAAAAATTTGATAGGATATCCTACTCCGTCGTCTTTCTTTTCTTCCACCATGGGAGGTTGTCGGGGTTTGCAAGGATGATCTTGCAAGGGTTCAACTAGATCAAGCCCTAACTCCTTTTACCCTGACCTCGTTGGGGACATGCAAATAAAATCAGAGAAAGAGAAGACTACTCTAATACCACTGACTTGGACTTGTTCAGGAAGTAATAGTATACATAAATACACATAAACGCAGAGATGTAGTGGAAATAAGACTTCATTTCATTAATATCACATAGCTGAAATATGCTTACAAACAAAATGGAAATAAACTAGCTAGGGCACTGGTAGCTTATCTCTGAGAAGATATGTGGCGACTACAGGCCTTCGAATTGTGTTACAATGAGGCTCTATGGCCTATTTATTATTTAGAAATAATGGAAAACCATAAACATCAAAAAACCTAACACTAATAGATTGTAATATTCCCAAATGGGAAAAGCAGGAATATAGTGCAAAACCATGGAAATAGCAGTGTAAATCATGACATAAATAATGGAGACCCATATGGAACCTTCTTATTCATTATAACAGCAGCAAAAATATAAAATTATGGGCTACAAAACATATAACAAGACACAATAAGCCTCCAATGAAGAAAACCCTCAATCTTGAGGTATTGCTACTATATCAAAAATGTCGGAAGACTACTACAACGTAGTCATAGATGCACTACTCAGCAAATGAGTACAAAAAATATAATGGAATGATATATACCTCAAAATATACAAAAAATACAGATATAGGCTCTATACAACCTCCAATGAAGAACCCAAAAGGGTTTTTAGAAATACACTACCATAAAAGATGGGAATCAAAGCCCTAGGGCTGAAGATTCACTGCAACATATGAGCTGGAAAGGTGTGTCTAATCTGATATGCCAAAGAATGTAGCCTCCTCCAATGGATCCTCTAGATGAAAGGTTGATCCCTTCACTAGAAATCCTCCTCCCTAAATGGTGTACTGAAACCACCCTGCAACTCCTCCCTAAAAATAACGTAGTCCAAGACAGAAACTGCATCGTAGGGGAAAATAAATAAGTGGCTTGATGCCAAATGCTGCAATAAGGCTCAAGGGTCTTCCTTACTAACCTTCCAATGGAAATGAACCCTCCTCCACTTAAAATAAGCATTGAAGTGACCCAAATGTGTTCTCCACTGTTACAACCTGCAACACAACACAACCCTCAATAAGATTTGCATTGTAGATGAAATATGGAGCTTGGCCTAATGCGTGAATGTGGAAATATAGTGAAAAATATTCCTTTGAGGCATCTCAAGGATAGATATGGGATTCCCGATCAGGAACACCTTGTGCTAAACAACACTGCGATCTTAGCTAAACAGCTGAAGAAAGCTATATGTATAAACAGAACATATATGAAAATATCAAATACATCAATATAACATGAATCAATATAGCTGCCATCCTCTTCCTTATATAAGTGATGAGCTTCCTAACCCTAGGCCCCACTCATTTAAGACACTACTTCCATGCAAAGAGTCTCCAACTAAAATTATGTTTTCCCTCAATGAATGCCACTAATCCATGACAATGTTGTTGATTTGGTCCAAGTTGACACAGTCTAGGTGTTCCAGCCCATTTTCACACACAAGGGTGCTCAATTAAGCTGCCAAGATATCCTCCTTTCACATTGGCATTGATTTATTTATATTAAGGAGATTTATGGATCTCCATATCCTCTTATTCATCAAACAAAGAAGCAAAAACAATAATTAATATTCCAACTAGCTCATGGCTAATTGGGAATATTATAGTCCTCCCCTCCCAAATTGTAATATTCCAAATCTGGAACAGCTAGCAAGGCATGACTGGAAAACGCATTTTCCAGTAATGGCTGCTACATATATGAAAACTAGCACTTGGATCCCTTATATCTTAGTATCTAAGTCCTAAATCCAAGAGGGCATAAAAAAGAAATCCTCCTAGGTGGGTTAAACAGATCTCCCACACCTAGTTGTCTTCAGAAATGCCTCAAAGAGAGACTGCAGCAATAAAAAACAATTTTGCTCAGGAAATAACGCAGTTTTTGTAGAGTAGTGATAGGTGCCTCATGAAATATGTCCCAATAGTATTTACAGCAGAAAATAAGTCTTACAATTAAGTACATCAAATACATGGTTGAAAATAAAAGGCATAGACAAAAGAAATCTCCTCAAAAGAGGGCCGCAACCATATGTTTTACAGAAAGCTGCCTTGACAGTGTTATTTTTATTAAGCTGCACTATTGTATGTTACATGTCAGATATAGAGCAGATCTATGCATAAAAATTTAGATCTATATCAGATCCATGCACTAGAAGAGCTCCTCTTTTAGATCCCCTTGGAATTCCGGGGTTTGCACCAAGCATAAGCAGTAGATCCGAGTTCTAAGAAAGAAGATCTACAAAAATATTCAGAAATGTTGAAGCATTCAGATTATGCAGATCAGATCCAAAAATTACAATGTGTAGATCTCCTCCAATAGGTCTTCAAAGTGAAGGGTAGATCCCCAACACTCATAAACTAGCTCACCAAATGGTGCACCCAACTCCCTACAACAACTCCTACAGGAATAACGTAGATATGGAATAGAAACTACGTTGTAGGGGATAGACAGCTAATGGCCACATGCCAAGATTAGAGACTGAGGCTCATGCACTCCAATACACTCCCTCCAATAGAGTAGAGGCCTCCTCCACTGAAAAAGAGCACTAAAATGACTTAGATCTGAAGAGATCTGATCTCCATGAAAATAACGTAGTCCCTCAAGTGAGACTGTGCTGCATCTTGATTAACTGAGTTTGCCTAATGCCAAGATGCAAAACTAAATCTCAAACAATGGATGCACTCTTCCAGGAGGTTAAAGGACACACTCACTGAGAAGAGGCTCCGATACAATCTAGATCTGAACAGATCTAGAGTTCCACTTGCTGCAGCTTACAAAAGCAAGCAAACCCTCACTGGATCTACGTTTTAGTTGGAAGTAGAAGCTTGGTCTTCAACCAGATAGTGGACAAGCAATACAAGCTCTCCCAAGAGCTTCTCAATGGGAAGAGATGGAACTCCTAAACAGGAAATTTCAATGCAATCTAGGCTAAGCAACCAAGAGAGTTGTTTGTCTAAATAGACATCAATTTAGAAATCAAATCATGAACAACCTCAATATGTTTCCTTCCTCTTCCTTTTATAAGATGAGAGCTTGCCAAAACCCTAAACCACCTTTATCAACTTATCCCTTTCACACAAGAGACCTCCTTCTAGAATTGTGTTGTGCCTCATTGATGAGCATTCCTCCAATACTACGTTGTTTGATATGGTCAAGATTGACCCAGTCAAGTGGATTTGTTCCTTTCACTGTCAAGTGCGTTTATTAAAGTGGCCCATATTTACCCTTTTTCACATTGGGCATGTATTTATTCTTTTATTAGGAGTTTTTTTTACCCTCATTTATATAATTATTCATTGAGCAAAGAAAAAAAATGAAATTGAATATTCCTATTAAAATAGGAATATTACAGTCCTCCCCTCCAATTTGTTGCTTGTCCTCAAGCAACTCACAAGGACTTTGCAAAATCTCCAATGGAGCTGTCTCCTCCCGAGAATGCAAGGTTGCTTTTAGTGGATGAACCAAATAGCTGTCATCAGGAAGTAGTGGGAGATACATAAAATAATCATATGTTGTCCATTGGTCTCTTCAAGGTATGATAGATGGTAAATATTGGGCATTTCAACCCCCATGAGAAACTCCAATCTCCCTGCTATCATACAAACAAAGTGAGCCATCCTAGATAGCTCAAAGAAATAGTCACCATTCCCCACCATATGCAATGTGTAGGGGCTCCATGGCTAGAAGTGAGAGATATGAATACTCAACTCACGTTGTCTCTCCCTCCATTTATGATACATATGGAGCTGATGATCTTGGGCTGCAATAATATAGTCCTCATGAAGCCAAAAGAGATTTGGAACTTCATGATTCCCTTCATGGATCACAGTGAGCCTTCTTGCCCAATCTTCCATGCATATAGTTAATAGAGTATATTCACCATATGTGCTCCCAAAGAAATATGGACTAAGTGTCATATGATATATTGGATGGTGACAATAGTCCCTCCTTTGAGACCAGCGTTGTCCTCCATCTTGCTGCCTCAATTCATAGTACAATAAGTGGCCATCCCACCACCTTCTTGCTGCAAAAAGCTTCTTCAAAGCTTGGAAATAGTATAGAGTAATAGGTGTTGGTTGCATATGATGCAAACAACACATGTCTTGCCGCAAATTCTCCCAAGTGAGAGACCTTTTCCAATGACATAAATCCAACATATGGCTTCTAGCATAAGGAAACAAATGATATAATGTAGCAGCCACACAATGTCCTACTCTCCTATTGAAGCATGAATGAATGTGGGAGATTTCATTCCCAAAGGACACACTCAACCAATGTGTCATTCCTCCCCTCATGTTCATAACAAAGATTGGAGCATTATTATCATCATGATACAAACAGGCTCCCTTATGCCACCTCATGAGAATGTTACAATTTCTCCCAACCCAAAGTACATACATGATTATGATATCCATCCTAAACAGAAATACATGTACATACATCATAGACATAAGTAAATGTATGGACATGGAATTCATCATGGGGTGTCCATACTTTCTTCTTGTCAACCAAAGTAACCATGCCTCCTCCTTATGCATTCTTTCCTTGAGATACAAGGCATGAGACAAGAAAATAAAAAACCTTGGGTGGTACCCACACTCACCCAATAGAAACCAATGCAGGTCATCTTCTCCCCGCCTTAGATATGGATGTGGTAAGTGTTTTACATGCCACTTACTTTCTGCCCTCATCATCCCACCAAGGCTGAAGGTGAAATGTATATTTGGTGCTTTAGGGAAGCACCCATCATGTTGCAGAACCTCCCTTAGCTCATCAAGGGAGTGGCCAATTTTGAAAATAGTCCTGCCCATAGTTGGCTATGGAGTTTATAAGGTAGGAAAATCCTCATAGGATTCATGGCCTACACATGTAAAGTAAAAGAATGCATGCAATCATAAAATAGAATGTGATTGACATAAGCATGCTTCTTACCGAAAATATCCAGCGCTGTAATAGTCCCTCCCTTGGTTAAATGTATCATCATTGTACAAGGTTGAGAGAACACTTTGCTCTTTCCATCAAGGAGTTGCCCTAGAGGGCTTCTTCCAAGTAAGGAGACATCAAGGCATAGATCATAATAGAAAGATGTATGGATTGATGTGTCCTCGCTTTTCTTGCATAGATATTCATGCCTTCTTAGTACATCAATATTTTGAAATAAATAGGGGTAAATGTTTCTTTCCCAAGGAAGCTTGCCCTCCTCTTCATCTTTTGTAGTATTCAGGATCACACCACCTAATATTGATGGCACATGGTGCTCATGGATTGTGCCATAATTTCTATATGTGAGACTCTTTGAAACTCCTTGCAAGAATGCAAGAGCTTCTCTTCTTGGAGCAGTTGCTTCTCCTCCTTCTACATGAAATGCTAGAGATAACACTGTCATGACTGCGTTGTCACCCCTAGCCTTTTCTTCAAAGGTAGAAAATGCCTCCTCCTCAATAGGATACCTTACATCTTGGTCTACCTCCGAAAGAGGAATCTTCATATCTTATTTTTGAGAGGAAGACTCTTCATCCAAAGGTGGATGCCTCCAATCATTTCCTCCTTTGGTATCTTCCCAATGAAGACTACCAATCTCCCAAAGCAAGTATTCCTCATTACACCTCATGAAAAGTTGAGATGTAACCCCTTGGAAATCTTCTAGAAAATACCTCTCATCAATGATCCTCTTGGATCCAAAAGAATCCAAGTGTGTTGAAGGCCAAAAACCAATAGAAAGTGGCACAACACTCATCATGCCTCCCACCATCTTGCACCCTAACTCCTCATGTTGCATGCAACTCAAATAAGGTGCAAAGGAATGAATTTTCATCCCCTCTTGGATCAATCCCAAACTGCACAGTGTTGTGCAAGCTTGTTTTTCTTGGTGAGCCTAGGGAACCTCTTGTATGGCTACAAGGGTTCCTCTCTTTAATGTGTTGGATAATCCAAATACTGCTACAAATGGTTTCCCCTCCATGAATGTGACATTTTTGGTACAAGGCTCCTCAAATGGAGTAGAGGATACCTCCTCCTCCTCTGATCTTCTACTACCAAAGCTTCTGATTATCCGATGAGTGAAATCAGCAAAAGTAAGTACTCTTGCATGACTTCCATGGTTGAACCACCAAGAGCTTGCCTTGCCCTCCAAGTGCAGCGCTGAGATCTCCACACCCTCTTTCTCCACTACTGTATGTAGTAGGAAAAATTATTCTAGCTTCATTACCCAAGTCTCTACTACACACTTGAGTGATCCATCAAATGTAGACAACAAAAATATGTTGCCTCTTATCATTCTCTCACTGCATGGTCTTCTTTCTTGTCTCAATTGAATAAACTAAGGAAAATTTAGGGTCTCTTTGAAAGCCCTAGGTTGGCACTTGTATTCTGCCAAATACCCACTCAGGATCTCATGTTCTAAGTGGTCATCTTGCTTTCAACTTCCTCTATAAGAACAAGAAGTTCATGGATCTTCTTCTTCCTCTTGAAACCTTCTAGAGGTCTCTCTGCAGCTTCCTTCTTCTTGAAACCCTCTAGGAGTTTCATTACACTTCTTTCTTCTTAGACCTGAAAATTGATGAGAGCAATATCATCCTCTCCATCATTTTTTTCTCTGATACTTCTCTTTATATCACTTTGGATTGAATCCCACAGGTTGAGCCAAAGATCTTGCTTTGATACCACTGTAATATTCGAAATCTGGAACAGCTAGCAAGACATGACTGGAAAACGCATTTTCCAGTAATGGCTGCTACATATATGAAAACCAACACTTGGATCCCTTAGATCTGAGTATCTAAGTCCTAAATCCAAGAGGGAATCAAAAATAAATCCTCCTAGGTGGGTTAAATAGATCTCCCACACCTAATTGTCTTCAGAAATGCCTCAAAGAGAGACTGTAGCAATAACAAACAATTCTGATCAAGAAATAATGTTCTGTAGAGAAGTGATAGGAGGCTCATGAAATATGTCCCAATAGTATTTACAACAGAAAATAAGTCTTACAATTAAATACATCAAATACATGGCTGAAAATACAAGGCATAGACAGAAGAAATCTCCTCAAAAGAGGGCTGCAACCATATGTTTTACAGAAAGCTGCCTTGACAGTGTTATTTTTATTAATATGCACCATTTTATGTTAAATTTCATATCTAGATTAGATATTTGCATAAAAAATCAGATCTATATCAGATCCATGCACTAGAAGAGCTCCTCTTTCAGATCCCCTTGGAATTTCGGGGTTTGCACCAAGCATAAGCAGTAGATTTGAGTTTTAAGAAAGCAAATCTGCAGAAATATTTAGAAATTCTAAAGCATTCAGATTATGCATATCAGATATGAAATGTAAAATGTGTAGGTCTCCTCCAACAGGTCTTCAAAGTGAAGGGTAGATCCCCAACACTCAGAAACTAACTCACCAAATGGTGCATCCAACTCCCTGCAACACCTCCTACAGGAATAACGTAGGTCTGGAATATAAATTGCACTGTAGGGGATATACAGTTGATGTCCACATGCCAAGATCAAAGATTGAGGCTCATGCACTCCAATACACTCCCTCCAATAGAGTAGAGGCCTCCTCCACTGAAAAAGAGCACTGAAATGACTTAGATCTGAAGAGATATGATCTCCATGAAAATAATGCAGTCCCTCAAGGGAGATTGTGTTACAGCTTGATTAACTGAGTTGGCCTGATGCCAAGATGAAAAACTGAAGCTCAAACAATGGATGCACTCTTCTAGGAGGTTAAAAGACACACTCACTGAGAAGAGGCTCTAATACAATCTAGATCTGAACAGATCTAGAGTTCCACTTGTTGCATATTACAAAAGCAAGCAAACCCTCACTGGATCTACATTGCAGTTGGAAGTAGAAGCTTGGTCTCCAACTAGATAGTGGACAAGAAATACAAGCTCTCCCAAGAGCTCCTCAATGGGAAGAGATGGAACTCCTAAACAGGAAATTCCAATGCAATCTAGGCTAAGCAACCAAGAGAGTTGTTTTTCTAAATAGAAAAAAATTCAGAAATCAAATCATGAACAACCTCAATATGTTTCCTTCCTCTTCCTTTTATAAGATGAGAGCTTGCCAAAACCCTAAACCACCTTTATCAACTTATCCCTTTCACACAAGAGACCTCCTTCTAGAATTGCATTGTGCCTCGTTGATGAGCATTCCTCCAATACTGCATTGTTGATTGGTCAAGATTGACCCAGTCAAGTGGATTTGTTCCTTTCACACTCAAGTGTGTTTATTAAAGTGGCCCAGATTTACCCTTTTTCACATTGGGCATGTATTTATTCTTTTATTAGGAGTTTTTTTTACCCTCCTTTACATAATTATTCTTTGAGCAAAGAAAACAAAATGAAATTGAATATTCCTATTAAAATAGGAATATTACACAAATGTTGCTTGTCCTCAAGCAACTGAAAAGGTGAGTGCTACAACTCTTCTTCTCCTCCATTGGTGACACCTCCATGTGATAATATTTCCTCATAAGCCAAGAGTCTCCCAATCCATCCCTCCATGAAATTCTCCTCCCAAGTTCTTATGAGATGCAAATGACTCATCCCACAAAGAAGCAATAGATCCAATGAAACAATCATGGTTTGCCCAATGTTCTCCCTGAAACATGTAGCATAAGAAACATGGAGAATCTCTCTCCAAAAGAGCACATCCAGTCCTTCCATCCTTCCTCCATTCACTCCCATAATAATAATGAGAACATCATCAATGTATGGGATCAAAACAAAATATACATAAACAATAATATGCAAAAATAGAGGCGGGTCATAGTCCCACATGTGGAACCATCATAGTATATCTCCTGACTGCATCAGATAGTGATATGGTAAGTGGTTTCCCCACCACTTAATTCCTGCCATAGCTCTCTCACAAGTTCTGAAAAGGTGAGAAATGTTTGGTGCCTTTGGAGTCCACCCAGAGTGGTAAATCATCTCCATATACTCTCTTAGGGAGTGGCCATGCTCAACAATGTTTATGGCCCCAAGTTGGGCATGAATTTTATATGGAATAATGCTCCTTATTGGAGAAATGGCATGCGCATATATGGTAAAGGAGTTCAAATAATCATCAAGTAAAACATTATGCACATAAACATGTTCCTTACCATAATTTTTGCTCATACAAATGGAGTGGTCTATAGATAGATCCCCTCTCATTCCAAAAGAGGAAAGAGGTGGGTGTGATAACTCCTTCATAGAGTTATGTATCTCCTCCATCTCCACATGATCCATGAATCTCTTCAAATGCTAATGTATCTCCTCTTCAAAGCCTTCCCAAGTATATCCCTCCATGATGGTGTTGTAGGCTCTCGTGGAATAACTATGGATGAAGATAAAATATTCATGTGCTGCATGTAGTAAATTTTCCTTGAGCTTGGAAGCTATAGATAATAATATCCTAAGATGATAGTAGATGACCTCATCTCTGACTGAATATCCCTCCTCTTGAATATGGTCATCAAGTATCATGCATGTAAAAATATCCTTGGAATAATCCACCAACAACTAGGATTTCCAATATGGATCTATCCTCCATAGTGACAATATTGATGATCTATCACATAAAACATCTGGCATATGGATGTCCTCCTATTTGACATCTCCCATGCTAAAGTCACATGTTGGAAGGTTGATATCCTTCTCCTGTTGCTCCTTTCTCAGCGCAAAATCTAAAATGAGAGTGGGTAATGATGATGTTTGGAGAATGTCTCCCTCCTTCTTGAGTCTAACCAAGACTCTCAGTGTTGTACCATGACCTCCCAATTCCCCCAATCCTCCTGTATATATGATTGGTGCACCATGATGTGCGACATTTCTCACCAAATCCTGATCAGATGGCCTCCTAGGTGGTTTTCCACAAAACAATAATGTCTCATGGGCCAAAGTCATGTGCATGATAGATGGGACTGTTAGGTCCTTGATTCCACTGCACAAATCCATCTCTATTTTCTGTGTGGAAGTTGTAATGTGATGGATATGTGTGCATGCCCTTAATCATCTGATTTTTTCCACTCTTTCTATCCACCCATTCCATCTACAAAGTCTCCCAATCTGTGGTGACCTTCCCCAAAGTAATCAACCATTGCACACCCAATATCACATTGGTGTCAGGTATGTAAACCACAAAGAAATTATTAGTAAATGTATATGTCCCCATGGTAACAGATATAGATGGAACATAATGCATGCACTACATAGTTCTAGCTCCTGGGACTAAAATAGAAAATCCCTCAAAATTATCAGTGGGTATTTCCCTCCTCTACACTAGTTGGGCATCAATAAAATTGTGGGTAGCCCCACTGTCAATCAAAATTAAAACACTCTAATCTAAGATGGAACCCCATACCCTCAAGGTCAAGTACTACGTAATCCTCTCAATGATTCAAGAGCCCCTCTAATTGTGATTCTAATTGTGATTCTTGGGTCTACTATTGTCCTTGATCTCACAAAATTCTTGAAAACTCAAGTGATCCTTGAATCTTTGATATTGAGACTCATACTCCATGAAATAGTCTTCAAGATTTTCTTGTTCTTGAAACCCTTCATTTCCCACTGCTAAGAATGTAGGCATTGTAGAGCGTTGGGAAACTTGTTGCTACTTCACTGGTTGATCACTCCAGTGATGAGAAATGTCAAAGCCTTCACCATGTAGAAATAATTTAGGGGATTCCTTGTATCTATCCATCCCCATCTCATTATTTCTCTAGTAATGTCTTTCATAGTTGAAATAAGTAGCTTGGGATACTCCTTCTCTTCATCTTCTCCTGATAAAGGGGTTTTACCCTTGTCTTCTTTATCATCTGTATAATCAAACTTTCGGTTTATTCTTTTGAGATACCTCTTCTCACTATATATGAGAGGATCTCCTTCTTCTGATGACATATTGGCTTAATATGCAAAGGTTGAGCCAAGATTATGCTCTGATACCACTGTAATATTCCCAAATGGGAAAATCAGGAATATAGTGCAAAACCATGGAAATAGCAATGTAAATCATGACATAAATAATGGAGACCCATATGGATCCTTCTTATTCATTATAATAGCAGCAATAGTACAAAATGATGGGCTAAAAAACATATAACAAGACATTATAAGCCTCCAATGAAGAAAACCCTCAATCTTGAGGTGTTGCTACTATATCAAAAATGTCGGAAGACTACTACAACACAGTCATAGATGCATTGCTACAAAAAATTATTACACAAAATATAATGGGCTTATATATGCCTCAAAAGATACAAAAAATACAAATCTAGGCTCTATACAACCTCCAATGAAGAACCCAAAAGGGTTTTCAGAAATACACCACTATAAAAGATGGGAATCAAAGCCCTAGGGTTGAAGATTCACTACAACATATGAACTGAAAAGGTGTGGCTGATATGATATGCCAAATAGTGTAGCCTCCTCCAATGGATCCTCTATACAAAAGGCTGATCCCTTCACTAGAAAACCTCCTCCCCAAATGGTGTACTGAAACCACCTTGAAACTCTTCCCTAAAAATAATGCAGTCCAAGACAAAAACTATGCTGTTGGGGAAAATAAATAAGTGGATTGATGCCAAATGTTCCAATAAGGCTCAAGGGCCTTCCTTACTAACCTCCTAATGGAAAGGAACCCTCCTCCATTTAAAATAAGCACTGAAGTGACCCAAATGCATTCTCCACTACTACAACCTGCAACACAACACAACCCTCAACAAGATCTGCATTGTATATGAAATATGGAGCTTGGCCTAATGCCTGAATGTGAAATATAGTGCAAACTCTTCCTTTGAGGCCTCTCAAGGATAGAGGTGGGATTACCGATCAGGAACACCCTATGCTAAACAACACTGCAATATTAGCTAAATAGCTGAAGAAAGCTATATGTCTAAACAGACCATATATAAAAATATAAAATACATCAACATAACATGAATCAATATGGTTTCCATCCTCTTCCTCATATAAGTGATGAGCTTCCTAACCCTAGGCCCCACTCATTTAAGACATTACTTCCATGCAAAGAGTCTCCAACTAAAACTGTGTTGTCCCTCAATGAATGCCACTACTCCATGACAACGCTGTTGATTTGGTCAAATTTGACCTATTCTAGGTGTTCCAACCCCTTTTCACACACAAGGGTGCTCAATTAAGCTGCCAAGATGTCCTCCTTTCACATTGGCATTGATTTTATTCATATTAAGGAGATTTATGGATCTCCATATCCTCTTATTCATCAAAAAAAGAAGCAAAAACAACAATTAATATTCCAAATAGCTCATGGCTAATTGGGAATATTACATAGATGAAGCACCAAAAATATGGGACCCATTTGGGTAAATTGGTACATCAACTTCCTGTGGACGTAACTTTGGCATGTGATCTCTGTTTGACACGCACAATAACTTTTTAGAGAGATCTATCCAAGGAATAAAACTTTTGGGTAAAAAAAATAAATCCTAGACCCATGTCCCTCGTTGTTTTCCCAAAAAAATTCGTTTAGGCCCTCAAACCAGCTTCGGAAGTTCAAGACCTAAAAAACTGCTAAAAATAGTAAACTATGCTACAATTAAGGAAACTGAAAAATTGAAAGAAACAATGGTTGGGACCCAAGTGGAATAGGCAAGTGGCCACCAATATCCACCTGACCATTCCTCCCCCCTTAGGAAGCAGTGGTCCCCATTGCATTGAGTTCCTCCATGAGATGATGAAACTTCTGCTGAACTTGGTCCCTAGTGAGCCACTTTCCTTGGTGAAGGACATGGCATGCATTGACAACTTGATATAGCTGGATCCTCTTATGGTAGGTGTTCATAATCTGCATGTCTATTATCCGATCATGTGTGGCTTGTTCCATGCATTCTAGGTTCAACTATGTTGGTGGGAGTTGTTGTGCCATGTCGAATGTGTCCAGTAGTGGTGGAAAGTATGGCCAAATGTGGTCCACATTGAACACTGGGTGCATGACAAGGAATGGGGGAATGTTGAGCTCAAAAGAATTATCTCCCATAACCTTGGTGATTTTGTAATGCCCACATCTAATTGGCTTGAGCTTCCGATGGGCTCTGTTAGGGCGTTCTTTCTGCAAATGCAACCAAACTTTATCACCCACCTGGAACTTTTGTGGCACCTAATTTTGATCATGTCGCTGCTTGTACTTAGCATTGGATTTCTCCAAGATGTGGTGGAACTGATGGCATTCATGTTTTACATGTTTAATAAATCTAGTCACTTTATTTACCTCAGACAGTACATGTCTAGATTTTATCTGTGTGGTCGCATGAGGTATGGAAACATCAGGCAACAACATGCCTGGGGTAAGATCAATGGAGTGCTTGACCTGACAGTGTAGAGGAAACTTTGTGGCTGAGGAGAAAAATTCCTTATATTCCTGCACGTCTTTCTCCATCTATTGTTTTCATCCAGGGGAGCCCTATTTGGAGGCTACAACCACAATATTCTTCTTGCCATGTGGGTGAATAATAATGAAAACAATTTCCTGGTTTGGGAAATGATTTTACTACATTTCTTTGCAGTACTCAAAGAGATGGCGGAAGGTGGCACTACTTCTGGTATCCTGTACAATTTATTTCCAAAATTAATACTAATAGAACAAGGCCTGGACTTGTACAGAACATGTCTCTTCCACAAGCACGGTTGGCCTAATAATACATCACACACCTCAAGAGGAGAAACATCACACGATACATCATCTGTGAATGGCTCAATGCTATACGGAAGGCGACACTGCTGGCGAACGCAAAGATCTCTTACTTACTGAATCCACCCAATGGTATACAAATGTGGGTGTACTATGGTTGGTAGTCCAATCCACTTCACGACCTCTACTAAAATGAGGTTCTTTTGGCTTCCGCTATCAGCAAGAAATTGTAATGGAGAACCCTTCACCCACATATGGTAATGGAAGAGGCACTCCCCCTCCTCTGTATCCTCAATCTCCTCCCGAACTCCATTTCCTCTCGAATGTATCTATGTAAACAACTACGGTACTTGAGCACCAAATGTTTCTTTGAATATTTAATACCTAAATTTGTGGGGAGGCTATGGAAAAAATTCATCAGCTCATGCACATATTGATCCATTTTCTACCGCAACGTAGTTCATTATATGTACTTGTCCTCATATCTCCCCATGGGATAATATTGTTCCTTGATGGCATCTCGAAAATAATTCCAAGTGGGTTTGGCCAAAAGCAGAGAGGGTTCCCTCTTGTCCATTTTCTCACAATAGGTTTCCCACCACTATTTGACATGGGGGGCGGCTTTGAGAAGTGCAAAAGTAATATTTTCCTGGTTGGAGAAATCATGAAATGAGAAATAACCTTCTAGCAAATTCATCAATCTATTTATGGTATCTACATCTATCTGGCCTTCAAATCCAGGAATGTCGAAGTTGACCTATACCTTGTGATGGACTAATACCCACAGTCCCTTATAAACTCAACATACTCTTCTTCCCTTTAACTGGAAATTAAATACAACAGTGTATATTAATATCTGAATCTGAGATTGAGATATTAATAAAAATCCTCTTTTAGTTAAGAAACCACACACCTCCTATCTGGCTTAAAAATGTGGGATTTCAAAGGTTATAAAACCCGTATTTCATATAAACCCATCGGTCTTCACATGTGGAGTCCTCACGTCATGTTAAATCCCTTCTCAACCTCAACTTATAGTCAATCTACATGTGCACGGGATCTTAATTTAATGTTCATATTTCATTTGCAACTATCCTTCGACCTTGGTCGAAACTAGAGGTTCCGACCCAATTAATTTTATATGCGCCTTTTCCTTTTAACTTACCAAGCTTGACTTAACTCCAACGCCCATGTATGTTATACCTTCCCATATATTTCCTCGTTCAATACATACATACACTTGTTATGTTAACGGTTTGATGTGATTTGGAACACGGTCCTTAATACAATAGTGCTTGGCCACAAACAAACATATAACAAGGTCGAACCACACTAGCCTTTAGTTATACCACTCACTTCATAAACCGTGACCTTAAAGGATGTTGGCTACACATATAAAATCGTGTCAATATAAACACATGTCATACCTTTGTTAAACCACAACCTTAGCAACGATCAATATATATATTCACGGCCCCGACGCTAATGGACCTTCCCATCCAACGGCTGGTAGCACGTCGCATTTCTTCGAATGATCCGACGTTCATCAATGGATATCATGCGGTGTAGATGCATGAGCTTTAACTCACGATGAGAGTGGGTTTTCAAAACTGTTCAGGGACACGCGTCACCCAGTTTATGGGATCGCGTTAAATTCTTAAATACTACTTACCACTCTTGATCACCCGCGATATAGTGCTAGTTAATTTATGAACCGGCTTCTACTGTCCATTCCTTCGTGGTTGCGCTCTCATGGTTCCGTATAACTCCTCAATACATATTATAAGGGATTCTGTCTCCTTCTTCATTACCTATGAATCCTTCTAATACATAGCTCGATTTCCACTTGCTTCGCTACACCTCTTCATGTGTCGACACTCTGTTTTGATAGCCTGCAATATTTCAATCGAATTGAGGCCCTTACACCTTCACGGCTTCGCTTAAAAGCTGACTTCCCACTGTTCCGTCACTTACGGTTTCGCAGGTTATTTAGGTAGGAACCATCCTTACAACGTATCCTATATACAGGCGTTCAACGGAGACACTCTCCTTCATACAATAGGCACATGATTCAACCAATTGTCCCTTGCCCTTAACACAGAGTTTAATGCACATCCTTCATACGCTCTCATCATTAAAAATACAGGAACTGTTAAGGAAAATTATAGCCCCTTACTCACCCATGGAGATTTGAGAAAATTTCATTTGGGAATTAAATCAACAATTGCTCATAAGTCCTAAGTTACGAACTCATACTCCCACAGAGAATTCAAATGGTCTATATACACATAATCCAACCACAGATTTTCACATTGCCACAAGAATTCAATTGTCAAGAACACATGAATTAACTCAAAAAACGCACAATCATACTAAAACAGTTCTAAATTTATACAGTAAAGTACTTACAACTTTGACTCGACCATATTTTCGATCAATCGGTCCTTCAACAACCAATTCTCTATAGACTCTCCTACAACCCTACGCAGCCTTGTGCAGGTCTCTCTCTACAGTCTGCCTTATCAAGCCTGTAAGGCTTATTTTTATACAAAACCCTGAATCGACTCAACTCCTCTAACGCTTAAAACCCTTCATATCTCTAACTCTGAGACTAACCCCCTGACAAACAAAGACGGACACCTAACGTTAGCTTAACTTCTGAAACTGACTATCTCTTTAGGTGCCCATTAATCATTCGGGCAGTTACAATTTCCTTTATAATTAACTAAAATTACTCAATTATGAACATTTACATGGGGAAACAGAACATAAGACCCCCTTTTACATTTATTTATGGACAAAGGTTGGTTTGGGCCTAATGCCCCTGCATCAGACTCCCCAGGTTAAAATAGTTCATGATCTCCTGATCATGTGCCTTCATTTTTATCTGCCTGGATCCCATACTTTGTTCTGCAACTGACCATTCATTGCAGTGTTCTTATTTCGCATTCCTCCTGGCTTCCATATCTTGGTCTGCATTTTTGCACTTGCTATGCCCTCACAGTCTGTGACTGTCTTCTTCTTGCTGCTGTTGATTTTTTGAGGTATCTTCTGCATCAGTTTTCTTATAAATTCTATTTCTCTGTCTAATCTTTTCTCTGACTCCTGGACTCTTACTTCCTTAATTCTCATCACTGCCCTATTCGCCACCCAATCATCGATACCCTCTCTGCAACAGTAAAAAAAATTCTCCTCTGCTAGAAACACTTCAGCTCGTTGCTTAAACATTATCTCCGGCAACACTCCAATCAGCTGCTACTCTACCATTTCACCTTCTTTTCTGAATATCTTCAGTAAATACTCTAGCCACTTGTTTTGTGCGTGACTCTCCTTGTCAGCATACTGTAAACTGAACTCAGTATGTCCTTCTCCTTCTTCCTGGGCAATCCTCAGCAATTGCCTTCCCTCTTCTTGAATGATTCTGCTAATCACCTCAAGTCTTTCAACCACTGAGATTTCATCTTCTATCAGAGTAAAAATCTGATTCTCCATTGTTGTAGCAGCCCCAAAAGTCTGCCCTACAGCCTTCTCTTTAACCTTCTCTCGGCTATTCGGACAATCCAATTCTTCTCTGCTACCAATAACAACCAAATTCTCTCCATGAGACATGATTGTCTCATCTTCTTCCAGCTGCTCATCCTCATTCTGCAATAGCTCCTTTTCTTTATAATCTATAGGAACAACAAGTTCCTTCACAGGAGGCATGATAGCCTCACCTTCCTCCTTCTGCAATAGTCCATCACCTTCCAGAACAACTTCAAAAGATGGATTTTTTTCTGTCATTCCCGTAAACATAGCCAAATCATCAGTTCCAAAACCCCAAGACCCAATGGTCCCAACTGATGATTCAATCATCAATTATTTTCTATCTTCATCCCATTGTGTCCTCGCATTCTGCAATCCCCAATTCTGAAATTGAGGTTTCCTCTCTTGTATTGAATCCTGCTGATTCAGCATACTCTCCAGCAACTCAATTTCTCCATTCCATAGCTCAAACATTTCCACAAAATTCTTTTCCACCTTTCATTGACTGCTCAATGCTGCCAACTTGCCTCCATCATCAACAGGATCTGCATTCATCAAAAAAAATTTAGAATCAAACTCACAAGGCCTCAATGCCTTTCTCTGCTCTATCAGCATCTTAGTATGTTTTCCTACAATTCTTTTCTGTTCTATCAGCACATCAGAATGTTGATTCCAATTCTTCAAACAATTCTTGATACTGGTAGCTAGTCTCTCCTCTGCACCATCCTTTTCAAGGATGCCTCTCTTCTTTAGTTCATAGGAATGAACTCTCTCATCTTCAATCATCTCTGTCATTACCATATGAACACCTTCCTTATGTGTTTCTGCCCTCTTCTCTAGAACACTTAATTCATGCCACAATCTTCGCATCTCCTCTTCACTATCTTCTGTTGTCACTATTTCCTCATCTTTCCTCATAATGGAATTATGATTTCCCATCTCTGCAAAGGCTTCAGCTACCTGTCCATCACTCCTTACTTGACCATTTAACAAAGGAAGTCTGTCATTATCATAATTAATGACAAGTTCATCATCAAACATAACTATCACATCCTCATTGAAGCAATCCTTTCTATAAAGTAAGGAATTAATGAATTCCTCCACAATCTGATCTTCACCTAAAAGATACTCATCATATCTGGCTTGGCAACAGTCAGCTTCATTTGTCACAGTTCCATCATGTGAACTACCTTCATCAAAACCTGCACTCATACACAACTTGTCAGTGTTAAAAACATAAGACCTCATGGCCTCATTCAATGATTTGATCATCAAATCTTCTTGTTGTTCCAAGTCTTCCATATGTTTCAAAAATTATTCAATAGTCTTCTCTTCTTCAATTTCTCCAAGCTGGTCAGCCTCCAGCTTCTGGCCAATATCATAAACTAAATCTCCTCTGCTTTCAATATGTGGGAAAGTAGAGTCTTTCTCCAACTGTGCATGGACATCTTCAAAACATCTGGCTGCTTCATTTTCTTCTTCAGTGACAACATCAGCAGTTTGTTCTTTCTCACCTATTGTTCCTGCAAACACACACAAATTTTTAATTTTCAAATCACAAGACCTTTCGGTCTTGGCTGCTTCCTCAAGCACTTCTTCTTGAAGATGCCTGCACATGGAATTTTCAATTTCCATCCTTGCCTCAAGAACTCGAGGTTCTTCTTCCTCTGTGGAGTCTGTCATCACTTCACATTTTTCAGACTCAAGAACACAAGCCCTTACATCATCTGGACTTTTCCAATAACTCAGTAAATCCTCAATGATTTCCTCCTCAGAAAGACAAGCTTCTTGCTGCCTTAAGTATTCATCCTGTCCTACAAGATCTCTTGTAGATCTCCACTCTTCATTTGTGCTCTGTTCTGCTTCACAAGCAGAAATTTATTCTTTCAACTCAGCTACTCTGAGTTCTTCTCTCAATAAGTCAATCTTCTTTTTCCTCACCCTCAACTGTAATGGTTGCCAATTTACTCTCTTTTTCATGAGCCAACCAACTCTCTGGCTTTCTTCTATCCTTCCCTCCATTTTATAAACCTGCTCTGTAATCTCAACTATTTCTTTCCACTATTCTTCATCAGTGAGTCTCTTCCTCATGCCAACTACTTTGGTATCTTCCGTCACTCTTCCGATGTGGCTTCTCTCATAACCTCTACAATCTCTGCAATCTCTGTTATGGCTCTCAATAGCCATGTTCTTCTCTAGGAGTTCTTCACTCACAAGCTACACTAAGCCTCTACAACAACAATCTCTCTTGCTGCAACTCACCTCACCAATCCCTTCCTCTAGACCCGACTTTTGGCAAGTACTGGTCCCCTCTCTGCTGGAACATTCTGAGCACTCTCTTCTGCTTTCTAGGCTTCACTCTACAACTTCTCTCAAGAACACCTCTGTTCTTCTTTCATCCAACCTTAGTTGGGAATCTTTTAGGTTCTGCCACACTCTTTTTGCACTCAGAGTCCCTTATTGGACTCTTCTTATCACTGCTTTCAAGCTTGTGATCTGCTTCTGCTGAGATTCCTCTTCAATTTCTTGCACTCTGTATTCTGCAAACAAATCCTTCCAACCAGAGTTCAAATAAGGCTCATCATCTTACCTCTCAAGATCCCTGAATGATCTTGTTTCTTTCCTTGCCTGCACTGCATTTATACCTGCTGCAATCTTCAGGACTCCTGTCTTCAGCTCCAGATTCTGCTCATCTGGAGACCTTCACTCCATATCAAATCAAATCTGCAAATTTTTTGTTAAACATATTTTTAAAACCCAACCTTTCCACTGTTCAGTACATGTGCCTTTCAGAAATAAATTTTCAAAGAGCTAATCAAATTCTAGCTCTGATACCACTATGATGGACTAATACCCACAGTCCCTTATAAACTCAACATACTTTGCTTCCCTTTAAATGGAAATTAAATACATCTTTGTATATTAATATCTCAATATGAGATTGAGATATTAATAAAAATCCTCTTTTAGTTAAGAAACCACACACCTCCTATCCGGCTTAAAAATGCGGGAATTCAAAGGTTATAAAACCCGTATTGCATATAAACCCATCGGTTTTCACATGTGGAGTCCTCACGTCATATTAACTCCCTTCTCAACCTCGACTTATAGTCAATATACATGTGCACGGGATCTTAATTAAATGTTCATATTTCATTTGCAACTATCCTTTGACCTTGGTCGAAACTAGAGGTTCCGACCCAATTAATTTTATATGCGCCTTTGCCTTTTAACTTACCAAGCTTGACTTAACTCCAACGCCCTTGTATGTTATACCTTCACATATATGTCCTTGGTCAATACATACATACACTTGTTATGTTAATGGTTTGTTGTGATTTGGAACACGGTCCTTAATAAAATAGTGCTTGGCCATAAACAAACATATAACAAGGTCGAACCACACTAGCCTTTAGTTATACCACTCACTTCATAAACCGTGACCTTAAAGGATGTTGGCTACACATATAAAATCATGTCAATATAAACACATGTCATACCTTTGTTAAATCAAAACCCTAGCAACGATAAATATATATATGCACGGCCCTAACGCTAATGGACCTTCCCATCCAACGGCTGGTAGCACGTCGCATTTCTTCGAATGATCCGACGTTCATCAATGGATATCACATGGTGTAGATGCATGAGCTTTAACTCGCGATGAGAGTGGGTTTTAAAAACTATTCAGGGACACGTGTCACCTAGTTTATGGGATCGCGTTAGTTTCTTATATACTACTTACCACTCTTGATCACCCGCGATATACTGCTAGTGAATTTATGAACCCACTTCTACTGTCCATTCCTTCATGGTTCCGCTCTCATGGTTTCATCTAACTCCTCAATACATATTATAAGGGATTCTACCTCCTTCTTTGTTACCTATGAATCCTTCTAATACACAGCTCGATTCCCACTTGCTTCTCTATGCCTCTTCAGGTGTTGACACTCTATTTTTATAGCCTGCAATATTTCAATTGAATTGAGGCCCTTACGCCTTCACGGCTGCGCTTAAAAGCTGACTTCCCACTATTCCGTCACTTATGGTTTCGTAGGGTCTTTAGGTAGGAACCATCCTTACAACGTATCCTATATATAGGCGTTCAACGGAGACACTCTCCTTCATACAATAGGTGCATGATTCAACCAATTGTCCCTTGCCCTTAACACAGGGTTTAACACACATCCTTCATATGCTCTCATCATTAAAAAGACATGCATTGTTAAGGAAAATTACAGCCCCTTACTCACCCATGGAGATTTGAGGCAATTTCATTAGGGAATTAAATCAACAATTGCTCATAAGTCTTGAGTTACAAACTTGTACTCGCACAGAGAATTCAAACGGTCTATATACACATAATCCAACCACAGATTTTCACATTGCCACAGGAATTCAATTTTCAAGAACACATGAATTAACTCGAAAAACGCACAATCATACTAAAACAGTTCTACATTTATACAGTGAAGTACTTACAACTTTGACTCGACCAGATTTTCGATCAACCGGTCCTTCAGCAACCAATCCTCTGTAGACTCTCCTACAACCCTACGCAGCCTTATGCGGGTCTCTCTCTGTATTCTGCCTTATCATGCCTGTAAGGCTTATTTTTATACAAAACCCTGAATCGACTCAACTCCTCTAACGCTCAAAACTCTTCATATCTCTAACTCTGAGACTAACCCCTTGACAGACAGAGACGGACTCCTAAAGTTAGCTTAACTTCTGAAACTGACTATCTCTTTAGGTGCCCATTAATCATTCAGGCAGTTAAAATTTCCTTTATAATTAGCTAAAATTACTCAATTATGAACATTTACATGGGGAAACAAAATATAAGACCCCTTTTTACATTTATTTATGGACAAAGGTTGGTTTGGGCCTAATGCCCCTACATCACCTTGAAAGGAGTGGTGCCTCAAGAGTGGTTGTTGCATGTAGATGCATGGCTGGTGGGCAACCATTGAAGGATCTGGGAAAAGTTATCCATCATCACATTCCTTTGTTTCTCAATGACCTCCTTGAGAAATAATTTGATAGGATCTCCTGCTCCCTCCTCTTTATTTTCTTCCGCCATGGGAGGTCATCGGGGATTGCGAGGTTGATCTTGCAAGGGTTCAACCAGACCAAGCCCTAACTCCTTTTACCCTGACCTCACTGGGGACAGCAAATAAAAAATAGAGAAAGAGAAAACCACTCTAATTCCATTGATCTAGACATATGTAGGAACACATTAATACAGAAATACACATAAACATAGAGATGTAGTGAAAATAAGACTTCATTTCATTAATATCACATAACTGAAATATGCTTACAAACATAATGGAAATAAAATAGCTAGGGCATTGGTAGCTTATCTCTGAGAAGATATGTGGTGGCCACAGGCCTTTGAACTGTGTTCCAATGAGGCTCGAAGGCCTATTTATTATTGAGAAACAATGGAAAACCATAAACATCCAAAAACCTAAGCCTAGGAGATGAATTGCCAAAACTATGGACCTCGTTTGGGTAAATTGGTAAATCAACTTCCCAGGGACATAACTTTGGCATATGATCTCCATTTGGCCTGCACAATACCTCGTTAGAAATATCTATCCGAGGAATACAAATTTTGAGTGAGAAACATCAATCTAAGGCCCATGTTGCTTCCAGGTTTCCCAAAAAGTGTCGTTTAGGGCCAAAAAAAGGCTCCAGAAGTTCAGGACCCGAAAAACTGCTAAAAATAGTAAATTGTGCTACAATTAAGGAAATTGAAAAATTGAAAGAAACAACAGTGGGGCCCCAAGTGGAATATGTGGGTGTCCACCAATATGCACCTGGATTAGAAACTTCCAAGAAAATGTATGATAAGTTGATAGGGATGTTCATAGTCAACAATGTAAATCAAATTCTATTTCTCAAGAACAAGTTGAAGGATATCAAAATGGACAAATGCGAGTATATACAAGCATATTTCATGAGAATAACTCAGGTAAGAAAATTATTTGCTATATATCATAGAATTTACTACTGACAGGGAACTCACTTTTATTGCACTTGGAGTTATTACAAGGCCATGGGAAACATTTATCACCACCATTATCAACAATGATAGGATACCTGATTTTGATGAGTTATTGGTTGGATGCACTCAAGAGGAAATAAGGATGATGGAGAGAGATAATTCTATTAATGGAAGTGAATGTATTTCTTTTTCTACACATGCTAAAAGGATAAAACATGTTGGTCCATCAAATTCAAGAAGGCATGGTTTTGGATCTAAGAAGGGATTCAAAGGAAGAGGAAAAGGAAGATGCTTAAATTGAAACAATTTTATACACTATGCTAGAGAATGTCCTCAAAATAAGAATCCTCCAAGGGAAAAAAACAACAATCAAAGAAATAATAGGTCTAACTACAAAGAAAAATGGAATGCTCTTGCTACTCGAGAAGGAAATAATCAACCTCCTAAGAGGAAAAAAAAACGCCAAGTGTTATAGGTCAATTTGGGCACCATTCCCAATGACCTGGTTTAACTGGACATCATCCCCAGAACCATGAATAGGGTCTATCATCCCCTATCATTTCAATTTTTATATGCCCTAAGCCAAACAAAAAAGGAAAATCATTCCTGACTTCCATTGCAAGGTTTCCAAGTTTTGAAATATATGTTATAACACCTATGAGCTCACCAACGCAGTCTCTCAAGGGGCTAAGTGCGTTGCATATGCAGGAAACTCCACTCAAAGGTGATCTGCAAAGCACTTCCCAACACTCAAGGGTGCATTGGTCAATTTGGAGTGAAATTCTTATTGTTCTGGAATCTCCACTTGGCTAGTGCCTTCTAGAAGAGTGCATATGTGTCAAACTTCGAATCCATTTGTCCATTTGATACCTCCGAGCTTGGGAACATGTATTGCCTATTATTATAAATTCATTGATTGTAAAAATACCTTCAGCTCATATATAAATTGAGCACAGATCCTAGTTCTTGAGAAGGAAAAAATTGAGTAGAGAAATGCTGGTGGAATTTCAATTGAGGAATTTATTTGAGTAATATGTTGTTGGAGAGATGTTCATTGTGATGAGGCTGGGATGATGCTGGAGATGGTGACATCAAATCAATCACTGGTTGTAACCTCCCCTTTTATCCATTAATAAATATTGTTGTTTACTTTCCCACATATTTATCTGTATAAGATTCTATCTTCCATGTTATGAATTCTTATCTAATGTATATGGTTCATGTTTTATGGATTTAACTGAATAACTTGAATAGGCATCTGTATATTGCTAACTCTTTGTTGTTTAGTGTTCATTATTGCAGGAAATATTTTGGCAATCTAGCTTGGATTTGAAGCTACATCAAGAACAACATAAGGATACTTAGAAGCGCTTGGACTTCAAGTAGGTTTCTTGATCTGTTCTGTGTGTCTATTTACTGTTAGGAAAAGTATCTGCAAAGTCTTTAACTTTTTGTTCTAAATGCAATGCACCACATTTAGGGAATAATTATTTATCCTTAATTCATAATTACGCATAACACCAAGTATGATGAAAACAATGTTTTTGAAAAATAACATGAGTGTTATCTCATTTTTTCTTTATCTACTTCCTCTCCTCTAGAAACCTTTGATGAGTGGTTAATTAATAATGGATCCTTAAGGAATTTCAATGGATATAAGGAGGTTCTCTCAAATTTAGTTGAAATGAATACTAATCTAAATATTATTATTTGATATAATGCCACCTCCCCCATGAAAGGAATAGGAAATGTTACTCTTCACTTGAACTATGGTCAAACCATACATCTTCAAGATGTTTTGAATGTTCCGGATTTGAAGATTAATTTGGTATTTATTTCTGCAATGGAGGACAATGGCTTCAAGGTATTTTTCACTGATGGAAAGCTACATGCATGGAATAATAACTTTAGATATGCTTTTAATATTGGGTTTAGGGTTTATGGTCTTTATCAAGTTGGTGGAAGTCCTTAGGAAGATTTTGAAAATGACACATCCATTCAATGTGAGCTATGACACCGGGGATTTTATCATTTACATTACAAAGCCTTACTGAGTGTAAGGAAGATTGTCACAAGGATGCCCAAATTTCATATGAATCAAGAAGGATTTTTTTAAGGTTGTGCAACAGAAAACATATAAAGGGACCACTCCCTTCTAGTGAGAGAAAGATAATTGTTATTCTTCTATTGATCCACTCTGACATGGTTGGGCCTTTTCTCGTGACTTGATTGGTAGGATACTTATAATATGTTATATTTGTGGATGAATTCACCCACAAAAATTGTATTTATTTCTTGAAGAAGAAGGATGAAGTATTTATATGGTTTCACTCTTTCAAAGCATTGTTGGAGAATCATATAGGAAATAATCTCAAGACATTGAGAACTGATAATGGAACTGAATATG
The DNA here is from genome assembly GCA_034641835.2 of Pinus albicaulis. Taxonomy (NCBI): domain Eukaryota; kingdom Viridiplantae; phylum Streptophyta; class Pinopsida; order Pinales; family Pinaceae; genus Pinus; species Pinus albicaulis. The sequence continues at coordinate 885,568,040 of CM076584.1, read as the reverse complement.
AATCTAATGAATTCAATGAATTTTGGAAAGAGGTAGGTATTAAGAGGGAGCTAAGCATTCCTAGAGAAATAATCTACAATTATGGAAGCCACCCGTGCCATGGTTCATTATAAAGTCCCAATGAAGTAAGTTTATGGGGAGAAGTTGTGAACATTTTTTTGTATGTTCATAATATGATTCCTCATCAAAGCTTTGATTTCAAGACACCTGAAGGAATATTCACTGGTAAGAAACATGATGTTGCACAATTTAGAATATTTGGTTGTCATGTATATTTTCATGTACCAAAAGAGAAAAGGAATAATTTGGAAGCCTCTAGGAAGAAAGGTGTACTTTTTTTATATAGTGAAGATTCAAAGGCATATCAAATTTATGTACATGATCAGATAAATGTAGTAGTAAGTAGAGATGTTACCTTTGATGAAGACTCTACCCTGGGAAAATAAAGGGATCTCACCATCACAAGGAAGGATGATGATGCTGCTAAAAGTAAAGAAGAACCTTTGATGGATGAACATATGCCCAATGTTGATGGACTAATGGATCCATTTGATCCACCTCCTTGTGATCCATCTATATCAAAGAAAATACCACTATGGCTTCAAGATACACTTCAATATGAAGAAAATCATGTTTCCGCAAAAGGAAATTTTTGAGAAAGTAACAAGCCTACCAAGTATCAAGGATACTTGGCTTCCATGAGTACTATCATTCAAAATGAACCTTGCAGTTTCGAAGAATATTTGAAGCACCAGGTATGGAAAGATTCTACGACTCAGGTATATGATTCAATAATGAAGAACAATGTCTGGGAAGTGGTGCCTAGACCCAAGGACAAATAAGTAGTCACTTTAAAATGGATCTACACTATTAAACATGGAGTTTGTGGAAGTGTTGAAAAATACAAGGCAAAGTTCGTGGCTTGTGGCTTCTCACAAAAGGAAGGAATCGACTATGATGATGTTTTTTTCTCCAATTGCATGATACACCACTATACAATCCATATTTTCTCTTATTGAAAATCAAGGATGGAACCTGCATCAAATAGGTGTTAAGACTGCATTCTTACATGGCTCACTTAAGGAATAAATCTACTTGAAACAACCTTAGGGGTTTGAAGAGTGGGATAGAAAAACTCATGTATGCAGGTTGAAGAAATCCCTCTATGCGTTAAAGCAAGCCCTTAGTGCTTGGTATGAGAGCATTTATAGCTATCTCATGAAGCTCGGAGTTACAAGGAGCTATGCTAATATTAACTTTTACTTCAAGGTTGAAAAGGAAATCCCACTTATTTTGGTATTATATGTTAATGATATATTTCAAATTGGTGTCGACCCTCTCATTTATGAATGTAATAGGGATTCCACTTATGAATTCGAGACCTAGGATTGATACATTACTTCCTAGGATTTTAGGTATGGCAAAAGCCAGGCAATATTTTCCTTTCTCAAGGAAAATATATTGTGATGTTGTTAGAAATATGTGGCATGGTGGATTGCAAGTATGTGACTACACCGATGGAACTAAATATCAATAAGCCATGTGGAAGTGTTGTTGGTCTAGTTTTGGAAAATACTACTGAATATATATAACTTGTGGGATAATTGATGTTCTTGGTGAACACGCAATCAGACGTATGCTTTGTTATTAATACATTGAGTCAATTTATGGTTGAGCCTCATAATATGCATGGGGTTGTTGCAAAGAATCTTCTAAGATATCTTCATGATACTATCAACCATGGAATGAGGTACACTGTTAAGGATATGAGATTACATGGATATACTAATGTCGATTGGGCTAGTAGTGTGGTGGATAGAAAAAGCACATCTAGATGTTGTTTCCACTACAAGGAAAATACCCTCTTGCGGAGGTTATAAAGGAGGTTTTTAGTGTGATAAAATTGGCCAAAATTGTCAAAAAAACATATGCTACCACATCCATTTATGGTTACGGAGGTTTTGGCGGAGCTTTTAACGGAAATTCAACACAACTAAAAAAATGGGCAGCTGGAGGTTATTACGGATGTTTTTTTTATTAGTGCGCTAATAAGGATTTAACACACTAGTGCGTACTTATAGCCGCAGCCCCGGGGCAGTCGAAGGAGAATGCACCGGGCCATTAAGGTATAAAACAACACTGAGCATAGTGTTGGTGATACAACGCATGAGGCCGTTCTAATTGATCTTCGGACTTGAGCGATGCCCATAGGTCGTATCAACGCGTCGGTGTGTATACTTATAGAAATGCATCGGTGCGCCCTTTCACACAAATGCACCGAGATTTATAATTGCTATCGGTATTCGTGTGGTGCAAATATGTCATACAAATACACCAGTGTTTATAGACACATAAACGCCCCGGTGCACAGTATCACACAAATGCACCAAGATTTATAATTTGTATCGATATTCGTGTGGTGCCTATAGGTCGTACAAATGCACCGGTGCGTATAGACACAAAAACTTCCCAGTGCATAGTATCGCATAAACATACTAAGATTTATAATTGGTATCGGTATTCGTGCGGTGCTAATAGGTCGTAAAACGACACTGGTGCGTATATAGACATAAACACACCAGAGTGTCGTACCGCACAAACGCCTCGATATTTTTAACCGGTTTTGGTATTTTTGCGGTGCCCATAGGTTGTAAAAACGCACCAGTGCGCTTAATAATACAAGTGCATTAGTATAAGAATACATGCACCAGTTTTCATTTTCTATTTTTTAGAAACATCGACCTGTGACAGTGCAATTATTGTGATTGTTTTAAATTCATTATTCATAAAAATTCGACACATCATATAACAATATTCATATTAATTAAATTTTTATTAATGCATTTGAATGTGATGTTTGGATTAATTTGTTATATCATATCATAATTATTGTGGTATTTTAAAATTCATTATTCATCAAATGTCGACACATGTATATCTTATAACAATATTCATATGAATTAAAATTTTATTAGTGCATTTGAGAACGACAATGGAGAACACAATAGTGACAATAGAGAATTCAATAGAATAAATTAAAACGTTTTTTATTTTATATATATATGAATAAGACATTCTTTGTCATAAAAAATGGAACAATTATTTGTATCCCTTTATCTTTCAATTGGGACACTATGTCCATTACATTAAATAAAATGTCTGATTTCACAGACATTTTTCAAAAAATACAATGCCTTGCTTTGATATCCAAACATAGTGATCAATGATTCTTCGCTTGAACTGCTGTCACTGCTAGAGCTACTTCCATGACTTGGGTTATTTTCACGAATGTTTTGTTCACGGTGTTCGTTGTTTTCTTCTTCTTCACCTTCCATCTACAAACATAAAAATAAATTGTAATGAGAGTATATACATTGGTGAGAATAATTAAAATTGCAATATTAAATACTATACATCAATGTAAATCGAAAATAAATGACCTACCAATGCAACAATTGACTCATAAACTATACACATTCTTTAAAAACCATGTAACATTCCATATTTCAAGATTTGATCTGTTGGCACAGTGCCATACTTTGTTTCCTACAAGTTTTATACCCCATAAAAAATCATATATTTAATATAAAAGATTTATTTTTTCTATTAATTATAGATGGAGCTAAGTAAAACAAGATCGATAGATGCTTACAAATTCCACAATTAAGTTATGATATGCCAACATATACTCACAACCCATATTTAACCCAATTTCAATCAATTCCTCTGATAGTTCTTCTTTGTATGTTAGCACCTATTTGAAGACATTCAATGATGATTTTTGTAAAATAACTCAAAAAATACAAAAATGAAATCTAATTAAGTTGTTATAAGGAAGTAACAATTACTCAAAAACTTAGATATCAATCATTTTCTTCCTTGTCATCCTATTTTATGTGCTGAATGGGTTCCATTTTATTTTCTTTTCCGCAAGAAAATACTTGAAAATTAATATTTAATGCTAAATTGTTTATTTATTGTACCTAATGATCAAAAAATTCAATGATTACATATTACATTTGAAGCACGTTGTTGTTGAGATGGCTCCTCCCGCGATGAAATTTTGTCCATTTCTTTGACCATCTCCTTGTACACCTTTTTGGACATTCCTACTAGCATATTTTTGATATCAGCTCGTTCATCTTTTGATATTTTATAATCTTCCTGAAAATGTAACATGACAATAAACTATTTAATTTTTCTATTGATATATGAAAAGTAAGTATAACAAAAGTGATATTTATAAATAATTCTAGACAAACATCTAAAGGAATATTACTTTTTCATTCCTTTTTTTTGTTGCTTTACGTTTTTGCTATTAAAAGTCTGACATGTCTCATTGACCAATTCTCTGGAAACTCTTCCTGTAGTTTAGATAAAATTTGGTTCTTGGAATCATTGGATTGGTTTTTTTATTGTAAGTGGAAAGAACATCTATACATTCGTTCCACTAGATCTCTCAAACTTTTGTAAAAGTTTTTCCCCCTTTCGTTAACCTCTAACACCACTCCAGATGAGCTAAGGAACAATTCATTTTCATTTGCATGTTCTATTTTTTTTTCTTTTCTTAGAACAACATTCTTTTTCTGAGTTGTTGGTCCCTGTAGAACATTAAACAGATGTGAATTAATAGACTGTTTCACACATTTCATCTAATAATTTTAATTATATTATTAATAAAAACTAAAAAAGAAACTCATATTGGATCGATAGTATTTTTTCATTCACCTGATTCATCTTTTTGCAATTTTTCCATCAAGATTTTACGCTCTTCTGGTCCTAGATTAGAAATAATCTTATCGAGCTTTGTCATTTTTTGGCTTTGCATGATACACAGTAAACAATACATATTAGTTAAACTTACGTATAGTTCAAAAATAATATTTTTTATAAAAAAATTACAAAGAACTTACCTTTTTTTCTTTTCTTGATGTGTATCAGTATTTTTGTTACTTGATCTCTTGTCAGTCATTTCTTTATCAATTGCAAACCTGTACCATATCATTCATTAATATATTTATAAATAAATTGTCAACTTTTCAAGTAAAAAAAAATCTCAAGAAACTGGTGCGCCATTCATGGTGTACGCACCGACGTCGGTGCGTGGTTGTCTTCCAAACGCACCACAAAAAATCTATAATAGACCAATCGATGCTATATTTAAATGAGGTGCACCAGTGCATTACAATTCAATCACTGCACTGTTTAACCATGATAAAACAATAAAAATCAGCCAGTGTTAATTTTTGTAGCATAAATCAGTGCCATATTTTACATATGGCGCACCGATAACAAAAAAAAAAAAATTATTAATTTTTTATCACATTACTTATGCGGTGCGCTTGTACAATACAAAGCACTGATGCGCTATGTAACGCCAGGGGCACCGATAAAAAAAACAGTGTTTTTTTAAATTCATGCAAGGGCCCACATGGGTTGGAATATGACTATGCTAATCATTCCATCAGTTGGATGTCTTTGGTCTATATTTATTAATAAAAACCCTATAAATCTAAATTTAAGAGCCCTAATTCTAAAATCACAGAAAGAGTGAGAAGAAAGGGTAGGAAAAAAAATGTATGTTTTATTTTTTTTCAAAACAGAACGTTTGCGGTGCGCCATAATGAAATAGCGCACCGGCTGCATATTTTACAAATGGTGCACTGAGAAAAAATACTTTTTTTTATAATTTTTTATCACAGTACTTGCGTGGTGCCCTGGGATAATAGAGTGCATAGGTGCGCTTCGATACACAGGGCGCACCACAATTTTTTATTTTTTTTTTTAAATTTATGCAAGGGCCGACATGGATCAGAATCCGACTATGTAGATCCTCCCATGGATTGGATGTCTTAGGCTTATATTTAGCAATACAAACCCTATAAATATAAATTGAAAAGCCCTAATTCTGAAATCACAGAAAGAGGGAGAAGAAAGGGCAGAAACAAAAAAAATGTAGGGTTTGTTTTTAAAATGGTTTTTTTGTAAAACAACACGTTTGCGGTGTGCCATAATGAAATTGTGCACCGGTGCCATATGTTACATATGGCGCACTGATAAAAAAATATTTTTTTTTTTTGTTTTTTTTATCACTGTACTTTCGCGGTGCGCTATGTTACGCAGGGTGCACTGATGAAAAAAAATCTATTTTTTTTTAGATTGACGCAAGGACCAACATGAATTGGGATCTGACTATGCAAGTCGTCCCATGGGTTAGATGTCTTATGACTATGCAAACCCTATAAATCTAAATTGAAAAGCCCTAATTATGAAATTACAGAAAGAGGGAGAAGAAAGGGCAGAAACAAAAAGAATCTAGGGTTTTGTTTCTAAAAATGGATTTCTTTTTTTATTTTGTTTCTGAAAACTACATAAAAAGTTAAAATAGTTGTAGAAAAAAGTAAAAAAAATAATAAACTTTGATTTTATTATTTTACTTCATAAAAAAAACTACAGAAAAAGTTTAAAAAAAAAACAATAAACTTTGATTTTTTCTTTTACTGCATTAAAAAAACTGCTGAAAAAAAGTACAAAAAAACAATAAACTTTACTCACATCATTTGAAATTCTATGGTACAAGGTTTAAATCGCGAGAGGTTTGGAATTCTAATTGTCTAAATACTTCTGTTCGAATGTATTTCTCTGCTCCACAGTGCTCTCGTGCTCTGTTTGCTCCATGTATGTATCTTGCAAATCTCTGGTTGAAATTTTTTGCAAAAATAGTGAAATAATGAAAAGTGTTTAGTATTTAAAGAAATGTTTTACGAAATTATATTTTTGAAAATATTTTGCTGCCCATTTTTCAATTTACCGTTTCTTTTCACTTAAAGAAAATAGGGTTGTGATTTTTTTATTTGCAGTTATTTGTTTATCGGTGCGTCCTTTAATCGAACCGCACCGGTGCATCGGGTTATAAAATGGCACCAATGCGCAATACCAAAAATGCACCGGTGTGGTTATCTGTACATTACGCACCGAAATTACATTTAGGTTTGTGCACCAAAATTTATTTTTGTTTTTCTCAAATGCAGGGAGAAAATATCATATATTATATGGAATGGAAAATTCTTCAAAATCCAACTCATTCCATAATATTTCTCAAATTCCATCATGGAGTTCTCCCTATCCATCTGCAGACGTAATATTTACTTCAAATTTGTTTTATTTTTTCACTATCTAATTGAATTTATGTTTTTTATCCATGCAGTAAATCATGCACAACTTAATTAAATTTATAATGTATACAAATTTGTAGGTTCATGCAGGTTAAGCATCAGGTTCAGATGCACAAAATATTCAAACTGCTCCAAAACGTCGAAAGTTCTTATCAGGAGCTGCATACCGCAAGGTGCATTTGATAGATGAAAATGGACAGTCGTTTCACCCTGCCAATTGTAACAATATTACATCTTCTAGCCACAATCTCAGGACAAAGATGGTAATTATAATTATAATTGTTTGGTATATATATTGATTAATATGTAATTATTTCAACATCAAACCAATTTATAATCATGAAATATTGTCAACGTGGTTACTAATTGATATCATATATTTTGTACTAATCATGTTCAATTTTTCTTTTTTAATTAGTAGGATTATAGTGATGATGAACGACCTACCTACCATCTTCTGTTTCACCCCATGAAAATGTCAAATCAAGAGAAGATTGAATTAAGAGAAAAAATTGGAGAGGAACGATACCAAGAATGGTTGAATCAACCACCGATTCAATTCCCTCTATGTCCAGATTCACCAATTAGGAATGACTACAGAAATAGTAGTTCTTCACAAGCTAGCAATGGAGGCAATCAAATAGAGGTTGGTATGGATGATTACTTAAGGGATAAGAATGCCATGGAGACAATGTTGTTAGATGCATTCCAAAATCATGATCAACTAGGGGATGATGCTCATATCACTGACATCTTTTTCGAAAGCCTTAAATTTGCTTCCACCACCACTCTCTTAGGACCTGGCGATCAGTCAAAATCTACCCAGTTGGAGAAAACGATGTTACTGTACAACTTGAAAGCAAATTTTGTCTTGTCGAATGCATGTTTCTCGAAACTTTTGATGTAATTTACCATAAAGTACTCCCCTTATATAAATTTGAAATATAATCAGTACACTGCAATGAACATAAAAAATGGTAAATTTTATGAACGTTAATAATTATATCGACATTAATGTACATTTATTAATATATTTTTCCATGATCACCAACTACATGTTATTCAAAGATAAGGTTATTCCGAGTGATAATGTCTTTCTTGGTAGCTGCGAAGAGGCAAAGAAATTGTTGAAAATGTTGGGTGTTGAGTACATATCATATCATGCATGTCCAAATGATTGTATTATATATAGAGGAGAATATGCAAACAAAGATATGTGTCTAAAATGTGGGCATGACAGGTATGATAAATAAAAAAAGAAGGGTAAATCACGTATTGGTCCTCCTTTTAAGATATTAAGGCACATGCCTATAATCCCAAGGATTTAAAGGCTCTTTCGTTGCAAATAATTAGCTATGTTGCAGGGATGGCATGCCTCACACAGAAGTGAGTTGGGATTTATGTGAATCCCAACTGATTCAATAGCCATGAAGCATATAAAGTATACATGGCCCTAAAAATTCAAGGATGAAGTACAAAGTCTACGACTCAGCGTAGCCATGGATGGTGTCAACCCATATTCCCTCCAGAACACCAACTATTATGTTTGGCCTGTAGTAGTGATCAATAATAATATCCCCCCATGGTTTTCCATGAATAATGAACATCTTATGTTGGCTCTCATAGTCCCTAGTAGAATATAAGTGAAGAATATGGATGTCTACTTAAAACCACTGGTAGATGAACTGGAGGAATTATGGGATGGGATAAATGTATATGATGTATCAAGACCCATCGCAGTAGAGAGGATTTTTACGTTGTATGAGATATCTGCTTACACGACACATGATTATCCAGGCTTAGGATTTTTCTTTGGTAAATTACACGTTTAATTTATTGATTTGTTTATATATGTAACAATATTCTTTCACATATTAGTTATTTAATTCGTTGTAATATTTGTTATGATCTTCATGATATTATTTAACATGCCATGCATATTAATTAATGTATACAAATATAATCTCGCAGGTCTTGTAACAAAAGGGCATTTTGGATGTAAATGTTGTGGACCTTCTCTGAAAGCTAAATGGTCCAAGGACCTACAAAAGACAGTGTATGATTGCTCCAGGGTATTCCTACTAGAAGAACACCCTTACAGAAGAGCAGCATCTGCTTTCAATGGTAAACGAGAGAGAACCCAAAGGCCTCCAATAATGACACCAACTAAATGGCTTAGAGCATATGAGAGAGAGAAGGAGAAGGAGTTCATAGAAATGTTCGATTCAAATGGGGAGCCTATGTTCGATGATCCAGATTTCTTCGACACCTATGTTGAGAAATTTCCCATTGGGGTGAAAAGGAAATCTACCTTTTATGACCTCCCATATTGGGAGCATCTTAATATTTCCCACTTATTAGATCCCATGCATATATTTAAAAAAATTTCATCTTCTTTATGGAGGCACATATCATCGAAACAAAGTGACACATTGGTTGTTAAGAAAGATCTTATTACTTCAAAAACTAAAAAGAAACATTGGCCTAGATGATTAGAAAGTACAGGATCAGAGGTAGGCGTTGATCCCTCTAATTCATGGTTTCTCAAAGAAGGTGATGTCCCATGGATTTAAAAAAAAGATGATATATCTTCTGCAAAGGAAGTTATAATGGATGTCAGGGTGCCAACTTCATACGGGTCTTCACTACAGCGTTGCTTCACTGTGGATGACCATTTTTCGGGGTTGAAATCACATGAACATTTGAATCTTATAAGAGTATGTATAATTTCAAAAGCATGATTTTATTATTTGTTATATTAATAAATTTTATCCCATGCAGGTATCATAAAACATAACTAATTTTGTATATTATTGCACGTGTTTATAACTTTGCAGTGTCATTATCCTTTGTTCATGCGTGGGTGTGTGAAACATGAATTTCCTCAAGAGATTCATGTGGCTAGCATTCCACGGTGGCATCAAGAGATAGTTGAGATTGTTGGTATGTTTGAGAAGGAACTGCCAACGAGTTTCATGGACTTACAGGTTCATCTTCTAATCCACCTGATAGATGAGGTTGAATTAGTTGGGGTTGTTTCTTGTCGTTGTATGTTCTTCTTAGAGAGGTACATGAAGAAATTGAAAGGTTTTGTTGGACAAAGGGAAAAACCCAAGGGGTCTATGGCAGAGGGGTACATATCGTATAAGTATTTCCATTATGCTAATGAGTACATCAAGAAAATCGATAACAGACCAGGTGTGGTGATTTGGGATGATGAAATGGATGAAGACAAAAGAGAAGGAGAGTTGCTCCAAACGAGTGGAAAAAGCGCTTGATAAAGAGTAAGCGACTTATAATTTTTAAAATTTACAAAAAGTAATTAATATTCATGTTGAAATTCGATATAATTTATATTTTGATCTCTAAGTACTATATAATGTTGGTTTGATTTCATCAACGAATGCATAAATTGAAGCAATCAATAAATTTGTTCTTTACAATTCTGAAGCGACACAATCGTGGGTCGCATTGTATGAAAAAAACAGGATGAAATGGGATAGTGACAAGAAAGAATTCAAACGGTTGAATGGTAGAAGTGTGTCTTATCCCAGTCATTTAAAATAAAATATGCCAAAAATATGCCCCAACATTTGGGTTGTTGACCAAGTCAGAGAGAAATACGGTGCTACCGGTCGTTACCTGCGTGCTGAATAGGATGCGCTAAACGTAGGGATTGGGTGCAGCAACTCAGTAATAATCTTTTTAATTTATATGTAAATTTGAAACTTATATTAAGACATCTACATTTCATATTTTAACTATTGGATTATCATTTATAATACACATGACACTATAATTTTTTTAACTTCTTCATAATAGGTGCATTTGTTCCACCTATGTGGGCATATGGACACCATTTTCGCACAGAAAATGTTGATGCTGGAAACATCACACAAGACTATGGAGTGGAAGTCAAGTTCGATCAATCTATTCGATCTAGCCATCATGATCAAAACCTAGTATGAGGGACGTTAGGTTACGTCGAAAAGATACAAGATATCATTGAAGTGGATTTTTCTTCTTTCCAATGTGTTTTTTTTAGGTGCAAGTGGTGGCACACCTTTGATCTGAATAATGTAAAGGAAGACCGCAATAGTAGGCTGATATGTATCAACTCTAGAAAGATGTGGGATGAAGCTAAGGAGCCCTATGTTTTCCCTAAACATTGCAACTAGGTGTTTTTTTTACCCAGATGTGTTGGATAGGGATAACTAGTTCATATTGACACATGACCCTAGATCAAAACATATTTTTGAGAACAATAGTGTTATCATGCCATGCAAGCTAGAAGATAATGAGGGTGATCATGAGAATCGAGAGTGATATGGTACATGTGTTATTTCATCAATATTTATACTTTTTAAGATGGGTTTTTCGAAATATTAATATAATATCTATTTTGAATTAATTGGTAATTTGCATTGTGTTAATGTTAAAATCAATAATTCACTTGATAATTTGCAATTATGTTGATTTCAAAAACAATGGTGTACTGTATAAATTAACTCTTTTTTTGTATCTAAGATCATAATAAAATAATGATAATTCTAAAGTACATGAATTTATTTGCATTATTTTCTAAACTTTATTATGTTACAATAATCATATTATTCTAGATTTATTATTTTACAATTATTTAAAATTTACAAATTTACAAATTTAAAAATTTTAATAAATTCATTTCACATTAATACAATTAAAATTTTACAAATATTTTACATACAATTACAATTACAATTTTACAATTTCACGTACAATTACAATTACAATTACAATTTTAGAATTTTACATATATACAATTACAATTTTACAAATTAAAAAATTACAAAAAACCATCGTACAAACATCAAATTTGACTAAAAAACACATTCTGCAAAATCGCTAACTGCATCATTGTGATCATGATCATCTAAAAAAACACAATTAACATTATATATTAACATCATCACAACACAAGCATCAAATATACATCTCATGTCAAATAACTCATGATATCATGTACAAATCTATCTGCAAGTTGCACATTAAATGAACATATCTAACATGACCTAACAACGTACACATCATGATGATCACCAAAATGTAAATTAAGTACAACTGCAACATGAACATAAAGTACATGGACCATATATATATATATATATATATATATATATATATATATATATATATATATATATATATATATATATATATAACTGAATAATGTAAAAAATATACAACTGTAATATAAATGTCATGGATCGGCTGGTGGTAATACAACATCAATATCAGTACTAGTGGCTGATGGTCCAGCCTCATCTCCATGATGACTCCTACTAGATGCTAGTGGAGGCTCATGCTCATATGGCGTGGCGCGAGGTGAACGATCATGATATGATGGTAGGCTACACCTCACAGACTGTCCATCACATGTTGCGACTCGATCATAATGTGTAATAGTCCTCTTCAGTCACGTAAAATCTGTCGTAACTCCTATGACATGACGCATCAGGGTGTACATGTCATGCGGCATGCCTCCCACATCTGTAATAGCCTATCATCGGCCTCTATGTCTCTGTAATGAGTGGGCCTGATTCTCGCCTTAACAATCAATGCAATGAGTTGGTCGCCCAACTCCATCCTGTATCTAGCATCACCAAGTCGACCACGCACCGACGCACCAGCAGGAGCAGGTCTCTGATCTGCACCGGCCTCCTGATGATCCTCGGCATCTGGCATGCCCTCATCATCATCAGGATCCACACCTGGATCGGGTGGTGATGGAGGCATCTCCTCGCCATCAAAATAGCCAATGTCTACACAATATATACAAGTACACAACAATAATTAGACAATTTCATTACATAATTTAATCAAAACAAATTAAATAACATGTTAGAATAAATTTAAATAAAATAGTAATATTACCTCTATCATCTGGCGGCTCATCAGCTGTGAAGAGGATGTTGGAACACCCTCACCAATCCAACCCCGCATAAGGATAGGGGACCATAATGAAGGGATTCTCATCAACACTAGCTAGAAACTCTAGTGCATCATCTGATATCCTCACTGGAAAAAGAGTCTCCTCCCTCTTGGGAATCATCTGCCCCCACATGTGCATACGTGCTTCAATAACCAGCCTACGAGGCTGCCGAAGAAAACTAGGTCTTGTCTTTGGAAACCTCTCAAAAAATAAACAAAAAAGCTCTGAAGCAAAAGGGAAGTTGACCCTCCCTTGTGCATGAGCACGACATCTATCCAATGCTGTACAAAATTGCCACAAAAAATGGCAGACCACCTAACAATTCATGGCTGCTATAGTAAATAATCAACATAATATAAAAGCGAGCAACTAATGATTTTCCCATCACTGGTGTTGTGCAAAATGGTCAAAATGATAAGTGAGAGACACTGGACCTCCTCACGACCAAATGCACTAATACATAACTGCCCTCCAGCGACCTGAAAATCTGTAGGAGATACTAAATGTGCTCCAATGTATCTCTGGGAGTAAAATAACTGACTCCTTGCCACACAGCCAGCTGGAACCTCGAGGAACGAGGGAAAATCCACCCCTCTCCTCAATAGCCTTGTAATAAAATATACATCCTCCTCAATGGGCATGTAGCACTAGTTGATACCAACCTGAAAATCCTGTCACTGGGCATTCCACCTTTGGATAAGATGTCTCAAAAACAAACTATGGGACTTTAGGGAAGTAGCCTCCTCATAGAAATTGAGGAGGCCTACCTGCCTTAGGAGCCCCTACACCGGTGCTGTAATAGGGTGAGGGTACGCATCTCTCTCCCTCTCTCTTGCCTCCCATAGGTGAACCATGTTATACTGTTCTGCTTGTTGTTGTTGTCGTTGCCCCTCTTCTCTCCTTTCACGTCTCTAAATGATTGACATATTAAACACAATTTTTTTATTAAATGACACATGTATTTAGAAATATACGTATATAAATATTTTTTGAAAAATAAATAAAACAACAGTCAGTGCACAAAAAACATAGTCACGCATCGGTCCTGGTGCGTATTTCAACAGAGCGCACCGGATACGGTGCACCTAATTATATGCAGCACACTAGGGGTGGTGCTCCAGAAAATGTTTTTAGTGCACCGTTTAGTATGTGCGGTGTCAGGAGGGCGGTGCATTGACTACACTATATGCCCCGGGGCATATATCTATGTCAGTGCACCACCCTCCTGCCACCGTACATAGTCGTCGGTGCAGTATTTTAAAAGGCCGCACCATTGACGCAGGCCAAATATGGTAACCCATGCGCTGACAAAAATAGTCGTCCTGGGGTGGTTATTTTGGTCAAAGCACCGCATCACCACTATTCAACTAGGTCAACAATGCGGCCAGGTAACTGACCGCACCACTCTTTATAAAGAAATTTAAAATAACACGGTGCACCTTTGGTACCGCCCCGGAACCGGTGCAGATACCCTTAGCACTGGTTTACCAGGCCGAACCGTCAACAATGTCGAATTGCGGTATGCAGTGCACTGACCACATTAGACGCCCAGGGGCAGATAATTCTGTCAATGCACCGAGTTACCACGATACCACATTGTCAACAGTGCAGCCTGGTAAATGACTGCACTGCAGTTTTTAACATTTTTTAAAATAAAACAGTGCACTTCACGGTACCACCTCGGAACCAGTGTGGATACTGTTAGCACCGATTGCGGTGTGGCCTGTAAATTTACAAGCAACACCGCAAACTAGTGCAAGCCGAATGGCTCAACGCACTGCGCAACAAATTTTTTTTTTTAATGGTTAATTTTAAGGTTTTTTGAAATTCTAATCCATTAAAAGGTTTAATTATGGAAAAACAAGAAAAATACCTGTATATTTACCTTTCAAGGATGCATATTGGCTGTATAATTTGCAAAAGAAAATTTGTCCACTGTTTTATAAAATTCAAGCTGGAGATTGGTGGCAATGCACAGCAGCAGTGCGTGCAATAAGTGCAATGGGAGCACGGATTTCAGGGTGACTCAAACAAGGATAACTTGCACTGGTGCTTGAGAGATCTGTAGCACTGACGAAAGTGAAAAATGCGGTTTTTTGGTCGTAATTTTTTTTATTTAACCCTGTTCCGGTGCGCGAGGTTTTTACTGGCGTACTGGTGCGTTTGTAGTATGCCGCCTCGAGTGGTTTCTACTTTGGCGTGATTTTATGAGGCACCGGGGCAGCGTATCTACAATGTACTGGTGATCTACAGTAATATGACGCACCAGGCATGGTGTCCGGTGAGCCAATGATTCGTGCGGTTTTTCGACCGCAATTGTTTTTTTATTTAAACCCTTTTCCGGTGCGCAGCGTTTATGGGGACCCCGGTGCGTTTCCATCATTCCACACCAGGTGGGTTTCTATTCCACGCGCTTTTTATGAGGCACTGGTGCTGACGACTTGACACGCACCAGTGTTGTTCCTTAATTAAAGGCACCGGGCGGGTATGTACGGAGCACATTGTTTCCGATGTGCCAATGTTTTGTGCGATTTTTTTGCCGTAAATTTATTTATTTAACCATCTGCCGGTGCATGGGGTTTATGGGCACCCCAGTGCGTTTTATTTATTCCACACCGGGTGGTATCTTTTTTCACACATTTTTTCGAAAGCACCGGTGCGATAGAGATGTAAGGAACCGGTACTATACAGGAATCTGACGCACCGAGCAGGTGTGTTAGGAGCGCACGGTTCCCGGTGTGCATATGTTTTGTCCAATTTTTTGGCTGTAATTTTTTATTTATTTAATCCTGTGCCGGTGCACGGGGATTTCAGGGCAGCCCTGTGCGTTGGTGACCCGGTGCGTTTAAGGGTGACCCTGGTGGTTTTAGTTTTCGCGCATTTTTTATGAGGCACTGGTGCGCAAGTTATGTAAAGTACCGGTGCTCTACATAAACACAACACACCGGGAGGGTGTGTATGGAGCGCACGGTTTCCATTGTGCCAATTTTTTAACTACACCAGTGCTTTCTCATGTTGAACGCACTAGTGCATTTTATGGTGATAAGAGCACCAGACAAAATACATCCACAAAAACCTCCGCCCGCTAACCTCCTCTAGGAACCTCCACTAGAAATAGATGTCTGGGGTATTTTTATAAAGGGTTCCTCAAAAACATCCGCTAGAGGTCTTTTCCTTGTAGTGTTCTCTTTGGGAACCACTTCCATCTCATGGATGATCCTCAAACAAAAGTCTGTTGCACTAAGCACCACAGTGGTTGAATATATTGCAACTAGTATGGCTTGTTGTGAATCCATTTGGTTGATGAAGCTCTTAAGTGATATATTTTAGCACATGTTGGATACGACCATTGTTTATTGTGATAATAAAAGTGGTATTCTCTTTTCATAGAATCATGTGTTCCACGAACGATCCAAGGATATTCATATTATGTACCATTTTATTTGAGATATGGTATAACAAGGAGAAATAAGGCTCCAACACATTAGGGTGGATGAACAAGTTTTTTACATCCTCACAAATACTTTGGGAAAGGACAAGTTCTTATCCTTCAAAGAGAGACTTGGAGTCATGTAAAGAGCCTCCCATGAGGGTCCCGATTGAGTTGGAAATTGAGATCTAGGAGCTCCTGGGGGCCTGGGGTTCTTCTTGGAGCTATATGAGTGTAGGGTGAGTGGTTCACCTTCCCCTGTGGAAACCCCAACATACATCCTACCCTTGTAGTCTAAGTCTCTTGGGAAGTGCCTCTCATTTGACCAGTGAGTTGGAAAAAGTGGTTAGGGTTAATTAGTACTACCAAAAAACATGTCAGGTACTATTATATTCCCTATGACTAGGATGCATGATGTTCAAAAACTTGATCACAAAGGATCAAGCCTGGTATGGGTTCTATCGCTCGACATGAGGACTTGTCTCTATCATTTTGGAAAGACTGGCAGGGACTTGTGACCCACCCTCTTTCAATCCTTTCTTACTGGACTATGATATCAATCTTAAGAAAATACGAAACAAGTTGCAGAGATGGTACATGATGGACATGATAGCATAGCCATGGATGAATTTTGATAAGTGGAATTCCTCCCTAGTTGAGAGGGAGCATTAAAGAGTGCAACTAGGGGCTAATTCCCCTTCCCAGAATTATATATATAACAATCATAAATAATGAATAATTAACTAATAATTAGTGTTGAAGATTCATGTCTCTAAGGAAATGACCATTTATTGAAAACAACTCATACTCACGTAAATAATTTAATTACCATAAGTTGCTACCCACCATAATTTAAGAAAATATTTGCGTAAAACATGGTATAAGGAAAAATATGTAAATAAATATACTTATCAGGAGTCATTGCCAACTATATTTATGGGTTCTTCAACACCTTAACAAATATGGGTAAAAATGTAAATGTGCAAACGTACTAGAATTTAATTTACAAAGATACATGATCCAATTTATGAAGAGACACGTCTCTTAGGTATCTTGAGTATACAATTCACTTGAAACTTTTTATTTTACACCATTTACTTATCTCTCATATCTTCTTGTACTTATTTTTGATGTTATATCTACAACTAATGTCAATGATGATTTAAAGTAAATGCTACTAAAGTTTTAATGTGATTTCTATTGGAATTTGAAGTAAAGTTTTTATTGGGATAATAAAACATTGAAGTAATTTTTGCGAGCATAGAACATACCATAAAATTTAACAAGAAATCCAAGAGGAAATTTGTCAACTTGAAGTCATAACCACTAATGGTTTCCAATCCTACTCAAACTTTGAAATTCAAGTTGAAATTTCTAAATGGGTTCCCTATCTTAGACATAATATGGTAATATATAGCTAATATCTAAACTCCATTACCCTCCATTAGCAAATGAAGACACTCTCGGTCAGGGTCCTGAACGAAAAATATAAAGAACACAAAAACGTTATCTCCTTCCTAAATGAAATTCAACAAGTTCAATGCCATAAAAATTCTTATCTTGCTAGTATGGATGCTCGGATAGCTCACATTGAAGGCCATATCTAATGTGGCCTAAAACCTCTAGCAATATCAAGTTGGCAATTCCCAAGATCTGGACCCAACTACTTCATCCTATACTTGATGTCATATTTAGTCATCTGGGTTATTTCTTTTACTTTTATTATTTCAAATGCCACAAACCTAACAATTATATTTTCTAGCAAGTACCACTGCCCAGGATCTGGACCCAACCAGTTCATATGATACTTTATGTCATATTTAGCCATATGGATTATTTCTTTTACTTTTATTATTTCAATTTATTTCAATTGTCACGAACCTAACAAATATAGTTTCTAGTCTTTTATCCATCAAAGATTAGTTTATTTAGAACGCGCCTTTGTTTAAACAGATCCGCGTATATACGCTAGTTGTCTTTGGGAAAGTAGCGTATGGGTTTTTTAAAAAGGAAAAAGTGAAAAGTTTTATTGTCTGCACTTAATACTGATTCACCCCCCCCCCCCCCTCTCAGCATTTTTCCCAACAATTGGTATCAGAGCGGGTCCTTCTGAAAAAGCTTAGCCGCTAGAAGGAAGATCAAGCAAGATGAGCAATCAAGATGGAACAGCATCTATCAAGCCTCCGGTCTTTAATGGAAGCAATTTAATCTTTTGGAAAACAAGGATGAGGTCCTATCTTCAATCTATAGGAACAGATGTATGGGCCATTGTTGTACAAGTATATCAATATCCAGCTACAATACCAATAGATCCAAATGAAAAGAAGAATTATGAATCAAATGCAAAGGCGGTCAATGCTATAACAAGAATTTTGACTGAATCTGAATTTGTCAAAGTCATGCAGCTAAATACAACAAAAGAAATGTGGGACAAAATCATTCTAAGTTATGAAGGTGATGCAAAGGTAAAAAGTGCAAAACTCCAAACTCTGAGAATTGAATATGAAAATTTGAAGATGCATAGTGTTAGTATGAATCCTTTGTCGAAGTGTACGAAAAAAGACCACTTTAGCTACGCATAACTAATAGCCCTAACATTAAAAGTGGTTGCCAATATCTTCAAATCTGTAGTTAGTTGATCAAGACAAGAGCTGCAAAAACCAGATCTATGCATAGAAAGACATTAAGCAGTAAAAAGAAGGGTTTGCTCCATATATCCAATAGACAAGACAAGAAAAAATTTTGAAAGAATTTTTTGTATTAAGGGCACCTGGGAGGAAAACAAGAAGATGTTTCCAATTCTCCTCAATGGGATGGGTTCTTGGAAGTCCTCGGCACTTCAGATCTAGAATCTCTCTCTCTTGTTGGTGTAGAAAACCCAGACAAAGATAGAACTCAAAGGGAGCTCACACAGCAAATAATGTAGAAAAATGTGACCAAGTGTATAGATCCGGAGTGATCTAATAGGCAACAAAAGGTGAAGAATGGTAGGAAAAACCCTCCTATTTATAACAAAATATTGGGTCATTCTAGATCTTGGTGCATGATTAAAATAATGTTAACCAAATCTAGATCCATATTTTATGGAATATTTTATTATATTTGTTGGAGGGAAAAAGTATTTGACTTGGGTCAAATCCCTTTATTTGTTAATAATAAATAAATAAATGATTTATTTATCTTTTTAAAGAAGTGGTTGAAGGATAATTAAATAAATAATGATTTATTTAATTATTTGTGGGTGATTTGGTCATATTTAACAAGGAATATTATCTAAATAAGATTTAAATCATTATTCCTAGAAAATAATAAGATAAATAAAGGTTTATCTAATTAATTTCTTTGTTTTTGGGTTAAACATGACTGGGAATAATAATTAATTTATGGTTTAATTAATTATTCCATGAGGAAAATTAAACAAAATAGGTTTGTTTAATATTTCCTTTTAGGGTTTCCTGTTTAGACCATAAACAACCTAATAAATGTGGTTTATTAAGTTATTTTACATAGTGAAAGCAATTTTACTTAGGGTAAAATTGGTCTTACATGGTGTACTTGGGTCCATCTAATGATAAGAGGTTAGATGACCAAAAAATGGTGTAACAGATTGCCCCCCAGCGTGCGAGTGTTAGGAGCAAATCGTATGACCGAAGTATGTTGTAAGAACTCAATCACCAGACATCAAGAGGGAAGTCAGAGAGAGAAATGTGAGGTAGACTAAGGTGTTGAAGAACTAGACCCTGAGGAGACGAGACTTACAGGTGCAACAAGTCTCTTTTTATGAGAGGGTACCTGTGCTAAAGGCGGCGGGGGAGGCATACCTATGCCCGCCGAGACAAAGTAAAAAAGAATAGTGTGTCCAGTAAACAAGGGACCGAACCATAAAGTACAGCCAGCATAATCATGAGCCAGATAAAAATACAATGAGGAATCCCACATACATGCTGTGCCTGGGATAACAGCCAGGACTGATACAATAATATCTGAGTACATGAGATACAAAGACAACCCAAATGCCCCCTGTAAATGGGGAAGGGCTCACAAAATCTGATTGATACATGCAAATCAAAGAGGCGCTGCAAGTGGCTAAGGCCAACATCATCAAATATCTGGAGCTGCATCGAAGGCTGCAAGGAGGAGGTCATCCGGGCATGTGGGGGGCTACCTGCGGGGCCACCCCCTCATGAGGGTTGAGACATCTCACACACACCCGGGAATCATCAAGAGCTGCTGCTGTATCACTGAACCATCAAGTATACGGATCTCGGTCATGCTGAAAGGAGCTGGAGTGGAGAAACAATCAAGTCAAAGGGAAATGAGAGATCCCTTTACCTGATCCGAGGCACCGAACAAGAGTGGAAGCTGGAACCAAGGTACACCGCCCTCTAGACCTGTCTTCTGGAATGAAGGAGCTGATGTCGACAGAAGGAGGTCCGCCATAGGTGAGGCAATGAGAGATCCTCAACTAAGGCACGAGAGAAAATAGTAGAGCGACGGACAGACTAATACCAATGATGATGGTGGAATGGAGGGGACTGAGTAGCGAATGGACAACTTCCCTTGCTAGAGCATAAAGGGCATGAATGACATGGCAACGACTGACACAATATCATCAGGGATAAGGGACAGTGGGACTGAAGGTCATAATGTGCGACACAAGAGAGAAACCAAGCAATGAGGGATGAAGGACTATAGCGGGGTACAAAGGGACTCGGGATAGACTCCATGAATGTGATGATGACTCCACTTGGATGCTCTAAACAAGGGTGACTCGATGGTGCTGCCACACAGTAAAGGTCCAATGGGGGACCATGAAAACATGAGTACAAGATGGTAACTCACGACGAAAATCAACACAAACAAAGACAAGTAAGGAGGCAAAGTGGTGCCCCAAGTACAAGTGTTGTAAGTGAAGAAATGTGATTTTAATGAGAGGGGAAGTGACCCATGTTGGAAAAAATGTGTCCTGGTGAAGTATCAAATCCCAAAAATGAAAAATATGTTGGCTATCTAAAAGAAAATAAAACATGCATTTCAGAAGGGAAATGCTAAGGGTAATATTTCTTAAGATAGAGTGCATTGCGAGGATTAGGAAGGGGATTGCCTTTGAAATCTTCTAAGAGGTATGCCCCCTTACCGAGATCTTTACTAATGATATAAGGGCCTAGCCATAATGAGTCGAACTTCCCATGACCAAGGACATCATGGGCCTGGTCATAAACTAGAACAAGGTCACCTTCGTGAAAAGTACGAGGCTGGACTTTTCTGTCATACTGAGCTTTGGTGCGTTTCTTGGCCGCTTCCATGGTTTGCAAGGCAACACGACGATCTTCGGAGGCGCGCTCAAGCATGATAAGTTGTTGTTCTAGAGGTTGGGTGTCAGGGAGAAGTTCAACGGCCAGATGCAGGGAAGGAATTTCACACTCGATCAGTAAGACTGCCTCCTCTCCAAAAACGAGGTGGAAAGGAGTAAACCCGGTGGCGGTTTTAACAGAAGTTCGATAGGCCCACAAAGCAGGGAAGAGCATAAGATGCCAGTTGGTTTTGTGCTTATTCACCGTTCGTTGAAGCATAGTCTTGAGGATTTTGTTGACTGCTTCAACTTGGCCATTACCTTGGGGGTAATAGGAGGAGGAATATTGGTGCTCAAAACCCAATAGTGAGGATAGCTCACGCCATATCTCATCTTCAAAATGTCGACCGTGGTCAGAGACCAGTTGTTTCGGAACCCCGAATCGAGCGATAACGTGGTTAAAGAAAAAGAGGGCTGCGGTAGCTGCGGTGTTGTTAAATGTTGGCATAGCCTCGGCCCATTTTTTGAAATAGTCAACTGCCACGATGATATATTTATGGTTACCGGTGGATGGCAGGCGACACTCCATAAAGTCGATGGCCCATTTACAAAAGGGACCAGTTGAGACGACCGGATGGAGGGGAGCTGGGGGAGCTCGCACCTTAGGGCCGAAATGTTGGCAATTGGAACAGTGTTTAACTGCTTCAATGCAATCACTGAAGAGGGAAGGCCAGAAATACCCAGCGCGCATGACTTTTTGGGCAGTAGCAAGACCGGAGAGGTGGCCACCGCAAGCACCGCTATGGCAGGCATTGAGGACTTGTTCAGCTTCAGTGTGCATGAGACAACGACGAAGGACAGTATCTATACCGCGATGATAGAGGTCGTCACCGATAAGAAGGTAGTGAGGAGCCTGGTGTCAGATACGTCGTCGAGCGTCATGATCAAGGTGAAGATCGAACTTTTGGGTTCGCAAGTAAGTGAGGATATCGCCGTACCAAGGATCGTCCGAAGTAATGGCGAATAAGTGCTCATCAGGGAAATCATCACTAACTGGAGGATCTTGTGTTCCGGTAGGTAATTCAGAAATGAGTTCAGCAAGGGCTAAACCTTTCTTACTTTTTGGTGTGACAAATTCGAGGTCGAATTCTTGAAGGATGACGACCCAACGGGCGTACTTCCCAGTGAGGATGCAGCGACTCAATAGGAAATCCATGGGGTTGGAATTAGTCACAACCTTGGTGGAATGCATGAGGATGTAATGACGAAGTTTTTAGACTGAGAACACAACATCCAGCGCTAGTTTTTCTTCATGTGAGTAGGAAACAGGAGGCCCCACTAGGTTCTTACTGACGTAGTTGATCACATGCTCGATACCATTGTCATCTTCCTGGATAAGGACTCCAGCGACCGAATAGGTGGAAGCGGAGATGTACAGGATGAAGTCCCGATCAAAGTCGGGAGGGCGGATCAAGGGAGCGGATGTGAGAGCCTGCTTGAGGGCATCGAAGACTCATGAGCATAGGTATCCCAAACAAATGGGATATTGGATCGGAGGAGTCTGAGGAACCCATGTGCGGTGGTGGCATAGTCAGGGACGAACCGACGAAGAAAATCAGCTTTGCCTTGGAGACTTTGGAGCTGGCGTAGGGTACGTGGAATGGGAAGTTCAAGAATGGCTTTAACTTTCAAAGGGTAAAGAGTGATACCATCCTTAGACACTATGAAGCCTAAGAGACGGCCGACGGGAACACAAAAGACGCATTTCAATGGGTTAAGGTGGATATTATACTTGCGACATCGGAGAAAGATGGTACGCAGATCGTGTAGGTGTTGCACCCGATGCTTAGAATGCGCAGTGAGGTCGTCTAAATAAGCAAGGATAATATGAGATAAGTCATGGAAATAATAAGACATGGCCCGTTGAAAAGTGGCGCCGACGTTTTTAAGGCCGAATGGCATGACCTGGTAAGCAAAAGTCCCCCACGGATTGATGAACGTAGTTTTAAGTTGGTCGGCAGGACGGATAATGATTTGGTTGTATCCAGAGACACCATCCATAAAGGATAGAACCTCATGCCCCGCACACTCATCAATGATTTGGTCAATAAATGGTGTGGGGAAGTTGTCTTTGGGACAAGCTTTGTTCAAGTCGTGAAAGTCCGTGCAGACACAGATGGTGCCTTGTTTCTTGAGGACGGGAACCGGGTTGGACACCCAAGTGGTGTATTCAATAGGATAAATGAAACCAGCCTGCTTGAGCTTATCGATTTCGGCTTTGATAGCATCACGTCTGGAAGGATTAATGGCTCTCAACTTTTGTCGGACTGGGTTGGCATCGGGCCACGTGTCGATATGATGCTCGACGATGGTGGGATCGAGCCCAGGAATTTCGGAGTAGGACTAGGAGAAAATATCGCAGAATTCTTTGAAAATCTTAGTGTAAGCTTTGATTGCTTCCGGGGTGCATTGGGCGCCCAAGGTGATATATTCTTCGATTCCTAGTTTGACTGAAATGTCAATTTTAATGGTCGGAGAGATGTTGGCCATGTTTCCTTCTTCGAAAGAATCAGGTGCAGGGATGGGATTTTTGAACCAATCGACTGCATTGGGAATGAAGTCTTTAGTTTCCACAGCATATTTGTCATGGGACTCCTGTGGGAGGAAGTATGCGCGATGGTGCATATCATCCCATGGAAATTCAGGGTTGGTCATGGCTTCCATAATGTCTTCATCGGACTGGAAGATGGGAAGACTGGAGGAAGAAGGATCACCCGATGATGTAATGATGTGTGACTGGTCATCTTGTGGAGAAGGGCTCAGATGCGCAACGTCAACAGATCCAAGGTCGACTGAGGGGTAACCGAGAGTGTCTGCAGGTCGAAGGTTAGGTGAAATATCTCTCAAAGATGACGATAGGTACAAAATGGTGGTCGAAGGCTCCGTTGGTTCGATAGCGGGAGGAGGAATGTGAAGGGGAGTAGGAATATCCTCTGGTCCTATCGAAGTAGAAATCGCAGACAAGTGAGAAGGTATCTTGTCGTGTGTACCCTTGAATTGGCGGTACGTGTCTAAGGAGGAACGATACTCGTCAAGGTGAGGGCAGAGGTGGGTGTAATGGCCGTGGAAATCGCACAAAGCACAAGGGTGATTTGTGCGCAAGGTTTTGAGTTTCGGGATAGAATCCGGGATAGTGACGTAGACTTCAGGGATATCAGAGTCAGGAAAAGTCTCGTTGACCAGGATCTTGAGGTGCAGAAATTCAGGACACATATGGGTGGCGTGACCGACAATATCGCACGAAGTGCACTGGATAGCGTGCTTTGGTGGTCGAGGAGGGGTATGGTTTGTCGGGGTGGCTTGGTCCTGATTGGTTGCCCCCTTACGAGCTTTTCCTTTCTTTCCCGGGGCTGTCACCACAGGGGCAGGGTCCTGGGGAGGTGTGGGGGGCCCGGAGGAAGCGAGGGGGACCGGTTGAACTGGTGTCAAAGCAAGGTAGGGTTTGGGGTGACCGGGTGGGGTAGCGGTTGGAGGGTCAATGTACCAGATGGGTATGCCCAGGGTCAAGTTAGGGAGAGAGAGGGTGGCCATGACAGGGACCGTATAGACTCCGAGAGGGGGAGCCAGGAAAGGTATCTGACTAGGAGGGACGGCTCCGAGATGGTTAAGGCCTGGGGGAACCGATCCAGTGGGATAAAGGGGTTCAGGGACACCAGCTGTAGGAGAAGGGCCAGAATGAGAAGGTCCGGCTGGCGGAGATAAAGGGCTAGGAGCGGGTTGCGGTGGGCGAGGTTGTGTCTGAGGTTGCTGACTAGCCTAGGCGGGTTGCTTAAGGGCAGCCCGAGATGATTGCATCATGCAAACATTCGATAAGCTGGGATCAGAGAGATGAGGAGGGGGGAGACCAGGAAAAGTTCCAAGCAGGGAGGAATCTTTGTAGACGTCGGGGGAGACATTGGTCAAGGAGTCGACGGTTTGCTTATTGGCTACAGAAGAGATGGTCGTCTCCGGAGAGGTCTGAGACGATGGCTCATGGTAAGACAGTTGATCAATGGTGACTATCTTTCCATTGTGAGGGAAAGACATCTTGCGAAAAACCGCGGATGGGACAGCAGACATGGCATAGGTGTAGCTTCGCCCCAATAGAATGTTATAGTCTAGAGGGGCGTCAATGACTTCGACGTCAACGCAAACGGTCTTACCGGCAAGGGTGATAGGACAATGACGGAAAAGGCCAATGGGCTGGGAGGCATGGTCGTCCCACGCTCAAAGGGTGATCGTGGAAGGGGCCAACTCAGGAGATCCGAGTTTCTTCCAAACCGAAGCAGAAATCACACAAGTGGATGCCCCCTCATCAATTATACACTGAGAAATGTTGGCGTGCCGGATTTTGACTGGGATTTGGAAGGTGACGGAAGCAGGAAGAGCGGAATGCTCTGAGTGATGGGCATCGAAAACAATAATTTGGTCATCAGCAGGATCTACAGCACCCACGGCAGATAGTAGAGCCTTCTTTTGGGAATGGCACGACTGGAGGAGTTCCAGTGTGGAAATGGCAGCAGGAGATTGCGCCAAATCATCTACTATGCTATATGAATGGGCAGCTCGACCAGAAGCGGCATTTCGACGTAACGGTCCTTTAGGAATCTTGGTATGGACCTCAACTTGGGGTTGAGGGATATGTAAGGGACCATTGGATGTCGAAAGAGGCTCTGTAGAACCGGAAGAAGGGGACTCGGGGGCAGACTGAGCGGGAGGCTTGGGGTACTGGCGAGACCGAGTTTGAAGGTGAAGGTCGACGGGAGGGGAAGGATCAGAGTTCATCATGAGGATTTGGTAATCGGAGGAACCAGAAATGAAAGGTGGAGTGGCGACCTGTCCGTCAGGTGGTTGGGTAGCCACGAATCCTTGCTGAGGGAAAGGATCAGTAAACACAGCTGGTTGGGTAGTGGCCACATTAGGAGGAGCATGAGGGGAGGCATGTTGTCCGTGCAATGTGGCTTGAGACTCCCACATCTACCGCATCTGTGGTAAGAGGGGACAATCGTGGGTGTAATGATCGTAAACACCGCAACACGAACAAGGCTTATTTGTGCGAAGCGACCTGTTCGGCTTGGACTGAGTGTCCTATTGCTGGTTAGCACTGTTAGGGTCAATACCTTAAGGATTCGGTCCCCGAGTACCAGGGGCAGATTGGTTTGGATTGCCTCTCCGCCTTCTTTGAGAAGAATGGGGATTAGTCGTGCCCTGCTGTGCAAATACTTGCCCTGGAGGGGGTTGTAGGTGCTGTTGCGGGGTTGGAGGAGGCAAGGGAGATGGAGGCGCATATGCTAGAGGAGTTGGCGCACTAGGCTACGGATAAGGGTAATGTTTAGGTTGGGCAACATTGAGGTAAGCAGGAGGTTGGGAAAAAGGAGGAGGCATGCCGTATCCTGGATTCATGCTACCGGGAGGGGGAAGAGTGCTAGAGGTGTTGGCCCCTCCCTGAGGGAGACCATAGCCCATAGGAGGTTGAGCATACGGATGAGAAAGGGCTCCAACGATACCGTCGGTGGAATGGGATGCCCCCGGGGCATTAGCGCCACCGAGCCTGGGGAGGTCAGGGAGGACGGTATAAACATAACCAGACTGAGCATAGATCAGGTCATATTTCAAGGCTATTTGGAGGGCGGCTTCTTCGGTTTGAGGGAAATGGGAGGCGACATCTTTGCCAATGGAAGCTAAGAGAGAGCGAAGGAACCTATCCATATAGACCCGATCTTCGAAGGGGGGAGCTCGACATAAGCTTCGTCTTCGTCGCCATTCCTGGACATGAGTGGAAAGGTGGGTCGAAGAGGTTTGCTTGAAAGAGGTCAAAAGCTCCGTACCAGTATCGTATCGGAGAGGGAGTTGGAAGTAAGATAAAAAGGCTTGGGCAATGGTTGCAAAGGTGGTATGGGAAGAGGTGGCTTGGTCAACATACCATTTAGAAGCTTCGTCGGTAAGCGTGCGTTGGAACAATTGAAGACGGATGGAGTCATCGGTAAGGGAATTGGAGGAACACCACATGTGGAAAGATCAAACATGGTTGGTTGGATCTTCTCCAGCAAGGCCTTCAAACTTAGGGATGTCGGAGGGGAGCTTGGTTGGCATAGTAGGCCAACCAACATCGTGGCAGATAGGGTCATTGATCAACTGATTGAAATCGGGGAGGCTGAGGCCTGCGATGTACGGGAGCAAGGGTGCGGCCGAGGTAGTTCCTGTGGAGGTTCCGTTAGTAGTAGTTCCGGCATTAGGGCCGGGAGCACTGCTAGCGTTAGGCCCTGGACCAGACATATTGAAGGTGACAGGGGGAGAACCAGAAGTAAAAGGAGAACCCAATGAATCATAAGAGGAGTCGGAGTGCGGACTCGGAGGAGGACTGGCTCGACGACGGCGGGACGGAGCAGGTCGATCGACCGGAAACTAAGGGTGAAGGCCAAGAAGTCTCCGAGAAGTGCGCCTTGGGGGCACAATGATGACAACACAAACACGGCACAAGGGGAAGAAGAACGACCACAAGGGCAAGGCGGTGCAGAATCAAGTGATTACAATGTCGAAACAAGGGCAGATAGGTGCAGTGTCAATTGATTTTAAAGTATTTGCCTAGCGGTGTAAAACAGGCTCTTCTTCGCTTAGGGTGAGTGTGTGGCGTGCATTAATTTTAATTTTTAAACCCTTTTCGTTTTGAGAGCAAGAGAAAAAGTGTGTTGCGTAACTGAAAATAAATCTGCAGAGAACAATATATAATGCTGAAATAACAGAAAATTAACAGCTACTAGTGCATCGATTCAACCCAAGAAGGCGGGTCACTCAAAACTAATCTAAAAGAGGGCAAAAAATCTAGTCAAAACACACTTAAAAAGAGGCCAATAGATCTAGGGTCAAAAGGGACAGGGATCTAAAGGATAAAGCTGCTGAAAAGAGGTGCAGATCACAGCCAAGAGGCAGAGGCAAGGTGGCTGGAAAAAAGGAGGAAATCAGCAAAAAGCAGAAGGGGCAAGGAGGAGGCCCTAAAAGTAGATCCAAACAAATCTTCAGGAGGTGATTTGAAAGGGAGAAGAGCTGATTAGAAGAGGTCGGAAAAGGAGGTATCAGATCTGGAAAAAAGGGGGCTGAAACTCTGAAAAAACAGACCTGAAACAGATAAAAACTCTTCCACCAAAAATGGAGGGTACTGAAACCCTAGGGGCTATGTTCCCACTTAGATGAGAAAGACAGATCAGAAACAGGTTGAAATGGGCTGAGACAGAGGCTGGAAAACCCTTACAGAAGCTTCAGAAAAACACAGAAAAATTGCAGAAAAACAGCAGAAAAATTGGCAGGTCGCAGGTTCTGACTTGTTTTCTGTGCAGGTCGCAGAAAATGGGCTGAAAATTGCGACCTGGAGGTATAGGTTGCATTTTATGGGCTGAAAAGTGCGACCTGAAGCTCCAGGTGTCTCGGCGACAGATTTTCAGAAAAGTTGTCGTCTCAGTTGCGGCTGATGTCGGTCACCTGCGCAATAGGGCTAGAAACACGCGGAAGTTAGAAATTTTAATGTTTTAGGGTTTTATGTGAGAAAAACAACATAAAAATAGGAAAAACAAAAAGTTGAAAAGAAACCCTAGGGTCTGAAGTAGCTGGATATGCAGGAATATGAAAAACGACAGCGGTCGTAATTTAAAACCCGTGTGGAGTCGCCATTTGTTAGTATGAATCCTTTGTCGAAGTGTACGAAAAAGGACCACTTTAGCTACGCATAACTAATAGCCCCAACAACAAAAGTGGCTGCCAATATCTTTCGATCTGTGGTTAGTTGAACAAGAAAAGAGCTGCAAAAAACCAGATCTATGCATGGAAAGACATTAAGCAGTAAAAACGAGGGTTTGCTCCATATACCAATAGACAAGACAAGAACAATTTTTGAAAGAATTTTTATATTAATTGGGCACCTGGGAGGAAAACAAGAAGGCGTATCCAATTCTCCTCAGTGGGATGGGTTCTTGGAAGTCCTCGGCACTTCAGATCTAAGATTTCTCTCTCTTGTTGGTGTAGAAAACCCAATGCAAAGAATAGAGCTCAATGGGAGCTCACACAGCAAATGATGGAAAAATGGGACCAAGTGTATAGATTCAGAGTGATCTAATAGGCAACAAAAGGTGAAGAATGGTAGGAAAAACCCTCCTATTTATAACAAAATATTGGGTCATTCTAGATCTTGGTGCATGATTAAAATAATGTTAACCAAATATAGATCCACCTTTTATGGAATATTTTATTATATTTGTTGGAGGGAAAAAGTATTTGACTTGGGTCAAATCCCTTTATTTGTTAATAATAAATAAATAAATGATTTATTTATCTTTTAAGGAAGTGGTTGAAGGATAATTAAATAAATAATGATTTATTTAATTATTTGTGGGTGATTTGGTCATATTTAACAAGGAATATTATCTAAATAAGATTTAAATAATTATTCATAGAAAATAATAAGATAAATAAAGGTTTATCTAATTAATTTCTTTGTTTTGGGTTAAACATGACTAGGAATAATAATTAAATTATGGTTTAATTAATTATTCCATGAGGAATATCAAACAAAATAGGTTTGTTTAATATTTCCTTTTGGGGTTTCCTGTTTAGACCATAAACAATCTAATAAACGTGGTTTATTAAGTTATTTTACATAGTGAAAGCAATTTTACGTAGGGTAAAATTGGTCTTACATGGTGTACTTGGGTCCATCTAATGATAAGAGGTTAGATGGACCAAAAAGTAGTGTAACACATAGTGATGAAAGTATTGATTTATTTTACGTGTTGATGATGTTGTAAATTGTATGAAAAATGCAGGGAGAAACAATAACCAAATCTACTTTGGTTGAGAAAATTTTAAGATCACTAACGACAAAATTTGAGTCAAAAGTTTCTTGCTCTTGAAGAAAAACGGGATCTTCCAAAATCTTACTGTGGTACAACTTCATGGCATACTAGTATATGAAATGAGAAGAGGAGGACCATACGAGAGTCAAAGAGGTTGTATTCGGAAGCTTCTACAAAAAGGAAAAGAAGTACAAGAAGGCTGAAGGATCGGGATATATCTCGAGAAGAAAGATGAGGCAAATTTTGTAAAGAAACTCCAACTTGACGCGAGGACGATTCGAGAGGTCGCTCCCTTTCAAATGTTTGAGTGTGGAAAGAATTGGTCATTATCTTGCTAAGTGTCCTCATAAAGAAACACTGTAGTAAAGGAAGTAGGAAGAAGGAATAAGAATCGGTTTAACACTAGAAAAAGTTACTATATTCATGAAGACAATGATGGGCAATGCGATAGTGAATAAGAATGTGAAGAAGATCGTAGACTTCTCATGGCATTTGAATCTAGAGAAGGAAAGGATATTTTTGTGGATGCTCTAGAGGACAATGACTTTCTTGGAAAACAATCAACTCAAAATACGCTTAAAGAAAGTAAAATATTCTTAGAAGAAAGGAAAATAACCATAGAGACTCTTGAAAAACGGAGTTGAAGAAGCAAAAAGACACATTGAGAAATTAGAATGTGAAGTGGTAAGTACGAAAATATTGCGAGAAAGTAAAGACTACGGAATCTTAGATTTGCTAAAGGATACGAAACCTTAGATGAGATTATCAAGGTACAATGTTCTCCTCTTATAAAAACGGGTCTTGGATATCTTTGGAGAATCCTCTCCAAAACCGGCACCAAATTATCTAAAAGCGATTCACAGTGCAGTTTACAAATTCTGCCACTCGGCAAGGGAATAAAGATTCATTATAGGTAAAGCATGATCATCTCAATTCAAAGAACATTAACGAGAATATCTCTCAAGAAACACCAATCAACGAGGTAAATCCAAGTAAAAGATTTCATGATTGCATAAATTTCTTCTTGATGGACAATGTTTCTCATGTCACAATTTTGGTCATAAAGTTGTTCAATGTGTTGCATATAAAACTATCATGACTAGAGAAGCAAGAAAAAAGGATTGAATTTGAGAAGAATACCTATAACAACTTTTCTCCTCTTCTAAATGAAGTTGAATTTTCTTACTACAATAACTTTGGGCATGAAGAATCTAAATGCGAGGGCAAAGTTCGACCAAAGAAACATTTTCCTCAAGATCCAAAGTATGGAAAAAGAAGGTACGGGTTGAAAATTGTGGCATAGCATTATTCGCAGAAGAGTGAAGAAAATAAATGGTATATTGATAGTGGTTACTTTCAGGAACACATGACGGAGGTGACAAACACAAACTTCTTTTATATAGTGCTCTAGAAAAGAGAAAAGAAAGTTACTTTTGGAAATGATAATCATTGTAATTAAAGAAAAAGGGTACGTGTTTCTAAAGGAAAAGGTGAAGGCTAATGATGTCATGTATGTGGATGGCTTAAGGCATAACCTACTAAGTGTGAGTCAAATGTGTGATCGAACCAGAAGTTGTCTTTAGTTGAAAGAATGTGTCGTTCGTAGAACCTTGATACGGAAAAAACAATTATAAAGGAAAAGAACTCCAAGCAACTTTGTATGTATTGAAGAGCGCAAAGAACAATGTTACTTGAGTCAATCTTCCGAAAATTGGCTATGGCATAGAAGTTTGGGGCATACGAAAGCTTTTCTCAAATCGGCAAATCAACAGTGAATGATTTTCATGGTCTTCCCAATATTACTCTACGAAAGTATCATATGCAAATCTTGCCAATTCGACGAGCATACCCAGTGAAATTTAATGCCAAGGAAGGATCATCAAGTAGAACTCTTTAACTCATTCATCTTGACATATGTGGACCTATGAGGAAAAAGTCACCAAAGGGTGAACGATACTATATCTTATTTATTGATGACTTCTCTAGAATGTGTTGGATTGGGTTCTTTTGACACAAAAGATGAAGCATTTGAAATTTCAGATCTTGAGGCTCTGGTTGAAAATGAAGTAGATCCAAAACTCAAATGTCTTAGATGCGATCGAGGAGGAGAATATACTTCAAATGAATTCCTTGAATTTTGTGAACAACATGGCATAAAAAGACAATTTTACGTAGGCACGGAACTCCACAACAAAATGACGTAGCGGAAAAGAATGAATAGAAGCATTCGGCAAATGGCTAGAGATATACTTGATTATTACGGAACACACGACACATTTTAGGGAGAAGCGACACATACGACGGTAAACATTCTCAACAAGGCACATGTTCGGGTAAATAGTGACAAAACTCATATGGTATTTGGTATGGTAATTCTCCATACGTAAAAGCATTTTAGAGTTTTGGAAGTAAATGCTTTATCAAAAATAATGATGAAAATCTTAGCAAGTTTTAACCTAGATCAGATGAAGGAATACTTCTTGTTTATTCATCTGAGCGAGAACATACAAATATTCTGATAAAAGGCTTAGAAAAGATGGTTGAATGTATTGATGTTGTTATTGATGAATCTCCTGTGACCCCTAAAGAGAAAAGAGAAAAACAAACAGAGATGAAGATGATGGTGAATTTTGTCCCTATACATCAAATAGAAATGATATAGACGGTGGATCGATGAAGAACTAGAAAATGATTTATACGAAAAAGCTCCATCCGGATATGTTCAAAAGAATCATCACGAATCTCAAATTTTGGGAGATAAGGAATCGGGTGTACAAGCAAGGAAGGGACTCTTGTGAGATCTTCTAGCTATCTAGCATTTCTATCCACGATTTAACCACACAATGTCAATCAAGCTAGCAAAGATGAATGTTGGGTTCAATCCATGAATGAAGAGCTTGATCAAATTGAAAAGAATCACACTTGGGAATTGGTACCAAGACCACATGATAAAAATGTCATTGGAACTAAATGGATATTCAAGAACAAGTTAAATGAGAATGGGGATGTTATAAGAAACAAAGCTAGATTTGGTTTGCAAAGGGTATACTCAACAAGAAGGTATAGACTTTGAAGGGAACTTTAACTCCTGTAGCTAGACTTGAAGCCATAAGAATGTTTCTTGCTTTTTCAAGTTTTCAACAAATCAAAGTTTATCAAATGGATGTCAAAATCACTCCTCAATGGTGATCTAGAAGAAGAAGTTTATATAGAACAACCCGAAGGATTCATTTGAAATGATGAAAATCTTGTTTGTAGACTTAAAAAGGCTCTATATGGTCTCAAACAAGCTCGAGGGCATGGTATTATCGTCTTGACAAATATCTTCATCAACGACGATTTTCAAAGTCTCGCGTACTTAACTTATACACAAGAATTGAAAATGATAAACTATTGATTGCAGATTTGTATATGTTGATGATATCATTTTGGGAATGTAGAAGAATCTATGAGTCGAAATTTATACATTTTGTCATACAACAAGAATTTGAAATGTCCTTACTTGGGGAACTAACATTCTTTCTTGGCTTGCAAGTGCATCAAACTACGGATGGTATATTCCTATCACGAGCAAAATATCTTAAGCAAATTCGAAGAAGTATGGCATGGAAGAATGCAAACACGTAAGTACACCAATGATAACCGGATGCAATCTAGGTTCTCATGATGATTCTCCCACGGTAAATCAACCCGAATACGGCTCAATGATAGGAAGTCTACTTTATCTCAGGACTAGACCGGACATTATGCATGCACTTGGGATTGTTGGACGATTCCAAGCTAATCCAAAAAAGTCTCACCTTCGGTACATCAAAAGAATATTCAAATATCTACAAGGAACTCAAGACTTTGGATTATGGTATCCAAAAAATGCGATCTCACTCTTCATGCATACAACGATGCGGATTGGTGGAAATGTTGATGATCGGAAAAGCACTAGTGGTGGTGCATTTTATATGGGGCCTGGTTGGTATCTTGGTTCGGCGAAGCAAAATTATATTGCCTTATCTACAACGAAGCGGGAATTTGTGGTTGTTGCGTCTTGTTGCACTCAACTCCTTTGGATGATGCAAACCTTACAAGATTTTCCAAATCAAATGTACACCTCCCCCATCTCCATTATGTGTGATAATAAAAGCACCATCGGTATCTCAAAGAATCCCGTTATGCATTGTAAGACCAAGCACATTCCCATCAAGTATCACTTCTTACGTGAACAAGTGCTTGAACAAAAAGTGAAGTTGGAGTATGTTCCCTCCAAAGAACAAGTTGCTGATATATTTACCAAACCTGCGCGAGGAAGTGTTCGAATATCTTAGACGAAGGTAGGAGTAGTCTTTGCCTTGCGAAAATCGGAAATGCATCTGAGAAGATTAAATTGGACCTTGGAGTTTCATGAAAGACGGTCGCGTATATACGCGGGTTTATACACATAAAGCGCGTATGGTTGGTTCTTGACAATTTTGTTTAGGGTCGGCTTTCGAAAGCATAGGCTAACGATCTTTGTTGGTATCTACGATGTTGTTTGGTATATCTAGTGATGCTTCGGTCCTCATAATTTTGTTTCACTCTTTGATATTTGATGAAAGATGGATGATCTGTTGTTGAAAGTGTTCGGGATGCACAAGCTAAGGGGGAGATGAAGAATTAAACTAATGTACGGGTTCGGGGGGAACGTAGCCTTGCGAGTATTATGCATTGTTGGCATTATGATTCTAAAATATGATCTCTTTCTTGAAGTCCTTTTGGTTTTGGTTATAAAAATTCATATGTAATTTGATGTAAGAGTCATGTTGAGACCTATGATGTAAAATTGTAATATTCGGTCATGTAAGGACTTGTTCAAATTTGTAAACCCACTTGGTTGGGTACTTGAGTCTCATATGTAAATCCACTTGGTTGGATCTTTGATGTAAGTATGAGTCCTTGGTGATAGGAAGGTCATAGAGTCATGTACTTCATTGAAAAATATGTTTGAACATTGACATGAATTCGGGGGGAGCATGGTTACTTCGGTGCACATCGAATCTACATGGCTCTTCTATCTACATGAGGAGAACCTTGTGTTGGTTTTGATCTAGCCCTTTCCCTTGATGTCAAGGGAGAGTGACATGGTGTTTGAATAGGGGGGAGAATATCATTATGCTTAATGTATCTATCTGTTGTGGTCGAACACCATCGTGAACTCCATCGAAGTCCAAGGGGGAGATTGTTGGCAATATGATGCAGTGTTGTCCTTGATGGCAGTACTTGATGAAGATGATGGCAACCTACTTGATGAAGTTTTCCTTAATGCTTGATGAGTTTATTAATGATGAAAGAAATATCGGTAAGGACGAACAATGATGAAAAGTGTGTCACAAAGCATATGCGGGTTTGTTTAGGAGAAGTAGTGTATGCACGGAAAAGTACGTGCCAAGTCACGTATGCCCTTTTATTGCTCCAAATTTAGAATACCAGGGTGTTACCATGGTATTGACCCATTGTATTGAGCATGATTATCTATTTGGTCCGTCCAAGAATACCATCGAAGTGGTCTTGGTTTGACTCATGGTATTGATAAAGACTAAACCTATATAAGGAGAAAGATCATTGTGCAAAGGGTGTAGGTGTCTAGGCTTTAAGAAAATGAATATTTCACTCTGAAATTATCTGGATAGTTGAATTATTCTTAATCAATAGATCTGAATCTATGATGCACACCTATATGAATATGATGAAGGTTCAAAATCTCTAGATGCGGAAATGATGAATCTTTAGGATGATGCGAAAAGAAGTATTGAAGACACGAATTGCAAATCATTGAAGAAATTGAAGAAATCTGGGTGAGTTCATAGATACGAGTGCATTACGCAAAGTTTATCTTCTATAGATCTATACGGAGTTCATTTCATAAAAAGCGTGTGTATACACGGATGCATTTTAAACAAAGGCGCGTATGGGTAGTTAGGATTGTTCTAAAAAATGCACGGATGTATACGCGGGTTAGCTTCATAAATCGCGTGTATACGCGGGTATTTAAACAAAGGCGCGTATGAGTATACGAACTTATAGTTCCTCAAGGTTAAATGTGATTCTACATATCTATTAAGTACGGGTTATCTACGATATTACGGTTATAGTGGTTTCACTATTATTTGGAACGATGGGCAAAGTATGATTGTTGATAAGTGAAGGGTTGTGAAGCTATTTGATCCGGTGTGAAAATTGATGAAACGTGAAATTTGCGGTGGTGCGAGGTCGAAGCCTTCGGTCGGGGGTTGTAGCTCCCTTCCGGGAGAATTTGGTAAAGCGAGAGCGAGGGGGTCGTGGCTCCCTTCGGGAGAGGTTGGTAAACGAGTACGAGGGGTTGTGGCTCCCTTCCGGGGAGAGGGAGTGGTAAATGAGAGAAGGTTCTATCATACTGCGGTGGGTGCATCTTGGTGTAGTCTACCAATACATGGTTGTAAAGTTTTCTTAATAAAGATTGAGGCGAGATGACGGCAACGGTGGTTTTCTCTGAATTGGGTTTCCACCTAAAATCTGGTGTTCATGTGTGTTGCTTATGTGTGATGGTATTATTCTTTACGCACCTTTTCTTGTTTTCTAAACATACGATGATTGAATAATGCAATGATCTAAGTCAAGAAATAAATATAATTGAATCTTGGATATATGCGAGTTTGTAAAAGATATCCGCGTATATCGTTAGTTGTCTTCGGGAAAGTAGTGTATGGGTTTTTAAAAAAGGAAAAAGTGAAAAATTTTGTGTCTACACTTAATACTAATTCACCCCCCCCCCCCCCTCTCAATATTTTTCCCAACAAACATTGTTATAAAAATTTGAAATTTGAAAATTATTATAGATATACCTAGAATTTTTTTAAAAGAGAAGTGGTTTATCTTCCATTTTCTTAGTATTATAAAAACAAAATATTCTTTTAACATTTTCATGTGGATGTAGCTAGAGTTCTTGTAGAAGGACATGTTGACCCATTGTGATAAGACTTGAAAAGTGGGTTTGCCCCCTTCTCTTCATGTTGTCCCCTTGTGATAAGTCTCTATCGGTAGGTGATATATCAACTCTTACTATGTCAAAATTCATTAGCATATATGGCTTCTTGACGGTTGGAACTACATACTCTAGCTCTTATAGTTGAAATTAAAAGGCTTGAAGGCTTGATACTTCAACATGTTACTAATTCACCATGATTTAAAAAAAAAAAAATTTATTTTAATCCACAATGTCTTGGGAAATTTCCAACATCTTATTTTACTTTAGAACTTGTGAAGTTTGTGATTATTTTAGTAGCGTTGGTTTTATTTTTAAATTTATATATAACCAAAGAATATTTTTGATCTTCTCGATATGGCTTCCTCACGGTTGGATATAATACTCTGGCTGAAAAAATATTTAACCTTTTCATGTGGTTGTAGCGAGTTATCGTAGAAATACATGTTGAACCATTGTGATAAAACTTGAAAATTATGAAGCCCCCTTCTCTTCATGTTCGCCCCTTATGATAAGGCTCTAAGATTAAGTGATATCTAGAAGCTCTCACTAAGTAAAAATTCATTGACATATATGGCTTCCTAAAAATTGGATAAATATAATCTAGCTCTTATAGTTGCAATTAGAAGGCTTGAAAGCTTGATACTTGACATGTTATCAATTCACGAAGTGATTTAAAAAAAGAAAAAATGATTTTAATCCACAATGCCTTGGGAAATGTCGAACATCTTATTTTACTTTGGAACTTGTGAAGTTTGTGCTTATTTTAGTAGTGTTGATTTTCTTTTCAAATTTAGATATAACAAAAAATACTTTTGATCTTCTCTATGTGGCTTCACGACAATTGGATATAGATACTATAGCTCTTATAGTTGTGATTATAAGGTTCGATAGTCAACATATTACTAATTCACCATGATTTTTTTCAAAAAAGATATTATTTTAATCCACAATGTCTTGGGGAAATGTCAACATCTTATTTTTACTTTGAAACTTTTGAAGTTTTTTCTTATTTTAGTAGTGTTGGTTTTCTTTTTAAATTTAGCTATAACAAAAGAATATTTTCTATCTTCTCGATTAGGATTAATAACATTTTCATATGATTTTAATTTTCTCCTATCCTTTATTTCTTTATCACCCCATAATTTTTCATTACGATGTAATAATTTTTTTAAGGTTATCGAATATTTTATTAAATGACCTCTTCCACTATCCTTAAATAATTTAGTGAAAATTTAACAACAAACGATTTCCATTAAATATAAAATAATATTAAAAGCTTCTTATGTTTTATATTAATTTTCCTTAAATAATCATAAAGTATTCACATTTAACAAAATAAAGTCAATATTTATTAAAAATTTAAAATAAAATATATTGCCTCTTCTCAAAACCATATATATATATATATATATATATATATATATATATATATATATATATATATAATAAATCACAACATATAAAATCTCCAAAATAACCAAACATAAAAAAATACAAAAACGTCGAAGATATTCCTCAATTAAATTGCATTTGATTATTATTATTTGCCTTTGCGGACTATAGCTTTCACTTCATAGTCAAATCCCCTTAACGGAGCATTATTTTGAGATTTTTTTTCTAATTTTAACTTGATTTTTCAAAAAATGTTGATTATTTCCATTTTTCCATAAATCAAAAATATATATTTCTAATTTTTAATCCTTTTTCTAATTTTCCATTGGCTAAGTGAGAATTGATGTGGTATATTTCCCCTAGAGGAGGGAAATTTAATTTGTGTTATTTCTAAACATTGAAAAATAATTTTAAAATAGGAAAAAATGAAATACATGATTGGTTATTATAGAGGCTTTGACATTGGTTATCATGATTGTCATGATTGATTTGCAATGGACACTATAGTTTATTATAATTCTTTGAGGACAAGGATCGACAACGAAGGTTTCATAGTATAGATCGATGGCTTGTGGGGCATGAGGTCCCTTACATAAGCAAGGTGGGGGGAGGAGGATGGGGAATCTGAAATCATGGTTCCAAGATCTTGCATAAAAGGATATGCACGTGGTCAACTATCTAAATCAACGATGGACTATCTATATCATTTGTGAAATTAGGGGGGCCTATTAACTATGTGGAGGTATTTCAAATGTGTGGGTTGGTCACCACCACTATGTTGATGTGGGCTCACCCTATTTGATATCGAGTTCCAAAGGAGATGTACCAAACTCATTTGTGAAGGGCCCATACATGGTTTTAAAAACTAGAGTGGAAAGTTGGTTGTCTCAATGCATCGAGTCGATTGAGATGACTTTGTCTGATTCACAGATAAAAAGGGATTAGTTGCAACATACAAATAATTGGGGTGGAAATTTTGAAACCGGAATGGTGGGCATATTTGGATAAAATTTGGAGTGCGAGTATTATGGGTAGGAGGATCCATTTGGCTAATGTTGTGCCGAGTTTAGACAATAAAATTGCCAACAATTAATGGTATAATTTGTGGTTCGGGAAAAACAAATTTCCAATAACTCGTGATGGAATTTGTGTTAGAGGGAAAGAGTTCTAGGGAAATATTAAAACCGTGATTCCCCCGCCCCCGGTGGCGTCATGAGGGTTGCTCCCACATGCTTAATGCATGATAATTGTGGATATTTGTAAGTGAAACTTCCCACTATTAGATTAAGGTGGAAGAATTCCATTTTGGAACTCGAGTTTGGCTCCCCCCCCTTTTGATGTATAAGGAGGGGAGCGCCTTGCAAACATTGCGAGTCATAGTTTTAATAGTTGATCACAACCATTAAATTAGTGGCGATCTACATTGATATGGGGTAAAGCCACCAAAATATATAAAACATATTTCTAAATATTATAGGTTACGAAATTAAACTAATTAATATACACCGCGGTGTGAGTGATCGAAGTAACGATCCTGCGTGATAGGTTAGGTGGCATAGTGTTACTTTATGATCCGCAGAAGCGAGGTTGGAGTGTGATAGGCGATGGTGGTCATTTATCATTATTATCCGAGGGCTTGGTGGAATTTATCGGGGGGTACAAGTCTATTTTAGCATTTTTTTTAGTTGGGGCATGATATGTTGTTGGGTCATTGGATCAAAGAGATTGTGGTCATTGGATGTTGTCGAAGGCTTAGGCACCATTTTGAGAATAATTTTCTAGTGGGAATATGATGTGCATGTGAGCCATCAAATCGAAGGAATTTGGGTCATTATATATTGAAGGGACACTAGTGTAATAAAATATGAAATTGGTACAGTCTGATAACATGATGACATTAATTTTATACCAAAATTCATAGCACAATGTAAATGTGGTGTGATGTGAACATTAAATGACAATTATTCACCATAGCTAAGGTTATTAGGTTATCAATTCTCATTTTCCTACATTTTCACTCCTTATTGGATTGTTACGGTAAAAGGAATTATATTTTGATCCCTAGTTTTGAGCTCGAGTGAACGTAGAATCCTACCAATGCAATCTCTAGGAAACATGTAAGATTTCCAAAGCCTTATTGTATTACGTTAAATATAGTAGCCCATAAATTTTATAGATTTATAATGTCTAATGAACATGAGAATGAATTTTTAATTAATATGTTAGTGCAAATCCATGACACCCATGTAAAACATTGACATGCATGTCCTTAGAGCTCAATTAGAGATGAATGGTTAGTCGGATAGATCGAAAAATTATCATTAAATACTAGTTACTCATAGTTGCATTATTGGGTGTTCATTTTGACCTTGATATAATTTCTCTTTTATCTATTCATTATGATCTGTCAACTCGAAATATTTTTCATCTGAGATGGATGTAGTT
Organism: Pinus albicaulis; assembly: GCA_034641835.2. Lineage (NCBI taxonomy): Eukaryota > Viridiplantae > Streptophyta > Pinopsida > Pinales > Pinaceae > Pinus > Pinus albicaulis. The sequence continues at coordinate 885,526,458 of CM076584.1, read as the reverse complement.
TCTTAGAAGTGTCCAGGGGAAACTATGGTGAAAATGTTGAAGTTACCTATGAAAAGGAAAAGAATATTGGTGATAAAGAATTGAATGAGGAATTTATAACTTGGGATGAAGATGAAAATTGAGCTTTTTACAAAGTATAGTTGAAAACCCTTGTGAAGTAGTGAAAATTGAATTACCGGTGGCTGGTAAGGTACTAAAGCCACAATGAGAGAGATGGTTTTCTTGAGTGTTATTTTGGGATGTCAAGGAAATGACTTGGTTATGGATGAAGCTATCACTATGTGCTTAATAAGGGAAATAATGACAAATCCCAATGAAATTAATTTTCCGGGTTATCTAGCTTCAGGTATACACATTTACTTTTGAGTGATATGTCATATTTTTGAGTTATTCATACACATTACATATCTCATGCATCTAGTCCTATTTTTTTATACAAAATATTTCATCATTAAAGTATTATTCTCATGAATTAAAGATGTGAAAGAAAGAGTGAATGAATTTGACAAGTGGATGAATTATTAAACCCGGAGGCAAATACAAGGAGATTATGTTAAACTTTTATATTGTTTCCTCTTTTACATTTCAAGCAAAATTACTTGATAAATCCCCTGAAAGAATGCTAAATAATTTCAAGAATATTGTATAGTTATGAAAAGGGAACCAATATATGGGATTAGTATATTTTTTAGTAGTATAATAGCATAAGAATATATTGGTTTTAAGGTCAACCTTATTGTGCGCCAAAATTTTCTACCCGCAGCTTTTTGCTTTTACAAGTAGCTAGACAAAGGATATATGTTGATGATGTTCCCTTTGTGTCTAAAAGTAAAAATTCAATGATTGCAATGCCATTTGAAATTTTATCTTTTCTTATTAGAAATAAGTATTCTTTATAAATAATTAAAAAAAAAATTGATTTCGTATGGTTTGGAAATCATTTGTTCTTGGAAATATGATCCATTGCATATTATTTTTTAATTATGAAGAAAGGAAGTGATATTTTCTTATATACATATGTCTAATCGTGAGGTTGAAAATTAGGACAATACTAATACATGGATTGAAATCAATGATAAAAGAAGAAAATTTACGGGTACCCAAAGAAGTTACAAATGGGATATTAGAGATGAAAATTGAACTAATTATGAAAATTTGCAAGAACGAGAGAAATAGCAAAGTCAACTATTAGGCGGGTGTCAAATGTTATAGAAGATGCTTTATTTACGAGACTACAACTATCAGAAACTACCACTAAAAAGAAAGGGGAATACGATATATATTTCAATGAACATGGTTGTGTGTTTAAGAGCGAGACAAGAAGATGATTAAGATAATATTTTTCAAAAAGAAAAAATGAAGAATTATCGAGCAAGTATAAGGTTTCTTGAAAGAAATGCAACCTAAATAATATATATGTCCAATTGTGCTCATTTCCATGAATGTAAATATTAAAAAATTTTGCAAGGGAAAAAGGATAAGGAAGTGATGATGGTTGCTACGAGAACATATATTAAAAAATAATTCACAAGTAAAGAAATGACTTCTAGTGCGAGGTCTCATATTCTAATCATCCACCAATTTTGACAAAATACCTTTAATTTAACTATTATTTAGTTAGAGTGCAAGTCTAGAATCGATCTCATTGGTTACATAAATTATTCAATTAATATTGATTTATTTGAGGTTCTTGATACACATATGGTGAAACGTAATAAGAAAACATGAGAAGTGGTTGGTAAAAGGATAATACGATCTACTACTAGTAACAAGGTTACAAACTCTATTAAATAGAGTTGAGGTACAATTGAAGTAACTTATAAAAGAAAATAAAATAAGATTAAATATTTGAAAAATAATAGAGTCGATTTATCATTGTTTCCTAAGGATGGAATTGTTACAAAACAATTATGGAATCAAAGAATAAAGAAATTATAGATTTGAAATAACCTTTAAATTCTCCTAATTTTGAGCTCTCATATTTGTTGGTAAAATTTATCATTGATGTCAATATGGCACTATTGATATGGAAAATATTCTTGCAATGATTATCCCTTTCAAATGTTTCAAACCCTAAGAGATCTAATCCTATCTACTTGACTAGACCCTAATCTTTGTGCATACCCTAGATGCCTCATGAATATCATGAACCCTTGACTCTATATAATGTTGGCATGAATAATTGTTGAAGGCCACTTGGATACCCATTGAAGAAGCTCATATGATGTCCCTTTTTCCTATTTAATGAAGAGAAGCCTCATACTAGCGAGCTTCTTATAAAAATTGAAGCTGATGACTAGAAGGAGCATACATTCCTAAAAGATGATAAGCCATAATCCTAATGAAGAAAAACTTGCCCTAATGTCCATGAAAAGAATTATATCATTGATGATAAATCCCTTAATGTTATTGATTTCCTAATTCTATAAATAAGGATCCCTAAAAATTGAATTCCTAAGACTAAAATCCTAATGGAAATTTTGCCATAAATAAAATAATAGACAATCTCACAGAAATAATTTTTATTGGTCGTAAAATGACCATATTTAAGGATGGGATTGGCATAGGAGTGTAGAGGATTTTTTCCTCTTTATGATGAGCTATTACATGCCTCCAAACTCCTCATAGGGAATTTGAGGAAAATTGAATTTTAAGATGAAAAAATACATTTTTTGTCCTAGTCAACTTGAGCCGACTTGTGTAGGATGTCATGTCCCTTCAATAGACATGTCTCTTCATTGGAAGCCAAAACCACTATAAATATAAATCTAAAACTAATTTTCTAACCACATAATTAGGTGGACATCATTTCATATCATAAAGCTTAATAAGAAAAGGAGGTTGAGAGAAACTTTGACATCATGTTTTGGGCTAATTATTTTATGCTCATCACAACTCGGTTTAAAATAATGGAATAATCAACTATGGAGGATTGTTTTGCAAGTTTGTGAAACTTGTATCACGAAGAAATGTCGGACAGGACAACATATTATTTTGCATCTGTTGGGGAGCATAAAACTCGGACTTAAGCTATGATTTATGCCAGAGAATTCATGCTTTATTTGTACCTAAATTTCTAAAATCTGTGTTATTTTACCTTAGATGCGGTATATAGAAGGTCGGACTGTGATAAGGATCTCCTAGAAGCTTAACAGGAAAACAATAAATTTTTTTTCAAGTGGATTTTTTCTTTCGGACATGTGGCTAGTGGAGCCCAAAACCCTTGTGACAAATTGTTAACACGAAACGATAGGTACGGAATCTGTGTGACAACAGTTTTAAGGAGAATAGTTAAGGATATCACTATTTGAGCTCGAGACTACATGATATATACATTTTGGGCCGGTATACACGTATGAGAGGTTATTAATTCAATCCAATGGTATTTTTTCACACGATAAAACTTGGACAATAAAAAATTACACTTGGAAGGACAAACAACAATGAGATTGTAAACGTAGACATAAACCTGTGGACGGCCACTTGGACGGTGTCTATAGAATATAATTACTTATACAAGTGACTCAAAGATTAAGTGAAAGCATTGATTGAGGACTTGTTGCGGCTTTCATTGAAGCATTCTTTGAATCTTTTTTGAGAAACCCTTTGGTCCTTGGAAGCGGTAATTGAAGATATCTAAGGAACGTCATTGAAGTACCCTTGTAAGTGTTAGAAGCATAAGGAAATCTCGGAACATTGTGTTGAAGACAATTTGAAGAATCTCACTTGTGAAAAACATTAATAGTATTGAAGACATCTTCTTTGAAAGTTGTCATCGATAAGTGAAGATATTCTTGGAGATAAAACCTCATGCATAGTTGAAGCTTGATGAAGATATTCCTAGAGGAATTATTGAAACTGAGACCCAGGTGCATGATAGAATCTTGTGAAGACATGCATACGGAAGCTTAGTGTAGCCGATTGAGGACATTTTGTTGATAAGTCTTAAATAATATTGGAGGCAGTATTGATGCATGGAAGCCATCATGAAAAGAGGTGACCTTGAAATTTTTGGGTACCATGAAGAGCTATGGAACACCTTCATGTGAATACAAATTTTTCATTGATGGGATAAGTATATTGGAGATCAATTAAGGGCAATGTTGGTGAAGATTTTCGGGGCTCGTTAAGGATGATTTTGGGAGTCATGAAGAACTAGTGAACTTATCGTGACGGATTGTTTCGGTGGAGTTTGGAGCCCTAGAGGATAGGTGTCCTCAAGAAGACCAAGTTGGAACTTATACCATAGATAGGTTTGGAGCCTCAAAGTGACAAGATTGGTTCCTTGGGAAGATAGGGTTGGAGCCCTATAGGTCAAAGCCTCGTGAAGTTCAAGTTGGTGCTTGGCAAAGTACAAGTTGGTGCCTAGAAGGATTGAATATTGGTGTCTTCATCTAGGGTTGGAGCCCTACTATATTGTATTGGACTTATTGTAAAGAAGATATTAATAAAATTATTTATTCTTATTGTTAATTTTGTGTTCTAATTATAAGTGATCTAAATGGAAAAAATAACAATTGAAAAGAAATATTAATTCACCCCCCTTTCGGTATTTCCAACAATTGGTATCAAAGCCAATACCTTCACTCATAAGCCTAATAGCTTGAATTTGATCCTTAGAACACAAATGGAAAATACAAGGAAGAAAGCCTCGAATCCTTCTAAATATGTCTCTTCCTCAGCAGAAATGAAAACTAAAGACAATAAAATTGGAAAAATTCCATTGTTCAATGGAAACTTTGATATATGGAAGATAAGAATGAGGAATTTATTAATGGATCAAGGCATTGAAGTATGGGAATCAATGATTCTTTTGAAAACTTGATTGAAGAAGAATCAAGGAATATAATTGAGAGCGATGAAAGTAACCATGAGTGGGCTAATAGATCCTATAAAGGCCAAAGTGGAGAATGCTCATTGGCAAAAGGTATGTGGGACAAACTTCAGAATATTCACTCAAGAGGAGCATTTACCATAACTACTAGTCGAAGATGATGGAAATAAATAAGGAAGTCCAAAACCCATTAAGGAAGTTGAAAACAAGAGTGAAGATATCAAGGCCAAGGAAGACCTATAAAATGAAGAGAAAATAAAGATGAATTCAAAAGGATATCATGGCAAAGCTTGTAGCTACCCTAAAAGAAATAATCAGTTTAAAAGGAGAATGAGGAGCTCAGAATCAATCATGATATGGGGACCATGACACCGAGACAAGATAAGGAAGTAAGTTGACCTTATCGACTTCATGTACAAGAAAGAGATGAGGAACTCGCCATGATTAAGGAGGAATTTCATCAAAACGAGGAAAAGGCATCATGAATAAGTCATATCCATGGAAAATCAATTGGATAAATTAAATAAAATGGAAAACACTTCGTCGAGCCACCTTGAACAAAGACACAAGGACTTGAATAAGTTGAAGAAAAAATTGGTGTCTGAGGAATAGGTCTCCTCCCTTAAATCTCAACTACAAGAATCAAAGAAACAAGCACACGAGAGCTAAGAAGGTGATGGAATATTTGGCACTCATAGAAGTACAAGTCGATGAAGTAGAAAAGGAAAGAAATGACATGACATGCCAACTAGAAGAAAAGGATGAAGAGATCTTCAAATTAAAATCGGCCAGATGTTACCTCTCTCAAGGTTGAAACATGTGAAGCTTCAAGTATGAGGAAGAAATGGAGATCCATCTAGCAAATAAGGATGAAGAATGCAAGATGATGAAAGAAGAAAATAATCTCCTAAGAAAAAGAAGTTGCTCGTATGAAAAAGAGTCTCGAGAGCTCTCAAACCACGGACAACATCCTAAGTCATCAAAGATATCCCCTTGATAAATCGAGTCTTGGCTATGTAGGTAAACCCTCAATCAAGAATGATGCAAACCCTAATGCTTGAAACAAGAAGGATGCGGTGAAGCCTGGAAGAAATATTGAGAAATATTGATACTCCCCGATCCCAACAAAGGGAAGGAGAAGAGTCAGATGACATTGGAAGAAACCCTACTTCAAGGAATATCCACGAGATGGTGTCAAGAATGTAAGAGGCAATAATTTTGACCAAGGATTTTAATTCAAAATCACCTTATAAATGCATCGAGGAAATACTCTACGAAGGTATCAAGGATGCAAGAAACGATGGATATCATCGAAATAATCCCAAAATAAAAAAATACTTTAGAAGTACATCATGTGGAAATTATATAAGCGATATGTTATATGTAAAGATTCTCTGATCATGCACTATTTGACTTCATACTGTCTGAGAATCTATTCCACCATTGATCATTGTACGGAAATTAAATCAATTGCATGCACACATTGAAACCATAAAAAATTGAACACGAGTGTTTTAACGGGAAGAGGCGAAGCTAAAAACCCCAACTATCTGTATATATTATATGTCATAGAGATCATGTAACAATCCTCATACAAATTTTATCATATCAAGCTCTCGGTACAATACAATCACTACACACTAATCGGTAGATCTAGCAAATCCATGCACCGATCTTTTCCACTGCTAGCCACTACCTCTCTTGCGCAATTCCTCTTGAATAATGGCTGCGAATGAACTCAAATTGGACCGGCCTTGCTCACGCAATCCTCATTGGCATCTCCGATCATTGTTTTTTGCAAATCATGCAACACTATAGTCGCAAGCTGATAGTCCTTTGCTCATTCACCTACCTCCCTTTGGTCTTCAACCAAGCTTGTCCATGCACTATAGTTAACGGATGTATTCTTCGGTTGATTGATGATTTAATATTTAGTGAATTAATTAAATAATTAATTCACACCACTCACCTAGTGTATCAATCGGTTAGACGAGATACAACTAGCTCAAGCATGTCTATACGAGTTAAGCGAACACAACTCCACCAACTACCTCAATAACTCCACCAAAATATGTCACATTAGTTCTAACTAAAGTCTCCATACAATAGCTCCACTTAACCCTCAATAATAGTGTAATTCCTTATATCGAAGCTCATGTGCCACATACGGCCATGGCCCCGAAGTGCTCGAAGAATAATATAATGTTTAGAGTCCAAATATTATTAATAGCTAATAATATTCAACATATCTGTTACTGAAGCTGAAATCTAAAAGTAGATTCTTTAATATGCAAAAATAGAAGTCCATCTATTTTTCCAACACGACCAATCATCCACGAATAGCATCCTGTGACTCATAGAATATGATCGATATGTCTAAAAATAGACTTGCGCCAAAAAATAGCACACGGGCCCACTTAGTGAAGGCGACTCTTTTCTCTAAGCTCATCATCTTGTTGAAATCTCAACCCTCCCTCTCAACGAATGAGGATTATTTTCCACGATCACCTTTGTGGTATTCGAATTTGCTCTGGTGAGCGCCTTCGTCGAATGTCCACCATCTTTGATCTCCGTAGGAATGTATGAAAGTAACATGATCTTCAGCTGCACACAATCTGCGATATGATGATCTGGGATGTCAATGTGTTTAGATATATCAAAATGTTTGGATTAGCGAGATTTTTGATGCAACTCTGATTATCACAATATATCACGGTAGGATCTAAGTGTAGGCAAGACAACACGACCCCGGGATCTTCCTCATCCATATAGCCTCGCATGCAGCCAAACTTGCGCCATGTGCTCGACCTCCGTGGGCGAGTGCCACGGATCTCTGTTTCTTGTTGTACCAAGCTGACTGTCGGCACCAATCACGAGAATCCCTCCGGATGTTCTCTTTCTTTACGGGTCAGGCTCCCTTCCCCAATGCACGCCTGTGAAGCCATGCGGCTTCACCTCATCAGAACATGCGTACAATAATCCATATCCCAATGTGCCTCTGAGATATCTCAATACATGCTTCCACAGCCTTCCAAAAGAGCTTGGTAGGCTTAGCCATAGCTTGTGAAATCTGGTTATGACATAACATATATCGGTCGTGTATTGACTAGATACATAAGCAAACCAACCAGCGTCGATAAACGGTGGCATCCCTTACCTTTGCGATGTAGCATCCTATTTCCTCCAACCACCGGAAGAGGAGTGTCAATGAGCTTGCAGCCATGCATATTGAACTTCTCTAGTATCTCCTGGGCATCTTTCCTTGAGACACAAACAATCCATCACGAAGTAGTACACTTAAATTTCCGATCCCGAAATAATGAAGGAGGCCCAAGTCCTTCATCTCAAACTCTTTTTCAAGATCAGGCCTTGCATGAGAGTATCAACTATTCATCACTCGTCAAAAATCAAATCATCTACATAAATTACAATATGTTAGTTCCCAAATCCACCTTAAGTGAAAATAAGGCGAGAAGAAGGACAACACCAAACCATGCTCGGCCTCGTAGCTAGCCTGCGAGGGATAGGAGAGGGCTCTCTCACGGTCAATCTCAATGAAAATATTCAAAGGGCTTGAGATGATGATAACAACAAGCGATCTTGAGCTAGATAAACAAATAGGAGGGTTTGATTTTGATTTTTAGGGGTTTTTTGTTAGAAAAGGGAAAAAACAATTTACGGGTTTGGGGATAGAGCCGGATCTTGAAGAATTCAAGTTGGGGCGAGAGTAGGCAATGGATTTGATGTATAAGATCAAATGAATTGATAGAAAAGACTACTAAGGAGCTGAAAAGGGCAAGAAAGTACAAGGATCCTCTTCAAACGGGGCCAGCTTATATAAAACTAAAAACGAAATTCAGGCGGAGCACCCCGTAGTCAATGAATTCTACCTCGAATACTCATTTGTTTAATTCGAGAATCATAGAGAAGGATGGCATACATATAACATTAATGAAACTTACAATAACATGAGAAGAACATCATCAAAACTTAGAATCCACAAGGATCCCAACAAGTCTTCGCAAAACTACGAGGTCTTTCCTTTGCCAAAAACCCAAAAATGTATGTACAATAAGGTGCCAAACTTTTCCCAAGTATCCAACCTATCCAACCCACAGAAAATGATTGAAGAACTACATGATATAGAAAATCCTAACCCCTTCCCATGCCTCTGGGGGTCGATCTCATCCTTCTAGGAGCGGTTTTGAACCAATTCTAAACATGGAGCTAAAATCTAGCTGACCAAACAACTTGCCTCTATATGCTAGGAAACTAATCCATTCACTTGATTTTTCACTTTTAGGTGAATGAATCACCTAGAAAAATTAAATACATGCCAAATTACATCATGGTTACCAAATTACATCAAGCTAGATCAATAATTACATCAAGAGGTGAAACTAGTCAATGCGGCCGAATTACGAGTTGGAAGGTGAAAAAATAAAGACTTGGGAGGAAATTTCACTCTATGCGCGCGCTCCCGAAGCTCTATGCATCGTGCTACTTTGGACCTGATTTTAGACACTTCCTGAAGTCAAATTGAGCTCATGATAGCTCGTTGGAAAGCCTAGATGTCGATATCAACCCAAGTGGAATGTTTCAATTTGGAGCTCATTGCCCCCTCCAAAACTTCAATCTCCCAAGAGTACTTCCGGTTGGTGCAAAAGGTGGCAAAAGGTGATTTTCATGGTGTTTTTGGCCCTTTAGGCAGCCCGAATGTGATGAAATGCTTCGGCCATTCACAGACATACATAATATATCATGAAAAATCCAAAAATGTAAAACTTCCCTCGAGAAGATGTCCCAATCATAAGCGCGCGTCGGGTGGCGCGACGCGTTGGGCGGAAAAAACACATTTTGCGACCAAAAATTCAAAAATGACAAAAAATTTCTCCAAATTCCTTGAAATTTGGTGAGTGTCCTCTGCCATATGAAATGTTGGGCCAAGGAAACGTTCGCCAAGATTCGAGTCGATCATGCCCTTTTGCCTCCTCGATGCTTTTACAACTTGGCCTTCGGTTCTAATTTATTGCTTTGCAAACCTGAGTAGGCGCCCGAGTAATGGTATGTCATGTTTTTTCGAAGCTGTTCTTCTCTTGGTTGGCCTCCTGCGTGCATGTAACTTAGTGGTATCGATCATAGAAGTAGTCGTCTCCATGGTATCTATGTAAGGTGTATGTTGATTTTTTTCCTTAATTGCGAAAATATGTGCAGAAAACCAAATGAAATTTGTGGGAAATAGGGCGATGAGGATAAGTGGGTTTCCAATGGAGCTTTGTCGAGTGAATCTACGGTGTGAGGATAGTCACTTTGACCGTTTTGGGAAACTTGGGATTTGATGAAATTTACAAGTGGTATTGGGAATGGGAATGAGATGGTATGAATGAGCTTTAGGAGTAAATGGCTTTTAGAGATGTAAGGAGATAAGAAAAGGGATGAGTGTAGTGGTGAGATAAATAGTGAGGGGAGGAATAAACAAAGTGGGGAATGGAGTTTTTAACACCAAATTATTTTATAATACCAACTCAAAACCTTAAGGAGGCATTTCTTCAACGAAGATGATAGAGTTGGTTTTCGGAATCTAAATTCTCATGATCAATCACACAACCAACAGCAAGCATGAGTTATGGCAATTACAAGGTCACTTGAACTTACTTAGAGCAAAGGAGAGCAAGTCATTTTGGAATTTTTATGGATAAATGACAAAAAATCTCACTGTCTACCCTGTGTGCCGCGCACCGGCCAACGCGCGCCATGTGCGCGTGCCGGTGTATTTTACAACGCTGTGAAAAATTGCTCAATGCGTCGCGCACTCCATGTGCGCGCACCAACCCAATGCGTCGCGCCATGAATAACGCATTTTGCAAGAGGCTTTTGGAGGCCTTTCCGATGTCCAAATAGGGCTTGTGATAGCTCGTTGGAAAGCTCTTGGAGTCTAATTTCCAACCCAAGTAGAATTTTTAAATTTGAAGTTTATTTTCCTATCAAAAATCCAAATATCCCAAGACTAGTAAAAATGTGCAAGATGAGGCTGCCTCAAGGGCGAGGGAAGTGCTATTACCAATCAACTTTTGAAGGTCTTCCTCAACTCCAAATTGAGCTCATGATGACTCACTTTGAAGCTATTTGCATCTAGTTATCCTTTTGACTCATCCAAGTAAGTCATTTGGCCAACCAAGCTAGGATAAATCTTGATTTTCCCAAGGTCACTTCAAGGTGCATTCAATTCTCACGAGGCAACGGTATTTTTGACATTTATCTAAAACCATGACCCTGTGTAAAAAGTGAAAGGGGGGTTTTTTCTTATTTGGAAATTTTTTGGAAAAAAACCTCTCTCGGTTTTCAAAAATTCATCTTTTATTGCTGCGAAACATCATTTGGGTGAAACCTATCCCGATGTGTGAAACGAGGTTGTCGAAAATGAAGCGAAATGAAGGGGATAAGGGCTTTTTGAATTCTTGGGGAAATTTTGGGAAATGGGGAGGGATGTTAGGAAGTAGGGGAAAGTGGAATCTCGAGAGATTGGTGAGGGGAAGGGGTCCAAAAGGGCAAAACACGAGGCCTAGCCTAGAAAAATGCCAAGTTGGCAAGAAACTAGGGTTGTGCAAAAATAGAGAATTTGGGGGGATCTCGGTGATGGAAGTGTTTAATAAGGTACATTAATGATAGGGAAAGGTGTATGAACATCGGGATACAAAATTTTGCGATGATTTGACCATTCAAGAGAAATTACCTTCAAAACCCTATGAGAGGAAATGAACCTTACCCCTAGGCACAAGCCAGAAGCATGAACAAAGTGTAAAATGACCCTTTGGAATGCGAAATGATGATGAAAACCATCTAAATGATGGTACACTCGGGCAGATGGTGACATGGACCAACATTTGGACAACTGCGGAAGAAGTGAAAGCAAACCCTAGACCTAGTACTTAGTGAGCAAATTTTGCTTGAAGGCTCTTTGAAATGACAAAATTTGACCACGACACCTCAAAATCACTTTGTAAGAGCATGTTTGATCAACGGAGGAAGGATGCAAAGGCGAAAGCACTAACACAATGATCGGTAACACACTCCACCACAATCTGGTATAGGTTTGGATCCGCCTCACTCTTGGTGAATCCAAGACGGTGAAATGGCAGCCATTCGTGTGTACCAAGCATGAGGTGCTTGTTTCAGCTATCTGATGCTCTCTTGGCTTTGCACACATGCGACTCGGCTTCTTTGAAGATCTCGATACCTTCGGTCTACTCTATGTACACCTCCTCCTCGATGAATCCATTAAGGAAGTCAATCTTCACATCCATACGATGAATGTGCCATCCCATCTCTTATTTGAGAGAGCTAGGATGCTCTTTATGGAAGAATACCTTGCGACGGGTGCGAAGGTTTCCTCATATTTGATCCCCTCCAATGCGCGAAGCCTAGGAGCGACAAATCTTGCCTTGTACTTCTCGACACTCCGTCGACGGCTGCTTCACTTTGTAGATCCATCTCGAATCTACCAACGATTTCCCTTGACCTTGGGACAATCTCCCATGCCTTTATTTCGACAATCGAATCATACTCTTCCACCATGGCATCTACCCATGCGAGTCCTCCACATCTTCCTCGAGATGGTTCGTCACGATACACTTGCTCATCGAGAGCCATGTATCCGGTATGTCGGTCGGTGTTGTCTGCATGCTGTATTTGTGATGTAGGTGCTCCTACAATCTTCTACGCATCGAAAGTTAGGTCGCTCAGCTGTAGTGCGCTTTCGCCCTCGATGGTTGGTCTTTTGCATGGTGGTTTCTTCCACTCCATGAACCTCCTCTTATGGCTGATCCACATCTGAGAGCTCATCCTTAGGAACTAATAGCTCCCCTTACGCATGCAAGTGTGGCTCCCTCTCAAGCGAAAATTTCATGGCTTTCTCCTCGAGAAATTTGATATCCCGTCACACAACGATCTTCCAACTATGCGGAAAATACACACGATAGTTGTGGGGTGTTTACGTGTACGCCACAAATATCCCAACCTCTACGGTCGGCTCAACTTCTTCACAGCATCCTTCGTCACATGAATGTAAATAGGTGAGCCAAAAATATTCAAATGAGAAATATCGGGCTTCTTACCGAAAATGCCTCTTCGGGTGTACTCATGCCAAGTACTCTATGAGGACAACGGTTTTGCACATAAACCACGAATGTTACAAGCTTTATCCCATAAGTGTATGGGTAGGCCACGATCATGCAACATCGCCTATGCGGCACCCACGATCGTTGTTCTTTCACTCGTGACCCCATTATAGCTGTGGGTTATGAGGTGCTATGAGCTCTCTTCGAATTCCTTGTAGAGTTTGCAAAAGTCTTTGAATTCACCGGAGAGGATGAATTCACCACCATTATCGCTCCTAAGAGACTTCACTTGCTTCCTCGATTCTTTCTCAACCAGTGCCTTGAACTCACAGAACTTTGAGTATGTCTCGCTCTTCTTCTACATGAAGAAGATCCGGCCCCTTACGAGAAAAAATCATCAACAAAGATCACATAATACGTGGCACAACATCAAAGCTATTGAGAAAGGTCCACACACATCGACGAATTCTCTCGGGATCATCATGGTGCGGCTATCCTTCTCATGAAAGGTGGCTTTCACAAATTTTCCCAAAGTACATCCCATGCCTTAGTCGACTACACAAGTGTACCTTTTAGGAAGCCCGATAGAAATGCGGTGCAAAATTTACAAAGCACCATGGTAAAGATAAGCCCAATCTCCTATACCATAGCTGCTTCTCATCGCTCACCACTCCTTATGCCTTACACACTTAGGCTAACTTGCACAACCATCTACCTGCCAGGCGATAAATGTTCTTAACTCGAACCCCTATCCTCAAGGGTTTCACTGGTTGCCTTATTGCGCGGAAATCCTTTCCCTCACTAAAGACAACATCATATCCCTTGTCTTCCAACATCGCCACGAATCAGATTCTTCTTAAATCCTAGAACATGCATGACATCCTTAAAGATGAAAGGTTTTCAGACTCCCTCTCAAAGGAAATGGTCTTGATACCGGTCGCACTATATCTACCATCATCGCCCATCTCGATGTGCACTCCAAGATCCTTCTCATCCCGGTCCCGGCAAACAAATCTTTGTCTGGTCATATGGAAAGACACACCAACATCCCCGAGGGAAACCACCTTGAACCCATCATACTTGAGACCAAGCATGTGATCAATGAAAAATCCAACTCAAAGCTGCCGGGCTAAGGCCTCTCCGGTGTAGATCGACTGCTTATTTTCTTCTTACGTGGACAATTAGTAGCGTAATTTCCGTGTTGGTGATAGTGAAAGCACTTCACCTTGGACATGTCACCTTGTTCCTTTCACACCGGATTGAGAAGTATTTTCTTTCTCTTCCCTTCCTTGCTTTGAGCAAAGCACAATTTTCTTCATCTTCATTCTTTGATGAAGATCCATCAGTACTCCGTAGTATCTCCTCCTGCACAAGATCCGACCAAAGTCGCTCCCATCTGGCGAGTTTCTCCCAACCATTGACATAGTCCTCATAGGAATGCCAAATCTTCGGAAGCCCAAGGAGAGCGAGCTCACCAAGTCCTCTTCATCTACAATAACCCCCACACTTCCCGGCTCATCCTGCTGCTTTGGAAAAACTTCGTGAGCTACTTGGGTATAATGTCGCCTTTCTCCATTTTTATATTCTGAGTTTATCCTTGAGCACCAACTTCCTTTGGTCGCTCTTGCTTTGGAACAAGTCTTTCAAAGCTTTCCACATCAAGAATAAAAATTTGAAACTATGTGATCCTTCACACCTTCCAACGAGAATCCTTCGACATTTTCTATCTTCTTTTGTCATCGTCAAGTGCGACGACGGCATTGCTAGAAGCCGGAGTTTGGAATTTGCATCTATGAACTCCTTCAACCCATTATCCTCCGGCATTGCCTCGATCATGTCCTTCTGCATGCAATATAATTGATCTGCCTAAGGGCATACTCCAATACGCAATCCGTTGAAAAGCATCACTTCGACACCGAAAACACTACGCAAATTCGAATTCCACCGGCTAAAACTCAACGCTTCAATGCTTTGCAATTTCTCCAATGATCAATATAGCTCCACGATACCATGTAGAAATTATATAAGCGATATGTTATATGTCTAATATTCTACGATCATACTATTTGGCTTCATGCACAATACAGAATCTATTCCTACATTGATCATTACTTGTGGAAATTAAATCAATTGCATGCACACATTGAAACCATAAAAAATTCTCACATATGAACACGGTGTTTTAACGGGAAAGCACAAAGCTAAAAACCCCAACTATACGTATATAATATATGTCATAGAGATCATGTAACAATCCTCATACAAATTTGATCATATCAAGTTCTCGGTGCAATACAATCGCTACACTAATCGGACATGATCGCAAATCCATGCTGCCGATCTTTGCCACCTGCTAGCATGCCTCTCTTGCGCAATCCCTGCTAAAGAATGGCTCTGAATGAACTAGAATTGGTCCATAATTTCTCACGCAATCCTCATTTGCATCTCCAATCAACTTGTGTGTTTCAAATCATGCAACACTATAGTCTGGCCCCGATAATTAACTGCTCTTTCACCTACCTCTCCACTAGTCTCCTTCGAAACTATCCATGCAATGTAGTTAACTGATGTATTATTTATTTGATTAATGAGTTAATATTTAGTGAATTAATTAATAATTAATTCACACCACTCTCACTAGTGTATCAATCGGTTAGACTAGATACAACTAGCTCAATTGTGTCTGGCAGGTTAGAAATTTGAACGCAACTCCATAACTACCTCAATAACTCCACCAAACTCTGTCACATGAGTTCTAGCGAGAATCTCCATGAAATAGCTCCACTTAACCCTTAGGAATAAGCGTAATTCCTTCTATCGGCTCTGTGCCACATCTATGCACTTAAGCAGAGTGCTCCGGGAGAATAAGATAATATTTGAGTCCAAATATTATTAAGAGCTAATAATAGTCGACATATCTATTTTTAGACTAGCAATCTAAAAATAGATTCCGCTAATATGTCTAAAAATAGAAGTCCATCTATTTTTCCAACTACCAACCACCCAAAAATAGCATCCTGCCGACTCATAGAATATGATCGACATGTCTAAAAATAGACTTGTGCAAAAATAACTTTGCGGGCCCACTTAATCAGAAGGTGACTCTTTTTCACCCAAGCTCATCATCTTTTTGCAATCTCAACACATCAAGAAAATATCCATCTCCAAACGTACCAAAGTATATTTATTGTTATTCTTGTACAAAATTTGGGCATATGGAAAAGGACGGTAGGAGTACGTTAGTGTCCAAATGTTCGGTGATCAAATGTACTCTTTCGGGTTTACTTAGTAGTGGTCCTAGGTCAGAATTTTATGTTTTAAAGTCAATTTCAAATAAAATTTTTGTTCCTTTGAATATGTCTAGATCTAAAATTCTACTCCCTTCACTTCATTAATGGTCATCATCATTTCGAGAGGTCATGTAATCCATCGATAATCTGGGGTTTGAGGCCATTCACCTCACCTTCATTTTGGGTGAGTCTAAGTCTCTTTTGTTTCGCCAACATAGAGTCAGTTATGTCATGAAAGAAGGCGAACAATACTTCATTTTCACCATATAAGTCATTTTCATAGGGAGTTATAAAAGATAGGAAAATAAATGAAGGCACTTTTTCTTTCCTCGAAAAGTGTGCTTTTCTTGATTAAAAAGAAATTTCTTCAAAAGAGCTTGTGATTTCACTAGAAGACAAAAAGAAAATTTGTGATTGTTATAAAAGGAAAAAGAGGATTCTTCAACTCATTTTATTTTTTTATGTTCGATATAGATCCTCTCTTCTCACCATCATACTCCTGACTTCGAGGGTTGAACGAAAAAAAAAAAAAATTGTGCCAAAAATTGCTCCTTCTATGCTTCTAGAGGTGTTGCGCTACACTTTTTGGAGGTGTTGCGCGGGTCTTACTACGCTTCTGGCATGCACTATGTTTTTAGTATTTGAGCTCAAAATCAGTCTTAAACTTCATAACCATTGCACAAGGGTTCAAACACCTACTAAACGATGCATTAGACACCCTCCATACCTTTATTATGTCAAATTTCATCGACAAATGTGTGGTTTCCTTCATTAGGTTACCTCCTACATTTTGGTGTTTTTCAAATTTTGTTTGTTCTAGGCGATAAAACGATAGTCTAACCATACTCTGACCTTCATATAAAATTCATACACCATAGCCTAACATCTCCTATCACTCAGCCTCTTTTCCATCGATTTCATCAGGAAACCTAGTTTTCACTACAATTTCACGGAAAGTAAGAAATCCCTATGTTTTGACCTTTTGGAAAGCACCTTCCTCATGACCATTTCCAGAAATTTCACTTGTAGTGTAAGGAAAACTCATCACCCTACCTCCCCAATTTCTTAGGGATTTTCCCAGCTTCATACACCCCACATTTTTGTCCACAAAATCACCCTGCCACTATCCCTTATTTTCCTAATTCTACACCTCCCCTACCAATTTCATCTATCTAGGTTTTCATCTTGTTGACAAACACCATGGAGGAGAAAATAAGGTTCATAAGGAAGCCACCATTCCAGGTTTGAGCCATCTAGCTTGCAAGAAATAAATTCCTCTCATTTTGCCAAGAGATGCTTTGAAAAAAATTGGTTGTTTGAGGTTTGTGAGAGGATAAAGGAGGTAGGTTGTCATGCTCAAATGATAAGCCTTTTTTCTACTAGATTCGGGAAATACAAGGTTGTCATAGTAGGCATTGAGTTTACCATATCGGCGGAGATGTCATTTCTTTAGCAACATGTATCCCAAACCATGGAGAAGTTTGGTTCAAAGGGATGGAATTGGACCTTGAAAACTACAAAATGTTCATGAAACCTCATTGCAAAGATGCTCTTGAACATATCTTCCCTTTCGGACATTTGCTTGATAAATATGCCCATTTGATGAAGTTAATTATGAAATATTTTACATGTGAAGGGATATTTTCAAGGTCGTACCGGTACCATGCCAAGTTATTGATGCACTTCAACATACTCGGTGACTCAATTTGCCTAATTATTTGTTCAAAATTTTGGTCAAGATGACTGAAAAGGTACAAAGCAAAGGTAAAGATCATCATCCTTGTTTGTTCCACCATGGCCAATCAGAAGCATTATTTGCATCATCTTTATTGATGATATGTCTTGGGAAAATTTCATGGAGAAAGTTCCATCGGCGCCTACTACTAGCCTACCCATCATCCATAACACACCATCAACACCGACGCATAGCAAAAGAGGTTGGCTCTTCAAGTAGACAGAAGAGATATCAAAGGTGCCTAGGGTTGAGATCACTCAAACCTATGAAAAAGGAAAGAGGATGGTTTTTTCTCCTAAGACAATCGAAGGTGTAGTTTCACACGATACCTGGCCCAGACAAAGATAAATAATAGAACAGCCACCTAATCAAGATAGTGAGCCACTCATGCATGAGGATGAGTCACCATTGCAACAACATGAAGAACAAGCGCCCATGGAGGTTAATTGCATGGAAGAACGGATAAAGGAAAATACATATGAGGAGACAATAAGGAAGAAGATGCGGAGATATAAGAGTTGAGAAACAACCTCTCAAGGAAAACTTCTTGATTACCTTCCTACAACAAGATAACATGCAACTAAAAGTAAAAAAACTACTCCAAAGAAAACCAAAGGCTAAATGCGGGGAAGACAAGGGTAAAGGAAAGGAAGTGGTGGGTGTTGAGAAGTTAGAGGACACAAAGGTTGAAGCAAAGCCTAGGAGTTGAAGAACAAGAGTGTTAACTAAGCAAAGGAAACAAAAAGAAGCCATCTCCACCATATTGATTAACCTTTGATGATTTGATAAATGCATTGAAATTGAAGCAGATAAAGAGTTGTGGCTCGATAGGGTAAACATTCATATTGAGAAGTTGTTGAAGAAGGTAAAAAATATAACAACCTCCGGAGGCATATGGCGAGGCATTATTTCACAAGGAATCAAATCGCTAAGGTGAGGGTGAATAATTTGAGAAAGAAGCTTGGGGAAACCCTAATTAAGCTTGAGGAGAAGGAGAAATTTGGATATCCTTGAAGAGGCCCCCTTAGTTGTTTATCCCATCATCCCAGATACCATGAAACAAATTTTGGATAATTTTGAGCATTTTGGGCATTTTTTGTCATTTGGATTCCTTTGGACGATTGCTCAGCCAGAAAAATCCAAATTCGGTTTAGTTTGTCCCATGAGGTGTATTTTGGGTGGAAGATTTTTTTGCCTCTCTTTATGGAGGAATAATGTAATTAATCAGATACATGAACTCCTAATTATTATCTAAATTTGAGGGAATGGTTTCTAGCTTCCCTAGATCCTAGCTAATGACTCATACGGTACATTTATGATGTGTTTTGGATCAGATTTCGACCCAATGAGGAGACATGACTTATTTTATATATGTAGTCGAATCAAGTCATTTGAAGGGTTGGATAGTTGTTATTTGTAGTGGAGCTATTGTACAAACTCTTTTTGATGAAATCAAAGAATGTTGCGGCTATAATCTTGGGACTCCATTGGTTTTATTTTAAGCATTGTTTCTTATATGTTACTTCATTGAGATTCAAATATTGTATTATGTTTCATCCTTTTATATAGCTATGTATTTAATATTATGAGTCTATGAACATAAATCTTGCTTTCTATGCTGTTTTATAAGATTTTCATGGATATGTCTACTATTTTAATGAATGAATTCATTTAAAATGCTCATTCGACTCTCTCTCTTTTCAAACCCTATACATAATGACAAATTAAGTATGCTCCTAAGTTTACCTACATGGCCTCACCTTTTTCTATGTAAATTAACCTTTGAAATCATACCTAGAGCCCTAGACCCGAGTTCCTTGATACCTTAATTCCTATATAGCAAAAATTTCAAACAAAAAAAAAACCCTAATCTATTGAGCATCATAACTAGCCTAAGATCATTATATATATCCATTAATCTCGTTGGTTGCAAAGTGACAATGAGAGAGCCCTCTGGTTTTGGTAGGGCTAGCTACACGACCTAAGGTAGTTTTGTGGTTACCTCCTTCAATTCCATTCTCTGACCTTGGGAAACGAGGGAGTGATAACATTTTTTTCAACATTTCCCAAGAACGATTGCAAAAATTTCCTTGGGGATACTTCTTTAGTTCAATGAAGGTTATACTTGTGGGTGACAAATTCGATATACGAAGAAGATTTTGGTTACTAAATTCGAGTCAAAGTGAAAATTCTCAAAAGGTTGGCTCCCAAAGACACACTAGGTCAAATCTAGACCCAAATCCTTTGCCTATTGTTAATGACCATGAGAGTCTTTTAGAGAAGAAGAAAACCAAGTCTCGGAAGTTGGAAAGGCTATACCTCCACTTGTGAAATAAAACTCCTTGCAGAGCTAATTGCTCTAGAAAGTTCGTCCTTTAATTTTGAATTTGAGACATATTTGTTAAGGTATAAGTCTGATTCCTTTCTCTACGAAAGCTGTCTTTGACCCCATCTATTTTGAGACCTACTTTCCTTTTCTCAATCTTCCTGTTCGAGCTTGATAGTGAAGTATGGCCTAATTTTCATAAACTTCAAGGTTTGGTTGATAAGTTTCCGTGACTTAGAAAAATCCTATTTCCAATACCAACAAAAAGATTTTTTCTTCAACACTTGCTATTACACCTTCTCACATAGTTGTATCATCATCACGACTTTTATTCCATCATTACCTCTTCAAGTATTCACTCCATCAACACATTCGCAACCCCCTCCATTAACCGCTGGACAGATTTTATCAGATTGATCCTACGACACCAATATACACTACCTTAGAACTATGGTAAGAGATTTCCTCTTTTGATGGAACATGAGAGGTTACTACTTACCAACGCTCAAGTAATTGATTTCATCGATCTTTAAGAGATTGACAATGATGACGTAAGATGATCCTAACATAGAGATTCTCGGGAGACATAAAGAAATGGTTTCGATCCCTAATATCTGGTTCAATAGCTAATTCAAAGCAAATGATTGACTTGTTTATGGTGAAATGGGAGAGGAAAAAGAACCCATTACAGAGATTCTAGATGAATACAATGCCTTAAAAAGAAATCCCAATGAGTCTATACAAGACTTCATGACTAGGTTCAACAGAATTTATGATTCCATTCCTAAAAGTATCAAGCCTCCTCTAAGCCTTGCATTACTTCATTACCTTGATGGTTTCAATCCGACATGGCTTACCAGGCGAGAGAAAGAAACCCATCTATCCTTGAAGAAATGTCTGAGAAATGCGGTGAGCATTGAAGTGAATGCGATTATCAAAAATTCAAAAATAAAAATAGAGAAAAGGGTAATCATCGAGGAAGAAACATCTAATTCATTAGAGAGAAAACTCAACACCTTGATCAAAACAATGGAAAAAATGACAATCCGGATAGACAAGTGAACCCTCAATTAGAAATCCCAATTTCGGGGTTAAAATCGGTAGCCTCAATACGGGATCAAGCAAAGGGAACGGAGGGAATTCGGGATCCACAAAAATTCGCACTCCATTCAATCAAAACTACACGAGAGCCCCTAATGAATAAGAAGAAGAAATTTCGGGCGAAAATAATTTGTTTGAGGAAAATCAACAACCCTATTTTTCTCATACCGAAGAAGATCAATTACATGCAGAAATTTATGCACAGAGACGATCAACAATATGTCTTTTCCAAATGATGACATGTTATCATTACGGACATAATATTACCGGAAGGGGCTACCAAAATGATCTTACTCAAGTACATAGACAATATGGTTTGAGGAATAGGAATGTGCTTATCACCTCAAGTGGAAAAAATAGAATTCTCAAAAAAAGGCTCATCATAAAGCAGCTACTTCAAATCGGAAGCGAAGATAAAAGGACCTGTTGTTCCTAATCATGTGAAAGGAATTGAAGCTTATACTAGTAATCAAAAGAAAGATAAATAAGTTCAAGATAGAGGACGGAGAAAGGATACTCCACAAAAGACCAACTCGAGAAGAAAAGATGTGCCATATAAAGAGGTATAAAAACATTATGCTCTCTTTTTAGTCTTGAAAATGAAATCTCAAAAAATAAAAAGTCTCCATTCCTTTACGTA
Source organism: Pinus albicaulis (assembly GCA_034641835.2). Classification (NCBI taxonomy): domain Eukaryota; kingdom Viridiplantae; phylum Streptophyta; class Pinopsida; order Pinales; family Pinaceae; genus Pinus; species Pinus albicaulis. The sequence continues at coordinate 885,504,415 of CM076584.1, read as the reverse complement.
GAAATAATCGAGAATGACTCGTACAAGTTTCAAGTAGCTAAGTTGCTTAGGGTATATCAAATACTCTGATATGGTCAATGTGAATGATGATCCTGCAGACTTTTACTTGGTCCTGGCGGTGATGGTGACTTAGAAGATAGTGAGTCCCTTCTTTCTATCTTAGCCTCAAAATCCATGATTTTTATCCTTCATAATGCCATGTGTGATTCTGGACAATCTCCATGACCCATCACCCTAAATCCATTATGGACAAACTAGGTTTTGGATATCACAGGAACCTACCATGACCTTTACTCTTTTGATTCATGGAGGATTAAATGTCTTGGCCTCATTAAAGATCTAGTGGTGTCTTTAGAGAAAATTCTAGCCACCTGATAACGTCCATGAGGACATTGTTGAAGAAAATTCAAAGCTAATTTGAAAGCATCCTTTTGTAGAAAACTTTCGAGACACTTTGAAGAATCTTCTTGAAGTCTTGAAACATATTTGAACCCGACCTTGAGGAATCCTTGGAATGTCTTGAAGATAGTTTGGAAGCAAACATGAAGCCTTTGTTGGAGAATCCTTTTGAAACATTGTTGTAGCATACTTGGTATCCTTGGAGTAGGTTTTGTAGATTTCTTTTGAATTATATTTAAAACTTATTTTGGATACATCTTGTAGAAGTTTTTGAAGTCTATTTGGAAAGGTTGGCTCCTTGAAGGATTGGAGTCCTCATTTTGACCAAGTTGGTTCTTGGATTTGTTCAAGGTTGGAACCTTGAATTATTTAGAGATTTTGTTGTACAAATAAGGATTAGAGTCCTCACTATCTTCATCTGATAAATTATATATATATATTTTTAATTTCTCATGTTAGGTTTTTACTTGTGATAAAAAGTATTAATGGCATGATATAAATTTGAATGAAATATTGATTCACCCCCAATATTTCCAACACTTTCATGGGATAAGAAGGCACCATGATCACGTTCCATTATGCTTTGGTTTCCATCAATTAAGGAAATTAAATAATCCGAGAGAAAAATCTAACACCACGACATATTCCATTTTGGTGATGCGACATTCCATAGATATGATCCCAAATTCATGATGAAATCATTATCAGAGCATGCAAATACAAGTGGGACTACAATTAGAAACATGGGTTGAGAATGAAAACAAAAAAATTCCTTGAAATTCTCATAAGTTGTTTTCGGATAGGCTATAATTCATCTTAAGCGAAAAAGATGAAATCCAAGGTAGAAAGAGAAGCCATTTAAAAAAAAACAAGATTCCTATTAAGAAGTAGCTATAGATGCACGAGAAAAAACTAAGATAAGAGTAAGAAGTAGCACATATAGCCTAGTAGTGTAAGCTTAAGAGGAGGAAGGGGAAGAAATGACAAGGGAGAAAGAGCGAAAGAAAAGTAGAGAAAGAAAGGAAAATAGCATAGGAAAAAGAATAAAAAAGAAAATAGTAAGAATTTGAGGCCAAAGCACAAGAAGAAGTTCTCACAACCAAATAGGAGTGCGGGAACGGGGATGTCGAACAAAAGACAACTTCCATGAACACTAACATAGTTGAACTAGCAACGCTTACGATCACGAGGTGCTCATTTGTTGGTTATAAAGATAGGCATCACACTAACAAGAAAGAGAAAAGTGGTCAACACAGGAAAATTCGGACCTAAACATGATAATGGAGCACAAGTAGAAGACCTCTCACGACCATATGCATCTAGTGTTAGTCACCAAATAATTTCCCAATCCATCGGACACTAGAAAGGATCCACTTTCTATGGAACTAGCGAGCACAACATTCTCTCAATCCATTAAGAGAAACTTGAAATATCACCTTAAACAAATGAAGGAAAAGGATGACCTCATAAAAGATTTAGAATATCGGGTTGAACTATCGAAAGGATGAAAATACAAATATGAAGCATGAGGACACTAACATGGAATATTACGGTCATGTGCGACAAAATTTCATGAATATTACAAATCCATCGTCAAATAAGCCTACCCACATGCCTCTAGCAACTCTAAAAGATATCACCGAATTCTACCACTTTGGGAAGTGGCTAAGGAAAAAGAGGAAATTAGGCTAGAAGAGGTACGTAACATTTTGAACCAACTATAAATATGGCCCAAGAATATCCATAGACTTCAACCGTTCCACAGGATCGGTAAAAAAGAGCTAACATATGACTTCATCCCATCGATAGGGCGTTGGAGATTCGAGAAAATTTGGAGAAATAGATCTCCGGATCTGTATCATTATCAACAATATTATTCCTTAGTTGAGATATTAATCAATATGAATAAGTTGGAAACCATTGAAGCCCAATGAGAAGCCAATCCGGATGAAGAAGAATATAGGGAGCTAGAATATATTTTGACTATTTGGAGAGTGGTATTTTAGCATGTTCACGAACATAATTACAAAAGAAAAAGAAAATATGTATAAGTCCTCTCATAGAACACTTTAGAATGACATGTTATCATGGAAGGACTATTACCCCACTTAGGATTAGGATTATTTAATCCTATTATGAGATCTAGGTAGCCTATCTTGGGGAAGTCCTAAGGGTCCCTATGAAATATGTACTCACATTGTAGTAGTTGTATTTTCATTCTCTAAAATTTAAAAACTATTTTAATTAGTTTCATCTTAAAATATTATAACTATCGATTGGAAGTCCAATAGTCACTAGGGGCGATTACGTGCAATCTATAAATGACGTAAACTCCTAGTAAGAAGGACTTTGGATTATTGAACTTCTTCACTTTTTGAACTTTCAAGTCTTGATAAAATTTTGCATAATTTTAAAAGACGAGATCTAGGAAAATTTAGTGTACCATGTTATCTATTGACAAATAATATTGATAATCTAGAAGACCACTACGAAATTATGACTCAACATACATAGTGATTTCACTTAGGACTAATCTCAAATATTTTCATTTGTGTATTTGCAATTATGTGAGATTTATTATTATTAGCTAATGAACTATTTTATGAACTAGATAACTTTTTCTCATGTTTTTACTAATTCTTTACTATTTCTTTCTTCAATGAACACTTGTTCGAATAAACAATGAATGTACTTCATTTTCTAATAAGTTAAACATTTCGGCTCCGGAAATCAACTATTTATTTTTCTTGATCCTTGTGTTTGGTAACTCATTTATTCTTGTCCTCATCTATCTTTCAACATTAAGTTATAGTAGTTTTATTTGTGCGATTAATAGTTTTAGTTTAGTTTGCATGCTTCCTACTATGACATTCATTCAATATCCCTCAACATTCAACAAATCAAGCATGGTTGCTAGGCCCCGAAATTCGGATGGGCCTCTTATCCCAAATGACGTGAGGTATAATTGCAACTTCATACGGAGATAACACAGCCAGTATTACTATTGTTGGGTCATTTATCCCTATCGATAGCTTGAGAGCTAAGTATATATTATTGTGGAAAATTCCTAAAAGGTATACGGTGTATTGATGTCATTTCTCCCAAACTAAAGAGCACATAGGGAAGAAAAACCCCGAGGTACAATTGAGTAGAGAAAATGAATATCTTCCTTTATGTTGCGTGGGGAAATGGAAGAGGGCCCATGGTTGTTTGATGGTTGTATGAAAATGTCTCTATAATTAGAAAATCGATTGAAAATGAGAGTAGATGAGTTGGGTTGAAAGGAATAGAAAAAAATGTATCTTGGTTCATTTTCCATGATGTCCTCATAAAATAGTTTTGGGGATGGTATTTACATTTGATACCTATTGTTGGGTGGAAAATTGCTCATATGCAACCAATTTCTTGCATTATGTTTTATTAAAAGGCAAAGTGTTATATTGTTGTTAAGTGATATACAAAATTAATGTTATTTAAGTCATGAAAAACTATATATACGAGATCCTATGTGTGATTATGCTTAAATCTAGTCATGGTCATTTGGTTCCTATGAAATATGCTAATCCATAATTACTTTCATTTCATTTTAATTACTCCTCTTATGCATGTGCTTTATTCAATTATAGTCCTACTTAGGAGGCTTACCTGGTTGGTCTTGGGGGTATATGGTCTTCATGGGCTAGAATTTGAAAGCCTTGTATTTCACTGCTTCTTGTCCCATGGTTGATAATCCTTGGTGGGTATGTACCAACTAAGCACCATGATCGATTTATTGATATACAATCTTTTATCTATCCTTAATTATTCAATTTCTCAATATTGATTTTGTCACATTTTGAACATTAAAGTTTCCAAATTAGTATATTGACCATGTACACCATAAATTATTTGCATCACATAATAATCATATAGCATAGAAGACATAATGTCACATATGCATAAATTAAGCCACCATTCACATACCATGAAGTGGGCATTACACTCAATGTAGAAATTGTTTAAAATGTGGCCAAATTTCTCCACATTTTAGGCAATTTTGGAAAATTTCCATATGGAGGGGTTGATGATCCTAGGAATCACTCATTTGGGGATTTGAGAATATTTCCCTCACTCCATGCATGAAAAATCACTAAATTTTACAAAAAATAATAAGTTATTAAAATATATTTTCCCTTAAATATTTAGGGAATTCACGAGATAGTAAGTTTTTTTTTCTCATTTTTCGTTTTAATTATTTTTTTAAATAAAAATAATAATTATGTTTATATTAACAAATTTGTTCCAATCATATTGTTCAACATGCGAATACATATAAGATATGCACGTAATATATTATTGAGACCTAACAACTTGAATTTAAAATTTTCTAGCCTTATTTTCCAAATGCCCAAAAAGAGCTACATCTCAATTTGTATTGCATGAGTATATCTTAATAGATTAATTACATAAGAAAATACATAAACAATATATGATTAAACTAGATTGCATCGTTTTTTTTCACCATTGGTTGAGATAGTGAACGGGATCTTTCTTATTTCTTATCGTTGTCCAAACTTGTTTTGCATTTTAAAGTCTTTCTTGTTCATGCTAGTCCCAATTTGTCTTGTTGAAGAGGTTCTATTTGTTCTATCACCTTGTCCTTTAGCTTGGTCTAGCATGTCGTTGTTGTGACTTAACTAAAACTTCGTTCCTTGATCAAAATTTAGAAAAATCATATTTTATTGTACTCTATGATGCAGTCCTTGTTGTAACGAGGAGGTCTTCTTGGGGTACTAATTTTGTTTGTGTTGGGGGATCTTCATATGATGAATGTTGATTGATTTTTGATATTAGTTGATGATCTTATCTATGTCAACCATCCCACCCACGAGTTGATTTATGCTTTTCCTTCTTAATCATTTTAATTCATTTGTGGCATAGTGTTGCAATATGTCATGTTCCAACAAATGATCTACAATAATTGCCTACTTAATCTAACTTCCAACTCAAGGAGTAGTTTCTACTTTATCAAATTTATTCCTATGAAAAAAACCTTTGCTAAAATCCATTTCCACTCATATTTGAGCATATGTTTATATATCATGGTTGTTAGTTTTGGATTTCTGAAAATAGAACCATCATAGAGTTGAACCAATTGCTTGAAGAAGGGATAAATCCCAAAAATGTAAAGGCACGTTGTAGTTTAATTCAAACAAGAGTGAAGGCGAGAATATTAGAAATTAGATCAAAAGAGGGATTCTAGCGCTTCATGCACAAACCTAAATTACTCCAAAACCATGAAATTTGAGTCAAAGAATAGATCCATATCTTCCACATGCTCAAAATAAAAAAATGAAATAACCCTTTGCTTCGAAATTGAATGAAAGCATCCTTTTTCATACTTGGTTTCCGGGGAACTCAAAATCCGTTCATGAAGATCAACTAGTTAAGGATAAAGACCAATAAACGATATACTATGTCAATGGAACTATAAAACCATGAATTTTCTTTAACGTCTTGCCTCATGGGAATGGATAACACTAGGGCCTACTCAACTAGAAAAGAGGAGTGAGGGGAGGATGAGCAATGTATTCTTTCTTAGTGCATGCAGCAAGAAAAGTTGTCCCTTGATTACTGAAGATCAACCCTTGAGAGCACTTGGAATCAATGCTCTTGTGGCCTCATTTAAGCTAACTCATGGTTTGGGCTACTAAAACAATTGGACGTAGACCCCACCATCACCATAGTGAATCTAGAACATGGAAGATAATCTATTGGGTTGATGATGAGCTTGTAGGAAGAGACTTTGTGTGTGCCTAGGGCTAACTCGTGGCTTGGGCTACTAACAAAATTGGTGATAGACCCCACCATCAACATAGTAAATCTAAACTAGAAGATAATATAATTGGATTGATCATGAGCTTGTAGGGAAGAGACTTTGTGTGTGAGTGGGGCTAAAAAAAATCTAGTAACCACTTAAGGTTTCCAATTTTTTATTATTACTAGTGTCTTTTAAATCAAATCAAAATTACTCTAAAATTTTAAACATTAAAATAAAATTTCCATTAAATTTTATAAAATTAAATAAATTAAATAAAGTTTGAATGAGTAATTACAAAATTAAGTGAATTAAAATAGAATTTAGATGAAAGATTTAAAAAAAATGGGTGAGTGCGATCCCATTTCCTTAAAAATTCTAAAAAAAATATAATAATATTAAATTAAAAAAAGGTAAATAAAAAAGTGCGAGCTACTACTTAAAAAAAAATACACATTGTAATTTCAAATATATATATATATATATATATGAAAAAAATATATTTTATTTTTTTCTAATCAAATTAAATGATTATCATTTTTATATAGTAATATTTTTAAAATAAACAATAATATAATTGAATTTAGGATTTGTGATCTATATCATGAAAAAAAAGCAATTTTTTTAGTAAAAATCACATGAAATGATGTTTTCCAAGAGATTTTTTTTGGAATTGGGCAAAACACTTTTTTTTGGGTTAGATACGAGTATTTTTGTTATTTAATTCAACGTCTTATATTTGTTTTTTTGTGGCATTAGAATCGTGTACAGAATTCTCACTTCAAATTTGTATTTCCAATAAAACTTCACCAAATTTGAAAAAAAATAATAGGAAAATACATTAATGCTTTTTCTTCTTCAAAAATTACAATAGATAAATTACATTTTTTGTTATTTAAAATGAGTTTTGAGTGCATAAATGGTTTTAGCACTCTAAAATGTATTTGGAACACTAGAATCATGTAGAGTTTACCTCAAACTTGTGTTTCTAACAAATCTTTGCCAAATTTCTTGTATGCCCTAATCTTTGCTAAATTTATGATAAATTTAACACCATAATATACCCTACAATCTAAAATTTAACACCAAAATATACCCACAATTTAAAAAATGGAATAGATAAAATAAAACATATTAGAAACCTTTTAGCATTTAATTAAGACGGGATCTAAGTAATATAAGTAGTGGTTTTGGCCTCCCAATAAATATTATAACAAAATTGTGATTTATTGTTATTTAAAATGCACTTTTAAATATATAAATGAATTCAACACATTCTAAAAAGCCCACTTTTAAATGTATAAATGGATTCAATACCTTAAAACATTAAAGAAACACTCGAACTTGACTAGAAATGATCCATAAAAAACTATTTTGTCTATTAGTTAAACTAAACATTTAATTAATAATATCCATTAAAATAAATTGACTAGACATGATCCCTGAAAAGAAACTTTTTGTCTGTTAATTAAACTAAACATTTAATTAATAATATAGTAAATGAAGTAAAAATAAACAAATTGGTTGAGAGAATGGGAGTTTAAAAAAAGTCCAATTGCAATACATGCTCTACAACTTTAATCTGAGGGCGGGCATTTCCTGCCTAGGCGCATTTATGGGCCTATGGCAGAAGGAAATAAGCCTCGCCGTGGATTTATGGATTTATGTAGGTGCGCTTTCATCACATTTGGTTCATGAATATTGAAAGTAGGTTAGTATTGAACTTTGAATACCCAAGAGCTGCGGTATTGAATGAGGTTTCAAGTTTCAAAGTCCCACGTCGATGACGGTGGCAACAGTAAATTAAGGGCAAAAAGTCAAGCGTGAGAACAGTTCCCTTCTCATCCTCTAGCAGTTGAACACACATCTCATATTTTTAATATAGAGGAGGGATTCATCGTTATCATCATCCATCCCTCTCCGGGAAAGCCAATTGCGTAGAAAATCATAATGTTGTGGCCACCGCTTCCAATTTGGGCGCTTTATGTTTATTTTTCAGGGAAAGGAATATGCGATTTCCAATGGCAAGTTGCAACCAGCTGTGGTCGTATGAGCTCTCGCTGTGTACTTTCTTCCTCCGCCCGTCGTTTCTGTGGATAACTAGCTGGTAGTTTTGTCGAGCCCCCTTCGCGTTCACATTGGCGTTGACCAAGGAACAGATCATCAAGATGCATTAATGGCGCCCCGCCCGCCCCGCTCCTGCCCTTCATCTCCGCGGGAACCATATAATTAAGTACCACAGGAGAGAAAGAGAAGCCTCCAGGCGTAAGATCTGTACAACTCTACAATGTGGACGTCCAGAGGAAGCAGAGGAAAACAGAGAGGTATGTTATTTTTGGCGCTGTTTGGTTTCTATAATATAGATTATATTATATTATATTATATTGGTCTTAGTCGATGTTAATGATGAAATATGATTATAGGTAGTGTGGCCTCGCATGGTGGCCAACAAATGGCTTCGCCTGAGATTTGGGAGGGTGAGAAATTTAATTGTGATGCCAAAGAAGAAGATGAGTCCGTTAAGCGATCGCAGTTGCAGCGGGGTCAAGTGGAAGTGCTGTGGTCGAATTGCGCAGTGAAGGATAATGAGGATTACAGGTAATTATTTATGCAATATTCCTGGTTCAATTTTCTGTTACGGTGGGGCTGGTTTGGACCGATTCAATTTTCTGTTACGGTGGGGCTGGTTTGGACCGATTCAGTTTTCTGTTACGGTGGGGCTGATCATGGCCCTCGCAGGATATTTATTGGGAACATGGAATGTCGGTGGCAGAAGGGCGCATGATGATGATTTGGATTTGGATTTGGAGGTGGAGGCCTGGCTTAATACCAGACCAGAGGCCGAGTCTGCCGATATATATGTTATAGGGTGGGTATAAGTATGATTTAGTTTTTTTTCTTTTTCTTTTTTTCAAAATGTAAGATAATTTTAATCTATTTTGCCTTATTTATAAAAGTATTTTTTCTATTTATGGAAAAAAAATTATATAAGCCTGGTTATTGTTAGACAGATATATAGGTAGATTGTGACCGTTATTCATATTGTAAAATATATATTTTTTTAAACTGTGTTTGCGAATTTAGTTTCTCCGTTGAATTTGGCCACAGGTTCCAAGAAATCGTTCCCCTTAAGGCCGGCAAGGTTTTCGGCTCAGAAGACAGCTGGGCAGCAGAGAAATGGGACGCTTTAATCCGCAAAACACTCAACAGAAATAACGCCGCCGGAATTGTGAAGCGCCAGCGCTCCTCCCTCTGAATTCGCTTCGGCTTTCATCCAGCCGGAGAAAGAGGAAGAGGCAGAACCAGTTTGGCCATGGAACAGAGAGAGATACCAGCGAGTTGCAAGCAAGCAAATGGTGGGCATATTGATAACAATATGGGTTAAATCAGAGTCCAGGCGTCACATTTGCGACGTCAAAGTTTCCTGCGTTGGCTGCGGGATCATGGGCTGCCTTGGCAATAAGGTAAAATAAATTCGTTCCAACTTTTGATTTTAATTATAGCCTGTTTTCGCTCAAAAAGAAATTAAGGAGGCCAGCGTTTGTTTATCAGGGTTCCATCTCCGTCAGCCTACGGCTTCATCAAACGAGCTTCTGCTTCGTTTGCAGCCATTGGCTTCGGGCCAAAAAAGAAGGCGACGAGATTCGCAGAAACTCCGACATTGCCAGAAATATTGAAAAGCCATTTCCCCTCGCGATTCTGCATTTTTGCCTCCAAACCATCATGGCACACGAGTAAACACATGATTCTCATTCTCTTCTCTTAATTCCCTCTGTCCACCATGATCCGCCCTTTAATATTTTTCTCTGCTGCAGCCAGATCATCTGGTTTGGCGACCTGAATTACCGGCTTACTTTATCATTCTCTGAGGCAATATCCCTCATCGATAAAAATGATTAAGGAGACTTTACAGCTGAGTGATCAGGTAAAGGTACTATAACTGTTTTCTGAAAATTTTGGGAGAGATGTTAAAAAAATTTCAATTTTTGTAAATCTAAGTTAAAATTGTTAAATTTCAAAATTTTGAATGTTCTAGAAATTTTTATAGTACTAGTTCCAATTCCATAACTTTGCTATCACTGGATTTTTGAAATTTTTACCTCAATTCCTATCCTCCTCGGCCTAAATAAACTTGTCCTTATAGTTATATTGAATTTACTTTTATTGTAAATTTCAGGAATATTTTGTCATCAGAAACTACAGTAAGATTAATGATTTGATCTAATTACTCTCCATCCAATGTCAAAATGTTATAAAAATCTACATACTTCAAAGAATATTTTGGAATTTGCTGAACAACAGATCAGTGAGGTCAGTGAATTGTTTAACACAAATCAATATTTTGGAATTCACTGAACAACAACCGGTCAGTGAAGTCAGTGAATTGTTTAAAACAAATCAAAATTTCATTTCAAAATTTTCAGCCAATTCCAATAAAAAAATCTACCATAAATTCAAAAATCATATTAAAACAACTCCAAAAATATTCTCAGAATCAATATCGAGATAAGTCTGTCCCTATATGTACATTAATAACTCTCACTGATGATGCCCCTGTAATGGTTTCCTGCAGTTAAAAATTGAGCAAAACGCGGGTCGAATCTTTGATGGATGGGAAGAAGGGCATATAGATTTTGCCCCCACTTACAAGTACGCTGCTAATTCCGACCAATATTGCGCCACCCAAAACAAACCAGGGGAAAAACGCCGCATTCCTGCTTGGTATGACCCTGACCCATCTCATGATAATTAATTCCTGCCACATCAAAAACCCATGTGGGTCTTACTGCTGCTATTCATTGTTCTGTTCTTAAGGTGCGATCGGATTCTCTGGTATGGAAAAGGGTTGAAGCAAGTCTCATACGAGCGAGGAGAGATCAATTTTTCAGATCACAGGCCCGTGTCAGCAATATTTACCACACAGATAAAATCCATTAATAACAGAAACTTGAAAAAGAAAATGGGCCCTTCCCTTCAATCGTGTAATGGAGGCAGAAGATTTGCTATCTGCAGAGATGCAGATGCTCAGAACAACTTATCAACCAAGTATGTTTGGATCCATCAATTCCATTTTTTCTGGCAACAATCACTGGGTGTAGTTAGAGGTAGGAAGTAACTGTTTGGATCCATCAATTCCATTTTTCTTGGCAGTAATCAATGGGTGTAGTTAGGGGTAGCAATCATAGTCAGGGGTAGTTTAACTAATAGATTAAATAATTTTTCTTTAAATTTGGCAATAAAATAAGTAGTTCACTAATAGATTAAATGGTTTTTTTTTATTTTTTTTAATTTAGTAATTTATTGTTTAAAATGTATTTCTGAATTCAATACTCTGCAAAGAACATTCTTATCTAAACTTTACAGCTTAAACAATTTAAACTTTGATTCCAAAATTGACTAGAAAATATTGCAAAAAAAAATTGATGAAATAATTTTTCCTAAATTTAATAGAAAATTAAGTAGTTTCACACCTAAACAAAATAGTTTTTCTTTCTAAATTTAATAACTTGTTGTTTAATATGATTTCTGAATTTAAACTTTGCAGCTTAAACCACTTAAACTTTTGATTTCAAATTTGACTAGAAAAAAATTGCTGAAAAGAAACCAATTCCATCCTATTAGTTAAACTATGTATAAAAAGTATGACTTATTATCCCCAACTTTAATCTGCAGGTCTGTAATGGTTTGATTTCCATGAAGACTGAGAACATGCAGTGGGATCTTCTTCCAGTTTTAACTAACATGGAGACACGAAGTAGCCTAAATATTGAATCGATGCTAACTCAAAAACCTTATGATTGGGAAAACGAGTACGACTTTAAGGTAAGTCTTAACAAAACGAGCCTTGACGTTGTTGCAGGTGGAGTTGAGAGTTAAGCCTAATTCTCATAACGTATTTTTATGTGTTTTCATTCCAGGCAAGGTCGCCCAGCATCAGTCAAGAGCAAGTCGTTGTATAAAACTAATCTAAATGTGCACTTTTCAAGAGAGTACTTAGCATTAGCGCTGCTATTAATGCCCCAAAATAGGATAATTATTTGTATACATTCTTTGAACACCTCAAAAAGAGCAGGTCACTTTTCATTTCTTTTACCCAAAATTCTATGGTGTGCATCTATGAAATTCCAAATTTTTATTGTGTGTGAGGGTTGACAATTTCTGGTCCATTGCAGGTATATGGAAACTCTTCATTATAACATTCAGGAATTCATCAATATCATATATACCGCCTTCAGAAACCAATTTCTGCTCCATTGACATAAAATACGAAATTATTGCAAACTACATAGACTTGCAATGGAGCAATGCCTAAATGTATGTACAAAGCCTGTTACACCTGATAAAACTGCTCATAAATAATAAATGGGTAGTAAAAATGCTGTTTCGGTCAGTTCAGAATATCTTCGGTTGGTTTAGAAAAGGAGTAACTTTATATTTTTTTGGCAAAATTTTGTTAATGGGTTAATTTTGGTTTTTTTTAATATATTGACAAAAAAAAAATTACCCTTTAAATTAACAATATTAAAATACTCAATATTTAATAATAACATATATTTTTATATTAAATATTCAATCATATTTTATATAAATAAATTTTCAAATCAAAATAATTACTTAAAATACTATTCATAAATCTAATATAAATCCTTAAAAGAATATCTTCAATATCACCATGTAAAAACCTGTATTTTTTAATAACGAAAATACAAAGAATGTTCTACTAATCGAAAATGCAAAGTATGTTATACAGAGATGGATCCAATTTGTATGAGAATGAATCAATTACAATGAACATCCCTTAACCACTGCTCAACTGTAATTACTGATTCATTGTTCATTGTCTTCTTCTTTCCGAAATCTTGCAACACGGACTGAAGTTTTTTTTAATCAATATCTCTTTTCTATTTTCAATAGTAAAAAACACTATTCTTATATTAATAAAGGGTAGTACATACATCCTGTTACTTAGTTGTTCTCAAAACTTACAAAATTTATACAGTTTCATGTGTTTTTTCTAATAAACAGATATTTATTTAAAACAGAAATTACTTGTCACTATTCAAACTGTGTTACTCAACAAAATCTAATACATCTCAGTGTAATTAAAAAAGTCACAGAAATTGTTTGTACTATAGGAGCTACTTTATTCCTGCTCCATCCTGTTCTCTTATCCACTTATCATTTAACTTTGTTGTCTGTTGTTGTCTTGCTGTCTTTTATAAATATTTAATTGTAGGTATCTGCAATGATCAAAAGTTAAAGAAATAATTAGTAGATCTTTTCTTTGAAAACAAATCTGCAGTCCAATTTTGTTCTCTGTATATATGGTCAAAATTAACTGTTGAAAGATTCTTACCAGTATTTTGATGGGTGTCATCCAATTTTTTTAAAATGGGTGGGTTGAAAGCGTTATTTACCTTTAACTCATTCAATAATTCCCTTTGGCATCTCCAAAAAATTGAATCTGTTCAATGCCTAACCATTTATGGAGATCAACACACCCCATAAAAGCCACAATTTCTGCTCTACTATTTGTGCCTTCACTTCCACTAGAAGTGGTGGCTTTTTGTAGCTTATGTAAAAATCCAACTGCTCCCAGGTCACAAACTCTCTCTAGCTTGGCCCCATCAAAAAACCCCACTAGATATGACTTCCATAGATCCAGCATTTTACATGCTCTTTGTAACCTTTGGCTGGCTCTAGTGGTCCTATTTCATTGAAGAAGGCCACTGTTTTGATAATGTACTCACACACCCCTATATATTTTTGCTAATATAATCCATATTATGTAAAGAGGGAGTGTCTTGAACTTCTTATTTAAGCAAATACTAATATTCGAAGTTAACTTAACAAGAGACACTTTATGCAATTTTGAAATGCCCCATCACCTCTTCCCATATTTCCTTAGCATATGGACATTTCATGAACAAATGGTCTATATCCTCCTCACTTTTCTTACATAGAATGCAAATGTTTGGACCAACCAAACCTCTCTTTTGCAATCTCTACCAAGTGAGAATGTGATTATGTATAACAAGCCACCCAAAGTATTTGATTTTAATAGGTATTCTCCATTTCCAAATCATCTAAAACCTACAAGTATCAAGTGGTTCCCTAACCGAAATATGCAAGTTTTTATATATATCTTTTACCAACAAGGAGCCTTTCTTAGTGTTCTGACCCTAGATGATATGATCTTCATGATTAGTAAGTGTAATACACTGCATTCCTAAGCCTGTGATATACACTTCCCATTCCTCCCTATAAACCCGGATCCTCTACATTAATCCATGTTTGACCATCCAAATTCGAGATTCCTATTCCTAATGATTTGATTGATATAAAAAATTTGTTTTTTGATACGAATGATTAAGGATACGCATGACAAGGTATGACTACCAACCATGCCAACAATAGCATCTAGGCCTATTTGAACCCTAGATCCATCACCCACCTAACCAATGTCCACATCCCCGCAAGAAAGAAGGGCCGGTACAGTACATGCTCCTCCATATATAAAGAAAAATTGTATCTTCTTCCTTACCCCTCCTAAAATCCAAGATGTCAAAGAATGGCTGGGAACAAATATTTATCTTGAATTATAAGTGGCCATAAAAGTTCTTTAAAAGTGCTTTATTAAGAGCCTTACTCCACACCACGATTCTATATCAAACCAAATATATGGTGTTCCAACAAACCGGATAGATCTGTATTTGCCATCTCCAACTCTTGCTCCTGGCCATAAAAATCTTCCCATAATTGCTTGTATTATCCTTTTGATAATTTCCTTGGGCAAAATATATAGGTGCATCCAATAGATGGAGATGTTTTGCAAGATTGATTTCAGCATAGTGAGTCTCCCTCCTAAGGAAATCCATTTGTGTGTCATGCGATCTAATTTTTTTTTTAACTTTTCTAGCAACCAATCACAATCACTTATTCTATATGAACTTTTATTCAATATCTCCTTACAATCTTCATTTTTAAAGATTTTTTATAACAATTATCTTCTTTTCTCAAATTTTGTATCTCCTTAAAGTATTGTCTTTCCCTCATATTTAAGTTAATGCATATATCCAAATCATCTTGGTTTCAATTGAACATATATATTCTTGAGACATCATCTGTTATCTTTTTAAATCTTTTAAAATTTCTTTTATATTTAAGTTCGTGTATATATTCGGGAATACAAAAAAAAATATTTTAATAGTTTATTATATTAAAAAATATAATTAATGATCAAATAAATTAATATAAATTTATTTTGTTTTTTTTAATCATTTAATAAATATAAAATTATTTTAATTGGTTTTTTATTAATTTTTATATTTATGAAATATGAATATTATTTTAATTTTTTTAATCACTTTAGTTAAATATGAAGGATGATGTATATTTAATAATATTAATAAAATAATTTGAAATTTACTTTACAAATTGGTGGAAAGAGGTTATGACATTATTTAAAATATTTTGGCATTGAAAAAATAAAATTACTTATGTTAAAAAAAATTAAATTGATTTTATATGAAAAGTATTGTTATATTTAAAAAAATAAAAATTATTTAATTAAAAAATACAAAATTATTGTACTTTGAATTCACCTCAATATAATTGCTATTTTTTCCAATTTTGAATGAGATAATCAATCATGGTATGTAAGAGTTTCATGGAGACCCTACAACAAATAGTGTTTTGTTTTTCTAAGACATGTTGAGAAAATCCTATGTTTGCAACTGTTACCTTTATTGACAACTAGAGTGAGGATTACTTCAAGATATTGGGTAAAGTGACACACTTTAGAGTTTGTAATTCTTTTAATTAATCTTTCATGGTTCATGCTTGTTCCAATCCAAACTTATTTATCACTTCCAATATTGAAAGCCTCTTGCCCAGTTAATTAATATTTCCTGAAAAATTTAAGCAGTGAAATATGAAAGAGGCATGATAAATTGATAATCATGAAAGCATAACGAAAATGTTTGTGGGTCATGTTATAGATAAAGGCTTTATAAATAATTGGATAATTGGCTTTGAAACAAACATTATAAAACAATATACAACTCAACAAAACCCTATATTTTAAACCACACAACAAACTAGGTTTTTAAAGTTATTTGTTATGAGATGAGATTATGTCTATAGAGGGATAGAATTGAAAAGTGCCAACTCCTTGTATCATGTTTCCAAGATAGCCGATTAGCCAAACCATGCACTAAATGCAAATTCACTAGATATGTAAAGTGAGAAAGATTAGATTGGACTAGCTTTGTTCAATTTTTTTAAGGTACTAATAATTGGGTTTGAAGGTGTCAAAATTGAATGGTAGGTAGAATGATAAAGTTATGTCGAATGAGGATATGAAAGTCAAAGAAGTCGGTTGGTAGAAGACTACGCCAATGTTGATTAATATTTGTTAAAATCAAAATAGGTGAAAATAATTAATATATTCGTAGAAGATTTCAATGGGCTTGTGTATAGGATTAATATCATGTCCACGACAAGATTAATCATGCTATTAATCCTATGCCACAGTTTCCAATGGAACTATGTATAGGATTAATATCGATATCGTAATACGACAATATTGAGTAGGATATTAATCCTATACACGTTATCTGAAATCTTCTACTAGAAATCTTCATTATATTAATTAATGTGTATCACTAATTTGTAAAAACTAAAGGTAAAAACACGGAAGAAGCATATGTATAAAAGCTTATTATGATCAATAGTGTGGAGTTAATGAAGTGTAATTATGAATTCGATTATCCTCCTAAATTTCTATTTTTAATGTTCAAATATTTTTCTCCATATTGCAACAATATTTATGTGTATGAGGATGCGGAAAAATCTAATAAATGCATGCTTCAATGATATTTAATATGCTTCTTGATTACAAAAAATGATTTAAAAAATAATAAAATAGGCGATAACATGGATAAGCTCGCATCGGAAATGCCATGAAATTAACGTGTACATTGAAATCAATGCATTAGAAATTGGCATATACACTAAAATCGATGTGTTTGAAATCCAAATTGAAATAAAATTTTGACATTGAATATAAATTGAAATTGAAATTGAATTGCATAAGAATGGAGATGCGGGTTGGATAGAACCTTGATTGTGGGTACAACAATGTCAAATATGATACGAATGTGGTGGCGCATAGAGAAGTACAACTTGGTACAAGCATATGTTGTTTTATCATTCAATTGGATGTTTCTTGTGGTTATATTTAATGTAGCCTATCATTCATAATTATGGTCAAGGATATTGTGGATTTTGGGAGGATTTGACTCCCTTTGGTGGGGATTTTTCCATCCAAATATGATTTATTGCATCATTTCATAATGGTTGCCACATGCAACAATCTAATTGCATTAATTGACCGAGATGGCATCCTTACAATAGATTTTGTTTGGATGGTTTTAGAGAAAGGGTTTTAGGGACATCGAGGATCGAATGAACATTAAAAAATTATCTTGTTTCTTCATCCTCTTTGGTATACCTAGAGTTGTTTCCCTAAAAATCCTTGCTCCCTCAACTCTATTTAGGTATAAAGAGCATAGCTCATGTTCTACGCCCCGGAGAGGATAAGAGGTTTGTAGGAAAAAAAAATCGAGGAAGAAATTCAAAGGCAATCAAAAGTGGAAATATAAGGTGATCATGACCATGGGTGAGGATATCCTTAATGGAAGAAATCCTTAGCTTATTGATAAGGCGACAATCGAGATGTTTATGTGGAAAATCCTTGGGGGTGGTGACAAATATGGGCTAGGTAGACAAAATTAGGTTGGGATGTTGGGGTACGTCTTAGAATTCTTCAAACTTTCTCGAGGATGATATATGTGTAGGTTCACCTTATTTCAAGATAAAGAGAAGGTTCTTGGTAGAAGTTGGATGTTAAAGGACCTATCGGGTCTACTATTGAGAGAAGAAATGGGAAGTGTCACTTGACCCTAGGAAAGAATCACTAATTATAACTATGATCTAGGTCATTTTCCCGGGACTAGAAGTCCACTTATGGAGAAATTATATTCTAAAAAGGTTTGGAAACTTGATACACAGGATAATTCATTAGGATTGAAAGTAAGTGGGAAAATAAGATTGAATTTTTTTGCTATGATTAATTATGGAGATGGATGCCTCAAATGGGATTGCTAATTAGCTTGAAATCGAAATTGGTGAAAAAATTGGTCTCAATGTTTGGATTATTGGAAGGTGTCAATTTAATGCTTCGGTTGCCATGTTGTGGGACAAGTACTTGCATAGTGTAAACTCTATCTTTCAAATGTGACCCCTTTCAATCATTTTTGGTATCATAACAAATAAAATAAAAATTAAGGAGGGTCTTAATCATTCGGAAAAATGCTCTCCTTGCAAAGTTAAATTAGACCATATCGATAGTGGATCAAAGTGATTGAGCATCAAAAAATTTCATTCCTTGCCGGAGATGGTTACTTGGGTTTCAATATAGGGTAAGCTCTATTCCTCCCCTTATTTGTAGACACAAGTTGAAGATGATTAATTTAAAAATATTCCCCTAGATCCTTCTCCTAATTCTCTTTTGAATAACCCCTTTCATTTTTTTCTCCTTCAATCCACCTTGTTATTTTCCCTCATTTAATCCATATCATCCTAATGCTAACAATAAATTTGGTCTTGTCCCTCCTCTCCCATTGTCAAAGGGCCATTGAAGGAAAAACCGCTGAAGAGATGTCCCCGGGATGTTGTCACAAACTGACTCACAAAATAGAATAAAATATAGATCAACAACTTAAAAATGATCCTCTTCGAGGGGGGAAAAATCCTTTACATTACATAAATGAACAATTGTTAGATGATTCAAATGAAAAAACCTTCTTTCTCTATATATGAGTGTAAGGGGTCACAATATAATAAAAGCCTGCATAACAATAATAATGTAAGGGCACAACAATAACAATAGTGGGCTTCTATGGGGCACAATAATAACAATACGGGGGGCTACATGGGCATAACAATAACAATAAGGTGGCTACACTAACTTTATAGGACCTAACATGCCCCTCTCCTTAAAAAAAATGTTTTCCTCAATGCTTAAGTAGTTCTAGATGCTTCTATATAAGAATTCTCATCCTCCCATATTGGAATCTTCGGAGGATAGTTCTTCCACTTGATGAGATACTCTGAAATTGATCGATTTCATAGTTGTTGATTTCTTGTGACTGCTTCGAGTTCCAATATTATTTTCCTTCCTCATCAAATTCTTGCAATATTGTTGAGAGCTAAGGATCTTGTCACCTATAACCTTCTTTAAGCATGAAAGCATTAGAAAATTGGGTGCACTCGAGAAGATGCGAGAGAGCTCCAATTTGAATGCCATAGTACTAATATTTTACGACACCTTTTAAGGACCAGTACTTTGGTGATAATTTATTATCCTTCTTAGCTTTCTTGAGGGACATTTTTTTTGTATGGTTGTAGGTTTGTAAAAATACCTAGTCGCCTACATCAAAAATTATTTCTTTGTGATGATGATTTTCTGTGTTTCATTCGATTTTGCACCAAAGTGAGGTTATCCTTTAAGAGTTTGAGAACTTTTTGTTGCTCAATGTCATCTTCCATTGTTTGAACCTTAGAATTTTCTCTTAAAGATGATGTGATGGACGGTGGATGATATCCATAAGGGTACCATGAATGGGGCCATTTTTGTTGCGGTATGGAAGGAAATGCTATACCAACATTTAACGAGATGTAACCACTTGACCCATTGTGTTTTTTTTTTCTTTGTTGGGAAAAATGCGAGAGGGGGGGGGGGGGGGGGTGAATCGGTATTCTTTGCCCTTAATCAAATCTTTTTTTACTTTTTCATTCCTTAAAACCCATACGCTGCTTTCCTTCGGTAAACTAGCGTATATACGCGGATCCCCTTTATGAAACTAGCGTATACACGAAGTTAGATACATTATTAAATCTTCACTTATATTATTCCATCATTATTCCATCGGATGTTCAATAAACGGTAAACATGTGCGGTAAAGACAGAATAAACCATCACACAAAGCATCGCATATGAACACCGAGTTTTGGGTGGAAACCCAAATCGGGGAGAAAACCACGTGCCGGTTGCTCGGCCTTCAATATTTTATTATAGAAAAACATCTTACAACATATGTCTTTGGCGCGGAACTTGACCAGCACGCGAGCTACCACTGCGCTCGTTTACCAGCCTCTCTGGAAGGGGCTCAACCACGACTCGTTTACCGGCCTCTCCTGGAAGAGAGCTACGACCCCGTCTCGTTTACCGGCCTCACACAGAAGGGAGAGCTTCTGACCCCACGACTAAAGGCAACAACCTTGGCTACACCTTGGACCACGTTTCATCAATTTTCACCACCTGGATCCAACAACTTCAATAGAACACCACTTGCGAGGCCACATTTCATCATATTTCCGGACCGGACCCTTTCCAAACTTTTAAGCACAAACATTCATCACCAACGGATACTTAACAACGCGGATCGGATAGCGAAACATGGCGAACGGTCCAGAGGATATTTCATACCCTTTGTATCAGGCAAACCTAGTTTGCATACGCGCTTTTCACTTCACTGATGTCACGTATATACGCGCTTAGTCACACAAACCGGCGTATACCTCGGTGTATATTTTATTGCGCATACGTGCTTTCTCTTCGACGACGCGCGTGTATATGCGCGCTTTCCTCCTTGACCCCGAGTAGCGTATAGATCTTCAATCATTACGGAGCATCATACTTCATCGGATCAGATGTCCAGTTCAGATCTGCCCTTTTGCTTCGGACGGATGTTCGCACAGATGCTGCGCCTCATCACAGATCTAAGCCTTCCATAATCGGATCTGGCAATCCTGAGAGCAATTGGATCTAGTCTAACTACATCATTGGTACCATCATACATTCAGATTTATCATTCGAGTGTAACCCTTTCCAATCAGATATACTTCGAGGAGAGAAGTATTCATTCAAGCTGGAGGACATCTTGCACCCACACCCATATCTTATGCCTGATGAATTTGTTCTCCTTATATAGGTTTATCCTTTCAATACCATGAGCCTTTTTTCAATACCATGGGCAAAACATTATCATGAGCCCAAAACTACGGAGCGGGGGTCGATTAGGCGGATCATTACCCAATACAATGGGTCAATACCATGGTGGTTACCCTTGGTTTTGCACTTTTTGAGCGCTTTTGCCCATACGCGACTTGGAACGTTATTTTCCGCGTGCATGCGCGACTTCCCCTAGGCCAATCGCCTCTGAAAAGACATACTCTTTCATCATATTTGAGCACATTGAATTCTTAAGCCACACAAGTCCATCAAGTCAAGAATAACTTCATCGGTTGGATTGCCATCCAAAGACAACACATGTCAATAGTCGCATGTCTTCATCTCCATTCGGTGGGTTGCCATCAAGGACAACCTCTGCATGTATTTCCAACAATCTCCCCCTTTGGACTTGATGGCAACCACGGTGGTGTTTGGTTACCACAACGGATAGGTACCATAACATCACTCTCCCAAAAAAAAAAATTTGACATCATTATCTTCTCTTTATTCAAACACCATGTCACTCTCCCCTTTGACATCGAGGGCAAGAGGCGGATCCAAAAACCAACACTCTCCTCCTCATGTGGAAGAAACATTGCGGATCTGATATGTCTTGAAGTGGCCAAGCTCCCCCGAGTTCATCTTGAATCTTAAAACATATTTGTCGATGAAGTACAAGACTCTATGAACTTCAATCACCAAAGACTCATACTTACATCAAATATCCAGCAAGTGGATTTACATATAAGACTCAAGTACCCAACCAAGTGGGTTTACAAAATTTGACTTAGCTACCCAACCAAGTGGGTTTACAAAAATGACAAGTCCTTACACTTGTTGAATATTACAATTTTTACATCATGGGTCTCGACAAGACTTTCACCAAAATATAAATATGACCATTTATGACCAACACCGGAAAGTCCTCAAGAAAGAGAACATATTTTAGAACCATAATAATGCCAACAGCACGTATACTCGGCGAAAGCTAATGCTCCCCCGAATACGTACAGCAAGCAATCTTTCCAAATGACTAAGGCTCCCCCTTAGTTTGTGCATCTGAAAACTTCCACCAACAAATCATCGAGGCATCTTCATCAAAACATTAGAAACGAATTATGAGAGGCGAAATACCACCAGAGATACCAAACGGTATCGGAGATACCAAACAGCACGATGGCTATGCGAAGGCTGAACCAACCAAGGGTGTCGGCAACCAACCATACGCGGTTTTACGTACGGGAACTCGCGTATATACGCGAGCGTATTCCGAAACCCGCGTATCCACTACCATATTCTAAAAATTATGCGGTTGTTCTTTTGAGCGCGAAAGAACACTCCCGACCTTTGTCTTAGATATTCGAACGCTTCCCTGGGCGGAGGTTTGGTGAAGATATCAGCAACTTGTTCTTTGGAGGACATACTCCAACTTCCGTTTGTTCAAGCACTTGTTCACGTAAGAAATGATACTTGATGGGAATGTGCTTGGTCTTCGAATGCATAACGAGAGTTCTTTGAGATGCGATGGCACTTGTATTATCACACATAATGGAGATAAGGTTGCACATTTGATTTGAAAATCTTGTAAGGTTTGCATCATCCATAGGAGTTGAGTGCAACGAATGCGCGGCTACATACTCTGCTTCGGTACATTGATAAATAGAATTTCACTTCTTGCTGAACCAAGATACTAACGAGAGGTCCCATATAGAATGCACCACCACTAGTGCTTTTCCGATCATCAACACTTCCGACCCAATGCATCGGTGTAAGCATGAAGAGTAAGATTAGCATTCTTTGGATACCATAGACCAAAATCTTGAGTTCCTTGTAGATATTTGAAAATTCTTTTAATGACTGAAGATGAGACTCTTTTGGACAACTTGGAATCTTCCTACAATCCAACTACGTGCATAATGTACGGTCTAGTCCCGAGTGAGATAAAAGCGAGACTTCCTATCATCGATACGGCAATGCAGTTGATTCACGTAGGAGAATCATCATTAGGCCCAGAATTTGCATCTAGGTTATCATTGGTGTACTTACGGGTTTGCATTCTTCCATGCCATACTTCTTGAGAATTTGCTTAGATATTTTGTTTGTGATAGAAATATACCATCTGCTGACTTGATGCACTTGCGAACAGAAAGAATGTTAGTTCCCCAAGTAGGGACATTTCAAATTCTTTACGCAAGCGAAGGCAAATTTTTTGACTCATAGATTCTTCGTTACTCCCAAAAATGATGTCATCAACATATATGACCACGATCAATAGTTTTTCATTTTCAACTTTTGTGTATAAGTTGCTATCCAATGGAACCCTTTTGAAAATCCTTGTTGATGGCGATATTTGTCAAGACGATAATACCCGAGCCCTTGGAGCTTGTTTTGAGACCATATAGAGCCTTTTTAAGTCTACAAACAAGATTTGCATCATTTCCCAAAATGAATCCTTCCGGTTGTTCTATATACTTCTTCTTCTAGATCACCATTAAGAAAAGCGAGATTTAACATCCATTTGATAAACTTTGATTTGTTGATAACTTGAAAAAACGAAGAAACATTCGATGGCTTCAAGTCTAGCTACGGGGAGCAAAAGTTTCTTCAAAGTCTATACCTTCTTGTTGAGTATACCCTTTGCAAACAAGTCTAGCTTTGTTTCTTACAACATCCCATTCTCATTTAACTTGTTCTTGAAAATCCATTTAGTTCCAATGACATTTTTATCATGAGGTCTTGGAACCAAATCCCAGTGTCATTCTTTTCGAATTTGAACAAGTTCTTCATCCATAGCTTGTCTCAACATTCATATTTGCTAGCTTCATTGACATTGTGTGGTTCAATTGTGGATATGAGTGCGAATGATTAGAAGATCCTACAAGAGTTCTCCTTGTTCGTACACCGAGATTCCTTGTCACCCAAAATTTGAGATTCGGGATGATTCTTTTGAACATATCTTTGGATGGAATTTTCCAGTTGCGATCATCTTCGGGTTCTTCATTGGATCCTTGTCTATATCATTGCTATCGATGTAGAAGGCCATATGTCGCTATCATCTTCTTTTGTTGTTTGTTTTTCTTCTTTAGGAGAGACGCGAGAACTCATCAATAACAACATCAATACATTCAACAACCTTTCGAAGCCTTTTATTGTAACATGTGAATGCTTTGTTTGACGATGAGTAACGAGAAATATCCCTTCATCTGATCTAGGTTCAAATTTGCCAAGCTTTTCATCATTATTTTTGATAAAGCATTTACTTCCAAAAACCTTAAAATGCCTCACGGTGGGAGAATTGCCATACCCGAGTTCATATGGAGTTTTTGTCTGTTACCCGAACATGAGCCTTATTGAGAATGTTAAGCTGGCATGTCTTTGCTTCACTCCGAACATGTCGGGGAACATCGGAATCAGCAAGCATAGCTCTGGCCATTTGAACAATTGTTCTATTCATTCTTTCTGCTACACCATTTTGTTGTGGAGTGTTTGCTACGGAAAGCTGTCTCTTAATGCCATGTTGTTCACAAAAATCAAAGAATTCATTTGAAGAATATTCTCCTCCTCGATCAGATCTAAGACACTTGATTTTTAGATCTAATTCATTTCTGCCAATGCTTTGAAGCTGCGAAATTTTCAAGTGCTTGATCTTTGTGTTTAATGAACCCGATCAACACATTCTAGAGTAGTCATCAATAAATAAGATATAGTATTCTTCCCCACGTAATGACTTTTTCCTCATAGGTCCACGGATATCGAGTATGAATGAGTTCAAGAGGCTTACTTGATGATTCTTATTTGGCATTAAATCGTACTGCGAGTCACAACACCAAATTGTGGTGCATATGGTACTTTCGGAAGATTGACCTTGGGAAGATCATGAACGACTTGAAGTACGCTTGCTTTGTTGATTTGAGAGAAGCTGGATGCCCCCCGTATACATGCCATAGCCAATTTTACGAAGACTTGCTTAAGTAACATTGATACATGCCGTTTAGTACATACGGGTTGCTTGGATTCCTTTTTCCTTTTATAATGATTTTTGTCATCAAGATCACGAACCACACATTCTTTGGAAGCTGAAGACCATGCTCCTTGATCACACATTTGACTAACACTTAACCGGGTTATGCCTTAATCCATCCACATACATGACATCTTTAGCCTTCACCTTTTCTTTTTAGAAAAAGCTGACCCTTTTCCTTTAATTACAGCGGGAGTATCATTTCCAAAAGTAACTTTCTTTTCTTTTTCTAGAGCATTATAAGTATGAAGTTTGCTTTTGTCACATCATGTGTCTTGAGCACCTTATCGATGTACCATTGATTTTATTCACCTTCTACAAATAATGCTGTCCGGTTTTATTTGGTGGTTCTTTTCTTTTTCCATGTTTTAGATCTTGAGAAACATGTTCTTTTGGGCGGATCTTGTTCCTGCATTCGGATTCTTCATGGCCAGTTATTACAATAAGTGCATTCAACTTCCCCTTTGAAGAGGAGAAAGAATTGTTATAGGTATTCTTCTTTGGTTGATGTTGAACCTTTTATTTCTTGCTTCTCTTGTCATGATGGTTTTATATGCAACACATTGGATAGCTTTATGACCAAAAATTGGCAATAGTGAAACATTGCCCATTGAAGTAGAAATTTACTGCTGATCATGGAATCTTCTATTTGAATTTACTTTGTTGGTTGTAGTGTCTTTGAAAGCTATCCTTGTTAGTGTTCCTTGAATTGAGATGGTCCTGCTTTCCCTGTAGAGATCCTTTATTCCCTTATTTGGTCATTTGAATGATGTAAACCACTTTTATGCTTTTAGATAGTTTTTGGTCTTTGAAGTTTGAGAAGATTCTCCGGTATAACCAAGACTTTTGTCTTTATAAGGAGAACGTTGTACCTTGATGATCTCATCTAAGGTTTCGGATCCTTTCGCCGAATCTAAGATTCAAGGTTTTTGCTTTCTCAACTTCTTTTTCTTTGACTTACCACTTCATAGTCTAGTTTTCAATATGTTTCTTTGCTTCTTCAAGCTGCTTTTCAATGGTCTCTCTGATTATCTTTTGTTCTTCTAGCGTAGTTTGAGTTGATTATTTTCTTGAGAAAATCATGCCTTCTAGAGCATCCATAAAGTATCCATTTCTTCTTTTTGTTCAAATGCCATGAAAGTCTAAGATCTTCTTCACATTCTTCCTCACTATTAGATGACTCATCACTATCTTCATTAGCATAGTAACTTTTCTTAGAGCTAGATTGGTTCTTATTCCTTCTTACTACTTCTTTTCTTTTATAAGGACATTTTGTGACATAATGACCAACTTTACCACACTCAAAACATTTGAAGGGAAGCTTACCTTTGAATCTTCCGGTACCTAGTTGGAGCTTTCTCACGAAATTTGCTTCTTCTTCATCGGATACATAGCTGGATTCTTTGACAACCTCCTTTTCCTTTCCTTTTGTAGATGCCTTAAAAGTAGCTTCTCTTATTTGAGAAGGACCTCCTTGTCTCATTTCAAAAGCGATTGATACCATGTAATTGAACAATAGTAAGTGATTGCAAATCTTGCTATTGACCATTTGAAACTTTAGAGTCAAATTTTGAAGTCAAGGATCTTAAGACCTTTTCCACAGGAAGTAGTATCAGTTATGGTTTCACCCAAATTTCTCATTCGATTTACAATATCATCCGGACGAAGAAAAGAAAGCGGCAACACTCTCATCACTATGCATCTTCAAATTTTCATATTCAATTCTAAGAGTTTGAGTTTCCTTTTTACCTTTGTGTCTCCTTCATAGCAGAATTATTTTGTCCCATATTTCTTTTGCTAAATGTATTTTGATACTTTAGCAAATTCGATCGAACATGCTTCCTAGCAAGACATTTCTTGCTTTGGCATTGGTTTCATACTTCTTCCGTTCTGCTTGCATCGGTAGGAATACTTGCGGGTATTGATAACCTTCTTCCACGATTGCCCATACATACGCACCAAGACTTTGCGAATGCTCTTTTGTACGTACCTTCGAGAATATCGGTGCTTCCATTGAATAGAGGTGGCTTTATAGACATTACTCCTTCTTGACTTCCCATTGCGACGGATCTCCTTTAAGCGATCAGAAAGCACGCACGGACACATACGTACCAATTGTTGGAAAAATGCGCGAGAGGGGGGGGGGTGAATCGGTATTTGCGCATAATCGGAAATCTTTTTTTACTTTTTCATTCCTTAAAACCCATACGCTACTTTCCTTCGATGAAACGCTAGCGCTGTATACGCGGATCCTTTATGAAACTGACGTATACCGCAGATTTAGATACATTGTTAAATCTTCATATATTTATTCCATCATTCATTCATCAGATGTTTAATAAACAGTAAACATGTGCAGTAAGAACAGAATAAACCATCACACAAAGCATCACATATGAACACCAGGATTTTTAGGTGGAAACCCAAATCGGGAGAAAACCACCGCTGCAGTTGCTCAGCCTTCAATAGTTTATTATAGAGAAAACATCTTACAACATATGTGCTGGCGCAGACTTGACCAGCACGCAGGCACCCACCTGCGCTCGTTTACCAGCCTCTCCTGGAAGGGAGCTCCAACCCCCTGACTCGTTTACCAGCCTCTCCTGGAAGAGAGCTACGACCCCCCGATCTCGTTTACCAGCCTCACCTGGAAGGGAGCTACAACCCCCTGACTGAAGGCTACAACCCTCAGCACCACCTTGGACCACGTTTCATCAATTTTCACACTGGATCCAACCACTTCAATAGAACAACACTTGCGGGCCACATTTCATCATATTTTCATACTGGACCCTTTCCATACTTTTAAGAACAGACATACATCACCAACAGATACTTATCAACACAGATCAGATAGCAGAAACATAGCAGAACAGATCAGATATTTCATACCCTTTGTTTCAGCAAACCCTAGTTTGCATACGCTCTTTCACTTCACTGATGTCGCGTATATACGCGCTTCCGTCCACACAAACCAGCATATACCTCAGTGTATATTTTATTGCGCATACGCGCTTTCTCTTCGCTGAAGCCGCGTATATACGCGCTTCCTCCGCGGCGAAGTAGCGTATAGATCTTCAATCATTACAGAGCAGCATACTTCATCGGATCAGATATTCAGTTCAGATCTACCCTTTTGCTTCAGACAGATGTTCGCCTAGATGCTCGCCTCATCACAGATCTATGCCTTCCATAATCAGATCTAGCAAATACAAGAGCAATTCAGATCTAGATCCCCTTCTTCATCATTGGTGCATCATACATTCAGATTTATCATTCAAGTGTAACCCTTTCCAATCAGATATACTTCAGAGAGAAGTATTCATTCAAGCTCAGACATCTTGCACCCACACCCATATCTTATGCACAATGAATTTGTTCTCCTTATATAGGTTTATCCTTTTTCAATACCATGAGCCCCTTTTTCAATACCATGGGCCAAAACAATGTCATGAGCCCAAAACTACCTGGACGGGGTCAATTAGGCGGATCATTACCCAATACAATGGGTCAATACCATGGTGGTTACCCTTGGTTTTGCACTTTTTGAGCGCTTTTGCCCATACGCGACTTGGAACGTTATTTTCCGCGTGCATACGCGACTTACCCTAGGCCAATCCGCGTATACAAAGAGACATACTCTTTTCATCATATTTTGAGCACATTCTGAATTCCTTCTGTACACACAAGTCCATCAAGTCAAGAATAACTTCATCAGTTGGATTGCCATCAAGGACAACACATGTCAATAGTCGCATGTCTTCATCTCCATTCAGTGGGTTGCCATCAAGGACAACACTCTGCATCATATTTCCAACATTCTTATCAGATACAAAGCAACGAAGATATCCTTCCAAACATTTGTTCACTGTCTCATTTTTCCCATCATATAGAGGATGATAAGATGAGCTATGAACTAATTGAGTACCCAGACAAGAAAATAATTCTGCCCAAAAATTTCAAGTGAAAATGAGATCTCTGTCACTTTCAATGATCTTTGGGATTCCATGTAGCTTTTGAATTGTTTCCATAAATGCAATAAAAAATCTATTGGATTTAAATGGATTAGATAATTCACAAATGTGTGCATACTTGGTAGGTCTATCTACTACCACCATGACGATGCTCTTTCCTTTTGAATTGGGTAAATATGTGATAAAATCCATTGAAACCTCCTCCCAACGTTGAATTGGAATGGATAAAGGTTGTAACAGACCCGCAATATTAATTGTCTCAATTTTATTTTGTTGGAAAACCAAACATTCTGCCACAAACTTTTGAATATCAGATTTAAGGCCATCCCAAAAAAATTCCTTCTTGACCCTGTGGTAAGTTTTTAAAAATCCTGAGTGCCCTCCTAAGGGATAGGTGTGAAATTCTAAAATAATATTTTGTTTGAGTTGGGAATTTTTACAAATATATAAGCAATCTTTGTACCATAATGAATCATTTTTCCAACGAAATGTATCAAATGCATTGGGATCTTATTGCAACTTTTGAATGTGTTTCCACACTTCTTCGTCATTCTTCCATTCATCCCTTGCTTTGGTTATCCAATATGGTTGGATAATAGAAATGGCACAAATCAATGCTTCCACATCCTCATCATCTCTTGAGAGTGCATATGCAACAACATTTTTCTTCCCTTTTTTGCAGATGATTTCAAAGTCATAACCTAACATTTTTGTGACCCATTTTTACTGCTCTTTTGAAGATAACCTTTGTTCAAAAAATTATTTAAGACTATCATAATTTGTTTTTACCTTGAAGTGTCTTCCCATTAGGTAAGGTCGCCATTTCTTTAGTGCATGTAGTATTGCCAAAATTTCCTTCTCATAAATAGGTTTGTGTAAATAATTTACTTTGATTGGACGATTTTCAAAAGCAATGGGTATTCCTTCTTGTATTAAAACAACACCAATTCCATTTCCCGAGGCATCACATTCCACAATAAAGGTTTTTGTGAAGTTTCGGGTAGCTAAGACCGAATCTTGGCACATTGCCTCTTTAATATGTTCAAAGGCCTTAGTTTCTTTTGGAGTCCAAGTAAATGCATCTTTATTTAGTAATTTTGTTAGAGGTGTTGTTATTCTCCCATATTTATTAACAAACTTGCGATAATACCCCGTCAACCTAATAAATCCTTGCAGATGCTTTATAGTTGTGGGGATTTTCCATTCCTTAATGGTTTTAATTTTGTTAGGGTCTACCTTAACACCCTCATGAGATACAATATGACTGATATATTCCACCTCTTGTACTCCAAATAAAAATTTGGAGGTTTTTCATATAATTGTTTCTCCTCCAATAGTTTTAGCACCCTTTCAACATGTTGAAAATGATCCTTCCAAGACTTGTTGTAGATTAGTATATCATCAAAAAATATTAACACATTTTTCTAAGGAAGGGTTTGAAAATGGAATTCACCAAACATTGAAATGTAGAAGGTGCATTGGTAAGGCCAAAAGGCATGACCAAAAATTCATAATGATCCTCATGATTTCTAAATGTTGTTTTCAAAATGTTTGCAGTCTTCATTCTAATTTTATGGTATCCTAAACAAAGACCCAACTTGGTGAAGTAAAATTCTCCATGTAATTCATCCAATAATTCATCAATGATAGTAATGGGAAATATATATTTAAAAATGAGATTTTTGAGCTCCCTATAATCCAAACACATACTCCATGATCCATCCTTCTTGTGCACCAATACTACTGGAGCTTAAAAATAACTTTGACTAGGTTGAATTATACTAGCCTATAGCATTTTTGCAACCATACATTTAATTATACTGTTTTGGGCATAAGGATATTTGTAAGGCCTTAGGTTTGGAGGAACACTTCTTGGAATCAAATGAATGGCATGGTCATGATCACGAATAGGTGGGAGGCCTTTGGGAGTTGCAAATACCTTGGAATGATTGTCCAATACTTTTTGGAGATTTGGAGAGATAGATGATTTCAATGTTTGAACCTCTAGTGAGCATAATTTTGCAATTACGCCTAGGTGTTCTTTCTTTAGAACCTTTTTCATGCCATTAGAGCTTATTATATTTATTTTTTTCCTTGTGATACCTCTTAATTAAACTTCCTTTCCTTCCCAAAAAAAATTCAAGAAAATTTCTTGAAAATTAAAAGTTAGCGTACCCAAAGATTGTAACCATTGGACTCCTAGTACAACATCAACACTACCCATTGGAATGGAGAGCATTGGACTATTAAATACATATTCCCCCATGGTTGGCTTGATATTATGGCACTTTCTAGAGAAATTTATAGTTCCTCCATTTGAAACCATCTCTTAACACTCTGGTGCTAAGTATATAAAGAAATTCAATTCCTTGGCTATATTACAATGAATAAAATTATGGGTACTACCTGAATCTATAAGCACTATTACCTTTTTCTTCTTTATATGTTCTTCTACATTGAGAGTTTTAGGAGAGGTAATTCATGTCAATGCATTACAGGATATGTTCAAATTCATTTCTTCTTTCTCTAGGGTTGGTTCCTGGTGTATATCCTCTTCTTTTGAAGTTTCTTGTTCCTTTCCTTTTCTTCCTCCTCTTCACAATCTATGTAAAGTAATTTCTTCTCAACACACTTATGACGTTTGGTGTCTTTGTTATCACAACTGTAGAAAATCCCTTTTTCTCTTTTTTCTTCCAATTTTTGTGGTGTCAACTTTGTAGGTTGTGGAAAGCTAGGAGCAACAACACTTCCATCTTTATAGTTGTGAGTAGTAGGATTCGTTGTTTCCATAATTTAGTTTTCAATTTTTCTTTCCAACCTGAATTATTTCTCCAATAAATAAGGTTATCAA
Source organism: Pinus albicaulis (assembly GCA_034641835.2). NCBI lineage: Eukaryota > Viridiplantae > Streptophyta > Pinopsida > Pinales > Pinaceae > Pinus > Pinus albicaulis. The sequence goes on along the minus strand of CM076584.1, from coordinate 885,472,294 downwards.
AGGCGAACCTCATGTTGTATGTTATACTTTAAAGTCCCTATGAATACATCAATCCTACGCTCCTCAAGTCCTTAATGTGCTCCGCCATTGAACCATTTTGTTTTAGATTTATCAATTAGCTAAAGAAGGTGTTTCTCTGTGTATCCTCATAATGTGCTATAATTTCCTCTGGAAAAATTGACCAAGTGACAAGTGGTTTACAAGAACAAAGTCATCGATACCATACAAATTTATTGGGTTCTAAATATAAAGTTGCAATGTGTACATTTTTTGTGTGTTGGACATTATGGAGATCAAGATATTACTCCATCTGTAGTATCCATTTTACTAGATCATTGCCATCAAAATTTCTCATATCGATATTTGGAATATGGTGGATCTTCAATTTAACATTAGAGTCTATGAAATCATGATTCATATTTCTTTTGTTCCCATCATGAGTTTCATTTAATACCTTTTCGCCATTAGGAAGCCTTTCATGTAGCAACTTTGTCAAACCTTCCTTAAAAGCTTCCATGTCTTCTTTTAAACCATTCATGTCACATTTTAAACCATCCATGTTTCCTTTTAAACCATCCATGTCACCTTTTAGCTCATCTCTGGTTTCTCTTTTTGAGAGAAACAATTGTTGCACTTGGTCCTATAATTTTGATATATTATGCTACAATTTTTCCTCTTCTTGCGTCATAGTAGATATTTCTGGGGCCTTAATGGGTGTGGAATTATTTTGTTTGGGAGGAATTTTAGAACCCAATACTAACATATATGCTTCAATATTGACTTGGAATCACTTCAAACTTATTTTTCAAATTTTTTTTATGAAATTTAAAAAAAAATACACAAATTTTTTCTATCTTTTAGGAGCTCGATATTGAAATGGTTGTAAATTTGTAATTTATGATCTCTAATGTCTTAATTTTGGTCCTGTTGTAGCCCTATGAATATTCTTTCCAATGCCACCAATCATACCAATATTGGATTCTTCAATATAGATTTATGCAAAAAATCTCACGATGTCATGATTATGTACTAGTTCATTATAGTGAAGTTGTATGAGATTCCACGTGTCAATGTTTCAATATTTGACCCTGAAAATAAAATAGGAAAAACTAAATTTTTTGCACTTTTGGCCAATTTTTATAGAATTCGAACCCGATGTGTGAAATGAAAGTTATAATTATTTTCCCTAGGTCACCTGTTTGAGATGAAATTCTGGAGCCTGCAAAAATCCTAACTTGGATCATATCTTAGAAAATTTAGCGAACCAAGATCTAAAATTCATACACGAGGTTCACCAATATTTTAGATCATCATGGTTTCAATTTTAGCTTCTGAATCTTCATAGAAAAAAAGTTATAGCGAAAATTCCAAGATGACCTATTTGAAGCAGCGAAACCTAAGAATCCAAAGCTCTCATACCAAATGTTATGCAACCAACTCAAAAAATAGAAGAAAATATAGATCAATGAATTAAAAATTATCCTCTTTGAGGGGGAAACCTCCTTTACATCACATAAATGAACAATTATTGGATGATTCAATTGAAAAAATATATTTCTATATATAGGAGTCTGAGAGGTCACGATATAATCAAAGCCTACATAACAATAATAATGTAAGGGCACAAAAATAACAATAGTGGGCTTCTATGGAGCACAATGATAACAATATGGGAAGTACATGGACAGAACAATAACAATAAGGGGGATACACTAACATTATAGGGACCTTGTTGTGAAGACAAATCCCCTCTAGACAGAGGCAATCTCTCTAGACCTAGAGTGGGTCTAGCAACTTGTGAGACTTTATAATATTAAAAATGCGACAAGAAAAGAGACAAAGGTACTTTTTCTTGATGTTATTCTTGAAAATTTTGATGATGGCCTTGATCCACAATCCCTTAGGTGTTGATCAGTGGTTATCATTGATGTCAACCCAAGCAGCACCAGGGGCTACCCTGATCTTGCATGGTAATTTTGAAAAAATTACTATATTATGGGTCAAGAATATTTTTGATGGCTTCTACTTGTCGAGATGTTTCTGTGTATATATGGCACGCCATGTAATTCTTCACAGTTTGAGAGATATTCATGTTTGAAGTTTGTAACCCCAGTTAGTGGGCTAAAACCACATGGAGTTGTGGCATGGGTCATTGAAAAGTCAATAATTAATAATTTTTAAGCTCCTAAAATCCCTCCCATGTTCACTTGTTGAAGCCCCTCTCAACCTAAGCATTTATATAAATTGTGATCCTCCTATCCTCCTTATGTAGGGATTTCGTTACATGAAACAGGTCATTGTGGAATTTTTTCTCTAACTTCTTTTATATGAAGGTTTAGAAGCTGAAATTTTTATGAGGCAAAGCTGAAATCCTGAGGAAGCTCCTATAAAAATATCAGATAAATATATGCAATATTTTCGGAGATATGATCTGTCTAAGTCAGTGTTTTTGTAGGCTCCTGAACTTCATCTCAAAGAAGTGACTTTGGGAAAATCGTTATAAATCTCTCTCTAAGTATCGGATTGGAATTATGTAAAAAGTGGCAGATAGTGCATGGATTGTAGTTTTTTTTGTATCAATTTTAGATTCGAATGAAGAAACAATGACACGTGGAACACCATACAAGTTTTCTCTACTAAACCAGTCCATAATTAGGTCATTGTGAGAGATTGGGCATAAATCTCTCTTGAAGAATCCAAATTGGGTCAGACCTATGGCATTGGAAAGAAGACTCAGAGGAATACTACATAACCGAAAATCACATATTAGGGATCTGAAATAATAGAGATACACCATATTCAAAATCGATCTCCTAGAAGGCAAAAAAAAGCTATATCATGTGTTGCTAAGGGCTGCAAAGGACTAGAATTTCTAGGGCAGCAAAGCAAAGCAAGGTGCAGTAGAGGGTAGCATGAAAAGAGAAGCAATCAAGGTGTATAAAAGCAGCAAAAAGTTCATCACATGAAGACTTCAAGTGGGAAGCACTACATATAGTCACTATAAAGGTATCATTGTAATAAGTCATTGTAAATACATCATTGTAAAAATTATACTAGTGCCTATCTACCAAGAGTTGAAGAGGAAGTTTCGGGAGGTCTAGAATCATCATTAGGTGGTTTTTTCATAGTTGGGGTTATGGTCTAGTGTGTATTATTCTTTTACATCATTCTATATCATTGTAAAGTGGACCATTTTCCATGTTACGGGAGTCTATTCTTATTTTAATCTTCTATAGGGTGGTAGGGTGGTGTTAGGCTGGTGCATGAAGTCACCAATAGGTTCAATCCTATGAAAACTTCAGGGTGGTAGGGTGGTGCTAGGGTGAGTTGTATCTCATTAGGTGTTGGGGCATCCGTTCAGTTGAATACTAAAGAATCTCGGGTGTTGGAGTTTCCATCTAGTGGGAGATGGAGAAGAATGCTTTTCTAAATTCTAGTAAGTTGGAGCTTTATTTTCAATTGGAGTTGAATATTAAAGAATTATTAGAAAATCATTCAAGTGGTTTTTTTCCTGGAGAGGGTTTCCACCTTAAAAACTGTGTTCATTTGTGTTCCTTTTGTTTACTGCTATTATTGTATAAACACTGATAATATTTGAAGTTTAACTAATGCTCTAATTGAAAGGAATATTAATTCACCCCCCCTCTCAATATTTCCAAAAATTGGTATCATAGCTTGGTTCCTTCAATAACAATTTAACAACTAGAAGAAGGTGATGGAGCATACCAAGAATGGTGTACCTTTGTTCAATAAAAATAAATATGCACTCTGGAAAGGAAGAATGGAAGTCTATCTCTTGGTGCAAGGTTACGAAGTATGGGACACTATTAAAAATGGATTTACATCAATTGTGAATGAACAAGGTAAGAATAATTTGGTAAATGATGCAAAAGAAAAGAATATTATTATCAATGGACTTATTGAATTTTCTTATCATAAAGTGTTGGGTTGTAAAACCGCCAAAAATGTATGGGAAAAGCTTGAGCATATATATGCAGGTGACTCAAATGTCAAAGAAGCAAAGCTTCAAATCTACAGAGCAAAATTTGAGAAACTCAGAATGAAAGAAGATAATAACATTGTTGCATACTTCCAACACGTTGATGAAATAACCAATGCTCTGGAAGGATTGGGAGAGCATGTTGACGAGAAGACTATTATACGAAATATTCTTAGAACGTTACCAGGGAGATTCAACCCAAAGGTATCGGTCTTAGAATATAGTGAAAATATGGACAAACTCAGGAAAGAGGAATTACATGGATTTATCATAGCACATGAAATGAGACTTGATAAAGAATAGGGTACTTCGCATCTAGAAACTACGTTCATTGCATCTAATAAAACCAATAAGGAGAAACAACCTTCAAAGGCACAAACTTGCACTTGCAAGTGTGAAGAAAAGGAAGATGATGAAGAAGGTCTTTTAGATGGAGAATATGCTTACTTTATGAGAAAACTAAAAATTGGTAAGGGAAAATTCAAGGGTAAACTTCCATTGATATGTTTCGGCGGTGGTGAGGTTGGGAATTTCACAGCAAAATTTCCAGACAGAAGTGATGGAAACTCAAAATAAAAGAAAGGCTTTAAGAAATTCAACAAGCAAAGAAAAAATAAAGGATTTAAAAGGAACTTTCTCTCTAAAGAAGATAGCTCATCATCTGATGAAGACAATGAAAATGAAGAAGAAGCCAATGAGAGAGTATTTTTTATGGTCAAGCACATTAAACAAGAGGTATCAAACAATGAAGAAGAAGGGATGACCATAGAATCATTTTCTAAGGAGGCAATCAAGCTTATAAAAGAGCTCAAGGCTGAGAAGATCCATTCCAATACACTTGAAGAACAAGTTCAAGGTCTAAAAATTGAAGTCAAAGAACACAAATGTATTAAGGAGTCACTTCGAAAGAAGTTGGAAGAAAGCAACCAAGAAAGGGAAGTTAGAAGCCAAAGTAGTCTCACTGCGTAAGGAAGTGAAGAAGGGAAAAACTGTCCAAAACTATGCCAACAGCTCAAGGGCATTGGAAGAACTCATCAACAATCAACGACCTTACAATGACAGAACTGGCCTTGGTTACAAAGAAGAAGAAGCAGGACCTTCTACAAAAAAATAAAATGAACCTATGAGATCTGACATTAATTTAGATTTCATTGGACAAGATTCACAAGAACATCCTTGGAAGACGATTCCTCGACAAATATTTCCATTCAGGTACCAACATATTTTTCATGGCTATTGTTATTCATGTGGAAAATTTGGTCATAAAGCTGTAGAATGCTGCACGTACCCTAGGAACGAATACAATTCCAGGAGATATGTCAAAAATGAACCTCCCAGGGCTTAAAGAAACATCAATATATTTTAACATTTAAGAAATAATATGGAATGTTACAAATGTCAGAACTTTGGACACATAGCCAGAGACTGTAGACTTGAAAATCCTCCAAAAGAATCTTCGAAGCCACAGAATGAACGAACATGGAAGAAGCAGAAGACTGATAATTGTGCTCTCACTCTCAAGGCTCAAAACAAAAAATATGTATGGTATGTTGATAGTGGTTGCTCAATGCATACTGGAGATAGAAAGAAATTTGTATCTCTAAAAGAGAAGAAGGATGGAACCGTGTCCTTTGGAAATGATGGATCTTCAAATGTTATAGGATCAGGTACTGTTACTCTCAGAAGAAAAGATGCTTTATCCAAGAATGTTCTATTGGTTGAAAACATGAATCACAATTTTCTTAGTGTTGGAAAAACGTGTGATCAAGGACACACAATATTATTCAACTCCACAAAATGTGAAATCAGGAAAGGCAGGTATGGTGAAATTATGGCTACAACAAGTCGAGCTCAAAACGACATATATGTCCTGGATGAAGCAACTAAAGCACATCTAATAGCTAAAGAGGATGATATAATATTTGGTAGCAATGATGATCGACTAAGTAAGAACTTTGATACAAAGATGCAAAGTGATTTTGAGATGTCTTTACTTGGTGATCTGACATACTTCTTAGGGCTTCAAATATCTCAGCAAGAGAAAGAAATATTTATATGTCAAGCCAATTACATCAAGGAAATGCTCAAGAAATTAAAAATGGAAGATTGCAAACCCATCCTTACTTCGATGGTAACAGGTTGCAAATTGAGCATAGAAGATTCATCTAAGGATGTGGATCAAAGGTTGTACATATCTATGATTGGTAGTCTTCTATATGTAGCAACCTCCCAGCCAGATGTTATGCAAACAGTTGGAAAAGTAGAAATATTCCAAGAAACACCAAAAAAATCACATATTATTGACATAAAAGGAATTCTTAGATATCTAAAGGTGATAATAGAATATGGCTTGTGGTATCCCAAGGGTAACAATCTCATTATTCAAGCCTTTACAGATGCAGATTGGGTAGGAAGAATTTATGATCGTAAGATTACTCGTGAAGCATTGGAATATCTTTGCCAGAAGCTTGGGATTCTCCCAAGTTCTCATTATATTTTCCTTATTCAGAATATAAAGGGGGAGTGGAAGTGTGTATAGGTCCGCAGGATGGTTATGTGTCAGGGGGAGTTACACTTTTCCATTGATGTCAAAGGGGGAGATAATGTTGTAGGAAGAGGTATCATGGTCGCAGGGGGAGTAAATGTGTTGCCATCAACGCTAAAGGGGGAGATTTTTTATCAATGGTTGTCATTGATGCAACCCAAGCAGCACCAGGGGCTACCCCAATCTTGCATGGTAATTTTGACCTAAAAAATTACTATATTCTGGGTCAAGAATATTTTTTATGGCTTCTACTTGTCAAGATGTTTATGTTGATATATGGCACACCATGTAATTCTTCATGGTTTGAGAGATATACATGTTTGAAGTTTGTAACCCCAGTTAGTGGGATAAAACCCCATGAGGTTGTGGCATGGTCATTGAAAAGTCAATAATTAATAATTTTTAAGCTCCTAAAATCCCTCCCATTTTCACTTTTTGAAGCCCCTCTCAACCTAAGCATTTATATAAATTGTGATCCTCATATCCTCCTTATGTAGGGATTTCACTACTTGAAACAAGTCATCATGGAATTTTCACTCTAAATTTTTTCTACGAAGGTTCAAAAGCTGAAATTTTTAAGAGGCGAAGCCAAAATCCTGAGGAAGTTCCTATGAAAATTTCAGATCAAGGTATGCAATAGTTTCAAAGATATGATTTGTGGAAGTCAGTGTTTTTGCAAGCTCCTGAACTTCATCTCAAAGAAGTGACCTTGGGAAAATCGTCATAAATATCTCTTTGAGTATCGGATTGGAATTCTATAAAAAGTGTTAGATATTGCACGTACTTTAGTTTTCTCTGTATCAATTTCAGAGCCAAATGAAGAAACAATGACACATGGCATGTCATACAAGTTCTCTCTATTAAACTAGTCCATAATTAGGTCATTGTGAGAGATTGGGTATAACTATCTCTTGAAGAATCCAAATTGGGTCAGACCTATGGAATTGGAAGAAGACTCAAAGGAATAATACATAACCTAAAATCACATATTGGGGATCTGAAATAACATAGATACACCAGATTCAATATCGATCTCCTAGAAGGTAAGAAAAAGCTAAATCCTGTGTTGTCAAGGGTTGCAAAGGACCAGAATTTCTATGGCAGAAAAGAAAAGCAAGGTGCAGTAGAGGGTAGCATGACAAGAGAAGCAATCAAGGTGTAGAACAACAACAAGAATTTCATCACATGAAGACTTCAAGTGGGCAGCACTGCATACAGTCACTGTAAAGGTATCATTGTACTAAGTCATTGTAAATACACCATTGTAAAAATTGTACTAGTGTCTATATGCCAAGAGTTGAAGAGGCAGTGTCTAGAGGTCTAGGATCATCATTAGGTGGTCGTGTCATAGTTTGGGTTATGGTCTAGTGTGTCTTCTTCTTCTACATCATTCTATATCATTGTAAAGTGGACCATTTTCCCTGGTACGGGAGTCCATTCGTCTTTTATTCTTCTATAGGGTGGTAGGGTGGTGCTAGGGTGGTGCATGAAGTCACCAATAGGTAAATCCTATGAAAACGTCAAGGTGGTAGGGTGGTGCTAGGGTGAGTTGTAGCTCATTGGGTGTTGGGGCATTCATTCATTTGACTACTGAAGCATCTCGGGCGTTGGAGCATCCATACAGTGGGAGCTGGAGAAGAATGCTTTTCTAGATTCTAGGAAGTTGGAGCTTTATTTTAAATTGGAGTTGAATATTAAAGAATTATTAGAAAAGAATTCAGGTGGTTTTTGTCTCAGAGAGGGTTTCCACCTTAAAACCTGTGTGCATTTGTGTTCCTTTTGTTTACTACTACCATTGTACAAACACTGATAATAATTTAAGATTAACTAATGCCCTAATTGAAAGGAATATTGATTCAACCCCCCTCTTAGTATTTCCAACATTAGGCTCTCTCCTTGCTACTGTTGGCACACGAATACCTTTGGATGATCAAGAGGCAATAACAAATGTAATATAATACATAATATTCATGAACATCAGCTATCTATGGATCAAGGAACATTAAAATATTTTTGCAAACGAATAGACAAATATAGAAAGCAAGATTAGATGTTTTATTAATGAATAAAGAAGAGAGAGCTTACAACCTAGGCCTTAATGTTGGAGGCCTCCCTTTGGCGATGTATGAGTCCTTCACCCAAGCTCTAAATCACTCCTTCTCCCGAATATCTTAGGCATTATCACAATAAAGGAGTGTAAAAGGAATGAATGATCTTACCAACCCAACAATGACCAACCAGTAGTGGATGGATGGGGATAAATTTATAGCAAGGGAGAAGAGGTTGGGAGCCCATGAAAGGTGGAGAAAGGTCCACTTTCTAAGGTGTTAGCCACCTATAAAATTTTGGCAAGCAAACAGGTGGCTAAATAGGTTTCTAAGTCTTCAAGAGAAACATTTTCCTTGAAAATATATCATTCTTGAAGCCCTCATGTGTCTTCTGTCCTTTGAAGAAATCCTCACTACTGTTTCCATTGAAAAGCCTTGTTGTTTTGTGAAAAATATTGCTTTAAAAATGGCTCCATTTGCTCCATTTCATTCTCACAAAATCCCCATTTTTCATCCCTATTCCTCTCACAAGAAAACTCCAAAATCCCTTCATTAACCCTCTAAATCATCAAAATTCCCTTTTTAAACCTTATAGTTCCCTTTATTTGGTTTTAAAATCCCCTTTTCTGCCTACCGAAACCCCCTCATTTGGCTTAAAAACACTGATTTTAGGCCTAAAGACTCCCTGTTTGCACTATAGCAGGCTTAAGCCCCCGAGGGCTTATATCCATTAGCCCCTTTCCTCATATAACCCCAACCCCGCAACCGGGCGCTTATAAACACTAACCCCACTGTTAAAACCCTTAAAAACCCTTCTCTCCTTCTATATTCCCGTGTTCCGACGTTTTGGTCTAAAGCAGATCTGGACTGTTGATCTACATAGATCAATGGTCGTCGGGCCATCTTTTCTCTACCTCATTAACCCACTCCCCTCATTCATGCAACTTCCCCATCGGAAATTTTCCACACCGTCCGATCAAAACCAAGAGATCTGACGGTCGATATTCAATTTCGCGAAATTTTCGCGACAACAGTTTAACACCAAATTTTTTTGTGAAATGGGTGGTTTTAGGTGGTACGGGTGTTAGGAAATGTATGGTATCGCATTTCTTTTTCGAAAACCACATACCACCCTCAGCCCCTCGCAAAACCATCTCGGCTTTCCGCTTACCACCCTCTGCAATGAAATATCATGTTTAATCGCAGCCGTTGATTATTCTGATCTGACAGCTCTAATATAACCAAGCCCCCATCTCTTTTCCATCCATTCATCCTCCAAATGATCCTATGAATGAATCTCCATCGTAGATCACCATGGATTATTCTAATCCGATGGTCCAGAACGCGCGATGCCCCAAACCTTCATCAACCCGTTTTTCACCATTCCGACTTCGTTTTTCACCATTTTTCTGCTGCATACTCCTTTCCCACCGCATTTACTTCATTCCCCAAAAGCCTTTGAAACATCCCTCCTCACTCCCACATGGATTTCTTAATATTTTTATCGTGTTTTCCAGGTGCCAAAGGTCGTGATTTCATTCTGTTCCCACAGTCATGGTGGCGGTGATACAAAGCGCAGAATGCCATGTTCCAGAGCTAAAATGGCAGAAAAAGAGGTCCTTGATGAGGTTTAAGGGCATGTTTCATTAAAGATCAGGCTATAAACCCTGATTCAAACCTTCTTGTGCCTCCATAACTTGTACAGTCACCAAAACAGTCAGTAGAAGCGGCAAAGTGTATCAGTGAGAGAATTAAAGGATTTAAGCCCATTATTGAAGATTTAATGCTCGTAATCCAGTGTTTAAAGGATAAAGACATAGATAAATACCATAAGAACGATCAAGAAGACTTGATGAAGCCTAAAAAACACATGAAACAAGCCATATCAGTGTTTTCACATCAACAACATGTTCTTTTTCTAAAAAGGACAAGTTCTCGCAGCATTTCCTATTTCACATCGAGCCCAGAGCAATTGCCTATTCTGACAGAAAGTCCTAAAGAACTGTCAGTGCATTAGTTACAAAGCATGGAAGACCTGAAAGGAAAATCTTCATCTTTTCTTGTCTCAAAGTACAAACAGAATTCGAACCGCTAGAAAGTACCTCAAGGAACATACCCAGGGATTTAATATCAATCTGTCGAAGGCCCCTATTTCATCTAAAGGGCACTAAAGGTCAATGTAAAGCTATTAAGACAGAATGGGCTTCATAGAAACCTCTCCCTCTATTTTAAATGAATAATTTAAGTTCTATCTGCCACTTCTATCACTCTTGCTTCTATAAGAACCCCTGAGAAATACGTTGTAAAGGGTTGGTTGGTTGGTTGGTTGAATATTGAAAATCACTAATTGTAAGTTGTTTCATTAAGTTAGAGTTCCATGAGTAGTAGTTGTAAATATGCTGGGAGATGATTTTTGGTTGATATCAAGCTATTGGACAAGAATGTATGTGACTAGTTTTTCTCTTCTAATATGACAAGCATGTTCATTGGATCCTGATCTAAATCAGTGGTGATGTGTTCCTTCTTTGTTATTGTTTCCCTCTATTTAACATCATGTTTATTTTCTCTAATAATAAAATAGTAAATTTAGCTTAGGATATACTGCTGAAAGTACCCTAATGCTTACTGCTTTTTCTTATTTATATGTTTTCTGCTAATTGTGTATCTTAGAACAAAATTCATATAATTTAACCAGTATAGAAGTTGGTTTGTACATGCTTACTGATGTATGAATTTAGAGTTTGTTTCTTAGATGTTTTTGTTTGGTTTTGCTGAAAGAAAGGAGAGTAGGGAGATTTAGTGATCATTCTTGTCCCCTAAGTTCCTATCCAACAGTTGGCCTTCCTAAGATCCCTTTGAGTTGAATGCCAAAAGCAGAGAAGGTTAAAAATATTTCTCTGATCTTAGACTTCACTCTATGTCAAACTTAATGTTTTCTATTGTCTGAAGGCAGTCAGGAGGACTGTTGGATTGTTATTTTCAGAGTTAGCCTCATTAGGAGTGTGGATCATAGAGGTATAAGGCTTTTCCTGTCCCTAGACCTACTCTGAAGTGGTCACCTTGAAAGGTTTTCCTTGTCATTCCCTTTCGTTTCCTTATTGTTTCATCCCATACTATCATCTTAAGAGATCCTATGTTTTAGATGACTAGCCCTTTGAAAGCCTTGGATATTTGAGTTGCAAGTAAACCCTTTCATGACCCCATTGCCCAATGGACTTGTGTTCTCTTTGAATTATCTCCCCATTGCCAAAGTCCTTCTCTACACTTTCCTTTACCTTTTAATGAACCCTTCTTTCATGTTTCTCAACCAAACAAACAAAAAAAAACAAACAACAACCCTCGTGCCCTATAACTAGCCTGACACCTTAAATTGACCTTTAAAGATACATTATTTCTTTACCTTATAGAGAGATCCCTCTCTGGATCCAAGAGGGCTAGATCTTTAGATCCCAAAGTGGTTTGATGTTGACTTGTCATTTGATATTGCCAGATCTACCAAATCATAGAAACCCTAACATTAGGGATAAACCCCCATTGATAATATCAAAGCTCTAAAATTAGAAAGCTTGACCCTATCACCACCGAATAACAACCAACTCGCCGCCTTGGAGCTTCTATAGGTCAAAGCTTCTCCTAAATTTGAGGAAACACTGCCAGAAAGGAATCAACGTGGTTTTCCTGGAAAAAGGGCATCGATAGTGCTAGTCCATAACTGTCAGCCTGCCATCAGCATGGGCATGCCACTAGGGAAGTGCATTGACCCATAAATTTAGGTTTTTTTCCAAGTCTCTTAAGTGATCTTTCAAGGCAACTTTATTTTATTCTTCAGAGGATATACTTTTCTATTTTCCTCATGTGTATATACTGCACAAGACCTGTTAGAAGGCACTTCATGATCAGGGACAGGAATTGAGAAGAGTGACAAATTACTATGTAACAGATGCACCCTAAAGCATTAAGGTAGAACAGGGAGTGATGGGTGAAATTCTTTATGAACCAAGGCAAAAGAACTCAGAATACTGCTACGAAAATTTCCAAATTAAACACAATAAAATATATGACATCTCTGATATGAATATGCCTAATAACATATATGTGGACTAGGCATCAAATAACATATGACCCATGGAATGTTCACATCCATCCATCTGAAAGAGATCATGGAAACAGATCCATGGTATGGTCACAACCATCCGTATAGACAAGATCATATGTACAATCATGAATACTTAATAACTCCTCTCAACCTAGATAATGACAAAGGTGATCCAAGGTCATCGCCGCAATCTCAATATAACCAACGTACAAATCTAGCCATGTGAATAGAGGATCTGATGTCAAACATGGTAGAAACTACCTGTTTACCGGTCAATGATGAAAATCGTTAACATGCATGAGAGAAACCACCAATAATTACGATGGCCCTCAACGTACAACAACACAATCCACAAGTGTGAATAAAGGTGTTGAAGTTGAACACTTTCATAATAATTTGATCGAAGGCCAGTGATGTGAACCTGTCATCGAACATGAATAACTTTCCATTGAGCCATGCAAGTTCCAAGCTACTGAAAAATAGTTTCTAGATCATCTTCTCGGATAATGAACTGAAGTCAACATGAAGTGATTTCTCGAAGGAGGGCCATAACGATTCCCACATCATCGACACGAAACAACGACTATCTCAAGATGATAGGAGTGATTCAGGATAGTAATAGAGAAGTTTATACAAGCAGAGGATGTTTGAATTTGACAAAAAGGACTTCTCTTGAACATATCGGTGACACGACTCTAGAGTGTGGTAGCATTTGACTCAAATGGGATCATAGGTCATGATGAAAAAAATGGTGATCAAATAGGATGCAAATGGATTTCCCAAACCCATGGAGGAAAAATTCTGAATGAAGGATATCCCCAACCTAACACGAACTACAGACAAGTTTCATGTTCAAGAGTGATAAGCTACCCAAAATACACATAGGAAGTTCACTTGCACATTTTCCATAGTTATTTCTAATGAGTACGTCTTTATTTTTTATAGCCAGTGTGAAGAGGATAACATATGTTGAGCGTATAAGTTCATTCTTTGAATGAATCAATCCTAGTAATTTTAATGAGCCCTAGGAAGGAGGAAATCGATCTCGTCATGGTGACAAGTCATTCACCGTTTAAAATTTAATGAATCTGACAGAAGAGTAACTTAGTGTTTGTTCATGTTTAAAGAGTTATAAACAGAAATAGAAAAGAGAAATCCATCATTTCCCTTTTCGTAAATCATCGCTCGAACCCAAAAATTTAGAAAATAATATCTGAGAGAACCTCTTGACCATGTTCGATCAAGGTATTCATTTTTCATAAATAGTGAATCTCAGCCTTAAAAGGGGTAAACTTATACTGAGACAACATCAATTCATTCAATTTATTGAGTTTGAAATGAGAAGTACCCGAAAATCTTTTCATTTTTCGAGAGTTAGAAAAGAACTAAAAGGTGACTCCAAGGGGGTTCCTTTTACGTTTGTTTTTTACCGAGTCTGAAAAAGAGATAAACTAAAACTCATTTGCATCAGAAATAATCACTGTTGGTGTAAATATCCTGTTACTGCACAAAAACGACAAAAATCACCAATATCAAGGAAAAATAATAAAATAATAGCGAAAATATCTTCAAAAATCTATAAATAGAAAAAAAGTAAGTTCATTTTCACCATTCTATTTTGAGTAAATTGTGAAAGTGCATTTTACCCATTTTCTCTTCAAACTTCAAATCAGTGGTGCAGCTAATCTAGGACACCGTTCAACAATTTTTCAGCTATAGGTAAGAGCTCAAACTCACCTCTTCATTTAAATTCCATTTTTAAGTAGTTTGTCTCATAAATTTTTATTTTTATTTATTTTTTTATTTATATTTTTCTTTCGGGGGGGGGGGTGGTGGGCTGGATTTCAAAATTTTATTTTTGCAACGACTACCATGGGTCTGAGCTTTGGATTTGTGCTAGTCGCTCTTTGTATTAAAGGCGAACGCGCCGTCATTTCTGTTTCGAATTTCACAGTCACGCTAACCATGGGGAGAAAATGAAAATGAGAAATTCTCCAGTTTTTAAAGGTTTATTTCCAAAAATACTGTGTTGAAAGTCCCTAAAATTTCAATTGAACATGTTTTGCAAGTGATTTCAGTGAAGATGGTCATTGAATGGAAAGAAAAAGGCCATGACATGGAAGATCACGAAGCACTCTAGGACCCAAATTGTATAAACACATTGCAGAATTGTGGACTACTGAAATTCATCCAAACATCAGGGTTAAGAGCTCAACTGGAGCTGCTTGAGTATTTTATTGGGATATGGGAATTGGATCGCCAAGTATTCATAATTAGAGACCAAGTACTTGAGTTGGATCTCATGTACATCTATTTCATTATAGGGTTATCGAGGAGAGGGGAGAGAGTCCAACTCTCTGGAGCTCGTGTTGGTGGCGAGAGTACCGACATGCTCATCCAGAGACACTGTTATGGGGATAAAAAAACTTAGAGCGGGAAGGGAGATATATCCTCTATTGAAAATATTACCTTACTTACAATATTACATTACATGGCTCGAGCGGCTGGTGTTGAGAATTTGGAGGGGCGGTGATTAATTCAAATTCTCTTCTTGATAATTACTTGTGAGCTTACTTATTTTACTTATTTCTTCTCATCTTAGCTTATTAAGTCTTTCATCAAGTTAATTACCAAAACACAAGAGACACAAAATTAGGCTCTTGAGCCAGGGCCAAAACCTCTCCCTCTTGGAGAGGAAACCCCGCAAGAAATTATTCTTATATACTTTTAGATGACAAGTACCATGACCATGACTTAGAACCTTTACCTTTGTATACCTTCAAGACCTTGTCACTGCTTATTCTTGAGCTGACCCTTCTTTTCTACACCATCCTGCACCGTCCTTCTCCTTGCTAAGCATACTTGATCCACTTAATATTTTCAATACAGTTTTGTCACCATAGACTTGCCTTCGCACTTGACACAAGCAATGCAATTCTATTCATCACAGGCTTATCCTCGCACTCGCACAGTTAACGTATTGTTGTAACACAATCCCTATTCCACATTGGTATGTAGCCTTTTCTTTACGCTTCAAGAAGCTCTTGCATATATATATATATATATATATATATATATGCAAGAGCTTCTTGATATATATATATATAACTGTAACTTAGTTTACATATATATTACCGCAGTTAATTTCTTGATATTACAGTTCAGACACAAATTTTATCTGAGACTGTATATATATCTTAAAACCCAAACATTGTAATACTCTCCACGTTATTCTTCCCTTGCTATACTTCACATTTCCCGTAATACTTATCCGCACCTTTTCCTTGTAGATATTTGCAAATCTTATCATTTAAACCTTGACCGAAAATCACATAAGTCCAAATTCTGTTATATGTTTTCTACAAATTTTACTAGCCTATTTATATTTGATCAACCATATAATTAGCCGACCTGTCAGTGAACTGTTGTGACATATTATTGAGTCAACCTTTCTAGCATTTTCAAGCCAACTTGTAGGGCCGATCTTCCAACGTTAAGGAGGATATTTGAGGGCTGATTTGAGCATCATTCTAGAGCCATTTTCTTCATGATTTCATGACAAATTATTGAGGCATATTCATATACATGATTCTTAATTACATTTATAACTAGAAGACAAATCCTAATAGACATTAAGAAGAAGTCTATTGACCTAAAATAAAACCTTGCTCATGAAACCTAAGAGGCAAGCATACCAAAAACATAATTTATTATCTTTGTCTTATTTTACATAAATACATAATTACATATTCAATATGAAGGCTGATCCTAGTTACACTTTTCAACACTCCCTCTTAACTAGGGAGGTATTCATACAGGTACATGGTCAATTTCAAACTGAATAATCTCATAAGAAGAATCGGATTGGTAATCGCATTTGTATATCATCATATCAACTAGCATTGTCCTAGTGCAAGGCCTTGACTAACAACCCCATCTCTCAACGATACAATGGACTACAATGCTAGTGAGACACATGAATTATAGACACCATAGTCATTGTCTCTCCAAGGTACATACTCCACCTAGGTGTTCCCAAAGTATGACCTTATTAGATTATTCTTCTCTTGGGTAGCTAGCCCTCAAATAATATTGATCCATGACTACTCTTATATTGAATGCCCTATCTGATTCTCAAAGAGTATCGTATGCCAGATGATTACCCAATCCTCCATTCTGTCTTCCCAGTTGAAGAACAGAATGATGTGTCTATCTCTCCCTCTCAGCCAGGGAGGACCTATTCCACAAGGGAATGTACTCATTCCTATACAAGGAATGTACCTAAGCTCATTATTAGTAATTAACAAGTTTCTTCCAAGTAATAAACTTACCACCAGGCTCCATCTTAGCCAAGGACCCAAAAGCAGCAATGGTGAGACACCCAGTTGCTCATGAATAATTCCTGCCCTTGAATGTCATGAATTTTGATATAGGGCACATATCATCCATCACTTTCATTCATGAGTCATGTCATCTACCAGAAAGTGATTCATTAGTATTTCTCATCTTGTCCACCTTTATGCCATGCTTCTTTCCTTCGAACCATTTCCAAGGATATTAGATTCTTTCACATGATTGGTAGCCCTACATAAATTCATCCAGATAGACATAGACATATAAACTTTCAAATCAAAAGTTACCTCAGTGATGATCTTTCACCATGAAATATTCCTATAGGAATCAACATCCTCTATTCATATTGAAACATCTTCTAATGACATGTTTTGTCAAGGGTCTTCTTCTTTACCAAAATTCTATTCGATTCTACATATTCTCCTAGGAGATATTATAGTCACATCTTCTTGGCTTCCGGATGATAACTTCTTATTGACATGGTTGCACTCCATGATCTCTTCCTTTCTTTCTCCACATATCTTCATTCCCAGGAACTTCCATATTTCCAGTTCCTTGTTTGTATACAACCACCTCAAATTCCATATGAGGACATATTATGTTGATTTCATCTGTTAGTGGCAACCTGTGTATCTTAAGAGACCCTCCTCCATAGATCATACTTCTAAAGATATAATTCCATTACCTACAACCATATGAAATGAATTCACAACATCTAGTGTCAGCATATGAATATATATACCTCATACCTTTTCCCTTTGAGTCATTCTATAGCAATTTTACTAAAATGAAGAACTTCATTCCCTTGACCTACTTCATCAATATGTCATCATATCCTAATCCCAAAATTATGTATAATGGAATTCTTGATGAAACCTTTATGCTTTCTTTCTAACCAGTAAATTCATTAAGAACTCCATTAGAAATGTCAACACCTATTTCCACATTGATTATTGAATGGTGACCCTTGAGCTTAATGATTGCCTTCCATCAATATTGTGTATTAGTGAGGTTTCCAGGAGGTTCTTCACCAAGTGATCCTTTCATGCTTCTATCATGATGTTATTAATATACATTGCTTCATATTATTTTACAACCAATAGAAATCCCTTGAGGAGAAAAATGATCATAGATATCTTTCACTTTCTTCTTTCTTAGATTTCTTTGCATCAAGTTCTTCCCTTATATCTGTAACATGGGCTTCTTTCTTGTCCTTTCCAAATTTAGGACAATCCCTTTTATAATGACCAAGTTCATTACATCCAAAGCATCGTACTTTGTCCATATTTCTTCTTTTATTCTGAGGACCAAAATTTCTTAATCTTCCTTTCTTCCTAGACATGGCTGCAAAGGTTTGATTCCCTTCACTTGATACCATATCAACTTTGGATTTCAATATTTTTTCCTCTAATTTACATAAATACCATAGATCATGAAATGGTGTTGCTTATTTCTTCCCGGATAAGCTTAAAGTGAAGCTTCCCCATTCTTCTGGTAGAGCATTCAACACCACTGTAGTCATCTCACTATCAAACATTACTTCTCCCAATTCCTACAATTGGTTTCTTATTTCAGATATCCTCATAAAATATGAAGTGATTCCTTCCTCTCTTGAAAATTTAATTTTGTATAGTTCTTGTCTCAAAGAGATTGCTTCTCCTGCAGTACTCATAGAGAATATTTCCACCAGTTTCTCATATATTTCTTTTAGTTTCGATACATATGGTATGAGTGAGTCCTTATTAGATTCTATGAGAATCCTCTGGGCTCTGATTTCTCCTTTCATGTACTTGGCATGAGTTGGAGCATCTTCTTTTGAGGGTTTAATTTTAGATCCTTTGATGCAGTCCATAACTTCATCTTCAATTAGATTCAAATCTGCCCTCTTCTTCCATGCACTAAAGTTTGATGATCCAACCAATTTGTTTCTCTCTTTACAAAACATTATCTTGATAGATTTTGTTGGGGTTCCCATGTTTTGGCCAGATTGGCAAGACCAAAAGATGAGAAAACATCAGAACCACTTTCAGACCTCAGGATCTAGCCCTCCTGGGTCCAGAGAGGGATCTCTCTATATAAGAAAAGGTTTTTATGTCTTTGAAGGTTAGTGTTAAGATATTAGGCTAGTTGTAAGGCTCGATTTGTTTGATTGATTGTATGTTTGGTTGCTGGAAATCAGGAAAGAAGGGTTCAATATAAGACAAGGTTGAGAAAAGAGGATTTTAGGAAAAGGAGAGATGCTCCAGGGAACATTCAAGACCATTGGGAAATGGAGTCAGGAAAGGGTTTACTTGCTATTCAATGTGCAGGCTTTCAGTTGGGCTAGTCATCTAAAGCATTGGATCTTAAAGATGATTGTGTGGCATGAAATGGTAAGAGAGAAAGGTGAAAGAAATGAAACCTCCAAGGTGACCTTCAGAGATCGGATCCAGGGACAGGACATGCCATTGGACACCTGTGATCTAAAAACTAAAGGCTAACTCTTTAGACAAGAAACATTAAAGGTTTAGAACACAAAGTTAAAGGCCTGAGATCAGAGAGAGACTTTGAACTCTCAATGCTTCGGCCTCTAGCTTGAGGGATCTTAGAAAGGTTAAATTAATTGAAAAGGATCCTAGTGAGATAGAGACAGAGTTATAGACCTCCCATTGTTCCCAATTCATTCAATTAAATCCTAACAAGAACATCTAAGAACATATTCATTAATTCATACATCAGCTAGCAGGCAATGACATCCACTACACTGGTTAAATTAACTAAAATCAACCCTTAGATAACACATTTAGTAGAAAAAAATTAAAGGCAAGGAGAGTAGAAACATAGGGTACCTAACAAGGGTAAATCCTATGCCAGATTTCTAATGCAAGCTAGTAGAAATGAAATGCAAGTTAAAAACAAATACAAAGATAGAAAAACATCACCGCTGCTTTAGATCAGGATCCAAAGAAATGTGCTTGTCATATTAAAGAGAAATACCAGTCAAGTACAACATTACCAATAGCTGGATATTCAGTCTGAAAACATCTTCCTCAGCCTATCTTACAACTTTACACAGAGACTATGTCTCAAAAGAAACAACTTGTAATTATCTGATAACTGATCAACAACAACAATGAGTTCCTTCATGAATTTTATAGCTAAAGAGAGCAAAGGAGGTAGGTGAAAGAATAAATGAAGCATTAAAACTTAGAAAAGAAAGAGGGTCGAAGCCCATTCTGTTTAAATTCTGCGCATTTATCTATGGCATTATTTGGGTGAAAGAGTGGTCTTCTCCAGGCTCCCATTTACTCTGGTATGTCTCTGATGTACTTTGGCTGTAGTATTTTGTAGTACTTTGGTGAATAAAACAAAAGGTAAATAAATGAATGTGAAGTCTGCCATACTGCATATCAAGCGCTCCAATAGAATAGGGACTGTTGTTAGGGCAGAAAATTCCTCTAGAACACGGAATAGCATGAAAACTGCATGGGCACTTCGTCCTTTCATGGGAAAGAACATTCTGCTGATGGTGAAACCCTGTCGGCATTGTTTTACGTGCCCTAGGACCTTCTGATCGATCTTTGCAGTCTTCGACCTGGTATTTTTCCTCTAATTGTTTAGTTAAGGCTTACGATCTTCAATTATATGCCTTAAACTCTCTGATCTTTCACTGACACCCATCGCTGCTTCCATGATTTCCTCTAACTGCGAAATCAATGCTTTAATGGCGCCATAGAGGTTTTGCAGAGCTTGAAGTCTGTCCTTTGATGAAATTGATATTTCAAACAACTTCTTGGACATTTTCCTGTAATATCAGGCTTTAAATTCAACTTCTTCTGCGCACAGTGCCACCATAATAGTGAATATGAATCATGGTAGTTTTTTGCCACTTGTAACCCTGCAAAACACGAAAACACGTTAAGAAAAACATGCATGGGGAGGGTGGTGTGGATGACTGCAAAAAATGGCAACGTGGCGTGGGTGAAGATGATGAATGCAGAGGATTTTGTGGAGGAACACAGTGGATCAGCAGGAGATGCTTTGGAGGACGACGAGGTGGAAATATTAACGTAAAACATTAAAATTTGACCTTTGAACTAATACATAAAGGGATGGTCAAAAAATACAATGAAACACGTGGAATAGTAATGTGGCAGGACCGGTCAACGGTGGGACATGCAGTTAATCTGGATCGTCCGATCTTGGGAGGAGATCGATGGCTAAAAATGTGTGGAGGGCAACAGATGGTGGGCCAGGGGTACGATTTCCTTGGGCTATCCCCCGTGCAACTTCGTGGAGCGGTCGCCATTGGATGGGCAGCTCTGGATCGGATGGTGCACGTGCATATCGCGCCGAGTTTTATGCCGAACGATAACGCGCGATGGGGGGAAAGTTTTCAAACAGTGCTGGTGCCACGTGTCAGGCGGTGAGTGGAACCGCCGCGAAATAAAAAATACCTTCAGCCCTCGAAAGGCGGTGCGATAAAAACAAGCCAGTTTTTTAACAGGGCACGCTGGCATGGGGACCACCGGGTGGATAAACTCTGGGCCGTCGGATCAGTGGGTAAATGAACAGTGGATGTGTGATCAAGGCAGGGTGAACAGAGTGGGCCACGACGCGGCGCTGACTTGCGAAGACTGTCCGATCTAAACAGATTGACAACCAGAAATGCTCCCGATATACATTTGTGATGAGCGCCTTCCGCCTTGGTGCCAGGTTCTAGCACCCAGGTCACGTGGTGGAAAAGGCTAAGGGGACTGGCCGAAAGGGGCTAGGCCCATAATGGGAAGAAAGTGGGTTTTTTGGCCCATTTTAAACGCAATTTGAGGGTAGGAAAGGGTGACGATAGGGGAGAGAAGAGGAAATTGAACCACACCCGGGATGTGTGTATGGTTTAGAGGGGACTTTGGGATAGTTAGGAGGACTAAGGGAGGGATTTTTGGGGTGAAAAGGAGGCTTTGAAAAAGAGGGAAAGGGATGAAATGAAGAATTCTACAGGGGTACAAGGGGAAAAAGAAGGCCTTTTTGAGCGCAATTTTTTTTTTGCAATCAGTGAGACTTTTTGGGATGGATACAGTGGTTAGGATCTTTTTAAAAAGGCAGTGGACACACAGAGGCCTCAATGATGAGATATTTTCATGGGAAATGTATCTCTTGAAGGCTCATAAACAATTTAGCCACCTGTTTACTTGCCAAAAATTTCATAGGTGGTTAACAGATTTAAATAAGGTCATAGATACTTAATTGAGTAGAGAGACTTCCTCCTTTTCACAGCTTCTTTGATAATGATGAAGATAAGAACTCCTTCTTAGATTGGGTTCTCCAATGAAGGGATTCTTGAATCCTTGATGATAAGGATGTTTTCCAAAAATATCATATTTCTTCCAACAAAGTCTTGAATATAAACCTTTGATGGCAAAGATTATCTTTTGAAGAGTGGATCTTATGAATGAGATTGAAGGTATTCTTGAAGTGGCTTAAGAATCTTTCTTGCAAACTGATTTTAATTTTCAACACAAACTTTGACCTTGACTTTGATTCTTGCTTCCTTGAGTGCCTCTTTACGAAGTAGCCCTTGTATTTAGCACCTTAACTATGATACCATCTTGAGAATTTGGAGGGGTGGTAATTAATTCAAATTGTCTTCTTGATAATTACTTGTGAGCTTACTTCTTTTACTTATGTCTTCTCATCTTAGCTTATTAATTCTTTCATCAAGTTAATTACCAAAACACAAGAGACACAAAATTAGGCTCTTCAAGCCAGGGCCAAAACCTCTCCCTCTTGGAAAGGAAAACTCGCAAGAAATTATTCTTATAGACTTTCAGATGACAAGTACCATGACCATGACTTATACCCTTTACCTTTGTATACTTTCAAGACCTTTTCACTGCTTATTCTTGAGCGGACCGTTCTTTTTTGCACCATTCAACACCGTCTTGCACCGTCTTTCTCCTTTCTGAGCATACTTGATCCACCTTATATTTTCAATACGGTTCGTCCACCATAGGCTTTCCTTCACACTTGACACAATCAATGCAATGCTATTCATCACAAGATTATCCTAGCAATCGCACAATTAACGTATTCTTGTAGCCCAGTCCCTATTCCGCATTGGTATGTGACCTTTTCTTTACACTTTGAGTAGCTCTTGCATATATATATATATATATATATATATAACTATAACTTAATTTACATATATATATTACCGCAGTTCCTTTCTTGATATTATAGTTCAGAAAGAGAGTTTATCCAAGACTGTATATATATCTTAAAACCCAAACACTGTAATACTGTCCACACACAGAGTTTATTCAAGAATTTATATATATCTTAAAACCCAAACACTTTAATACTGTCCACATTATTCTTCATCCTATTCTTCAGTTTCAATACTTCACATTTCCTATACTACTTATCGGCACTTTGTCCTTGTAGATATACGCAAATATTATGAGTTAAACCTTGACCGAAAATCATAGAAGTCCAAATTATGTTCTATGTTTTCTGTAAAGTTTGCTGGCCTATTTATAGTTGATCGACCATATAATTAGCTGACCTGTCAATGAATTGTTGTTACATATTATGTTGGGAAAAATATTGAGAGGGGGGGGGGGGGGGGGTGAATCAGTATTTAGGACTTACTCAAAACTTTTTACTTTTTCTTACTTCAAAACACATATGCAACTTTCCTGAAGAAAACTCGCGTATACACGCGGATATACTTAATAAAACATGCGTATGTCCAGCAATCTTATTATGCAGATAATTCTTCACTTATATCAATCCATCATTCATTCATTAGATGTTCAATAAACAGTAAGCATGTGCAGTAATAACAGAATAAACCATCACGCATAAGCAACACACATGAACACCAGGATTTTAGGTGGAAACCCAAGTCGGAAAAACACCGTGCCATTATCTCGGCCTTCAATATTTTATTATAGAAAACATCACACAACCATGTCTTGTGCTTGAGACTCATACCGGCACGCGACACCCACTGCGAGAAGGCTACAACCTTCTCTCGTTCTGGCCTCTCTGAGCTACAACCGCTCTGGATTTACCAGCCTCTCTTGGAAGGGAGCTACAACCCCACGGCCCGAAGGCTACAAGCCTCGGCACCACCATGGACCACGTTTCATCAATTTTCACACTAGATCTAAAAGCTTTCTTTAGAGCACAACTTGCAGGCCACTTTTCATCATATTTTTAGACTGGACCCACTCCATACATTTAAGCTCAATCATACATCATGTAGAAATTTTCTGAATAATGAATGTTTATTCGCTGCAATTAACCTGATCATACATCAATTCGAATTGCTTGTACAACACATAATTGCTTCTACAAATTAATCGTCCATGCGGAATAAAAACAAGCGATAGAACACCAGATCTGCACACACATTTGACAAAGTATGTATGGGGAAAGCTTATAGCTGAAAACCCCCAGCTATTTGTTATATTATAAAGAAGAGAACATTCAGCAATACATCATACAATACTCTCCTCGAGTAATCAGTACAATCTCCAAAGCTGAACACAAAAACTAGCTAGATCTGAAACTAGTCGCAGGTTCAAATCTTCCCGCTGCTTTGCCTGCCTCTACTGCGCAATCCAAAGAGTGAATACTGCCAAACCAAATTATAATTCAGCCTCAATGAACAGCGTAAAATCATGTAATCTCCTCTTGCGATTGTGCAAGTCTCATACTGGCGGTGCAAACTAATACTTTTACAGCTCTTTCACCTGATCTCTCCCACTAGTCTTCCTTGAAATGAACATGCAGGTTAGCGTGTGTTATTTTAATAATGAAGTTAATATCGGTGAATTAATTAATAATTAATTCACCCAACTCATCTCTAGTATAATCATAAGTTAAACTGATCATAACTAGTTAAACTAGTTAACCGGAACACCTCCTCCATCAACTCCTCAATCAACTCCACCAAAACTCCACCACATGAGTCTAACTGAAGTCTAACATGCATGAGTTCATATAAATCATAGGAAATTCGAATTTACTTATGTCAGCTGCATGCCCCACCCCCGGGGGTCAAACTGAAGTGCCGCAAGAGACAAAGATAATGTTTTTAGTCCGAATATTATTAAGAGCAAATAATATTCGACTGTTCTATTTTTAGCTCGGCAGTCTAAAAATAGAAACCACCTGAATGTCTAAAAATAGAGGTCCATATATTTTTACCAACATGACCAATCCTCCAAGAATAGCATACTGCAGCTCCCGGTCCATGATCCATATGTCTAAAAATAGACATAGTCTAAAAATAGACTTTGCGCCAAAAATAGCCTGCGGGCCCACCTAGTGAAGGCGACTTATTTTCACTAGGCTCCATCATCTTGCTGCATTTTCAACACTCCCTCTCAGCAAGATATGGATTATCTGCAACCCATATCCTGCCTCTGTGGAACTCGAATTTTCTCCTGGTGAGCGCCTTCGTCAGAATGTCAGCATCCTGATCCTCCGTCGGAATGTAGGACAACAACATGATCCTCCGCTGAACACAGTCTTTGATATGATGGTACATGATGTCGATGTGTTTGGACCTATCATGAAAAACTGGATTAACTGAGAGCTTGATGCAGCTCTGGTTATCACAGTAAATCACTGTAGGCTCCAAATGCAACCCAAACAAGCCGACCAGGATCTTCCTCATCCAGATCGCCTCACATGCAGCCAAGCTTGCTGCCATGTACTCGGCCTCTACTGAACTAAGTGCTACGGATCTCTGCTTCCTGCTGTACCAGGAAACTGCTGTCGACCCAATGCTGAAGATCCCTCCAGATGTGCTCTTCCGGTCCGTTGGGCTCCCTGCCCAATCTGCATCTGTGAAGCCACAAAGCTTCATATCCTCTGTCTGCACACAAAGTCCATATCCAGGTGTGCCAACGATATAACACAACACATGCTTTGACCTTCCAAAAGAGCTTGTTAGGCTTAACCATAGCTTGTGAAAGCTGGTTAACAGCATAGCATATATCGGGTCGTGTATTGACCAGATACATAAGCGACCCCACCAACTGTCGATAGACGGTGGCATCCACTACCTCCGCTGAAGTAGCATCCTCCTTCCTCCAACCACCAGGAAGAGGAGTGTCAACAGGCTTGCAGCCTTGCATGTTGAACCTCTCCAGAATCTCCCAGGCATACTTTCCCTGAGAAACAAACAGTCCTCCGCTGCGTTGCCAAATCTCCAATCCTAGGAAATAATGAAGGATGCCCAAGTCCTTCATCTCAAACTCTCGTGCAAGATCCTCCTTGCATGAAAGTATCAACTGCTCATCGCCAGTCAAAATCAGATCATCTACATACAGTATGATGATCAACAGCTTCCCCTCCACCACAATCTGGTACAAGTTAGGATCCGCCTCACTCTTGGAGAATCCAAGCCCGGTGAAGTAGCTGTCTATCCGAGTGTACCAAGCACGAGGTGCTTGCTTCAGCCCGTACAGTGCTCTCTTGAGTCAGCACACATGCGACTCACTGCTGAAGATCTCGAAACCTTCAGGCTGCTCTATGTACACCTCCTCCTCAATGACTCCGTTGAGGAACGCAGTCTTCACATCCATCTGATGGATGTGCCACCCCATCTGCGCTGAGAGAGCAAGGATCGTCTGTATGGAGGAATACCTTGCGACAGGTGCAAAGGTCTCCTCATAGTCGACTCCCTCTATCTGTGAGAAGCCTCGGGCGACAAATCTCGCCTTGTACTTCTCCACACTCCCGTCAGCCGCCTGCTTCACTTTGTAGATCCATCGCGAACCTACCACTGACTTCTCCTTCGGTCTTGGGACAATCTCCCATGCACTGTTTCTGATGATCGAATCATACTCTTCGATCATGGCATCAACCCATTCGGGTTCCTCCACTGCTTCCTCGAAAGAGGAAGGCTCCGTCACGACACATTTGCTCACAAGAGCCATGTATCCAGTGTCTGGGTCAATTGTTGTCTGCATGCTGTGACTGACGCGGTGGTCCTACAACTCTCGCATCTTGAACGATCGCTCGGCTTGCAGCAATCTTGCTTGCACCCTGCGATGGTTGTGGCCCCGCAAGTGGTCTCTTCCTCCCCCGAGAACCTCTCTTGTGGCTGATCCACATCGACTCCTCCTTGGGGCTTCTTGTCGGCCTCGCATGCAAGTGTGGCTCCCTCTCAGCGAACAGCACCGCCGGCTTTCTCCTCGGTGTATATCTGATCGAACAACGGTGTGGATCAGCACGGCACACACGGGTAAATGTGGGGTGTCGGTGTGCCACAAATATTCCTTCCTCTTGCGGTCGGATCGACTTCCTTCTTGCATCTTCGTCACATGCATGTGAGCAGAGGGAGCAAAAAAGATTACTCCAAGTGAGAAGCTGTCGGAGCCTCTTCTTGAAATAAGCACTCTCTCGTTGTACTCATGCAAAGAACCTTGTGAGGACAACGGTTCTGCACATATACTGCTGTATTGCATGCCTCAGCCCACAAGTGAAGGGGTAGGCCCTGATCATGCAACATCGCCCGTGCAGCACCCACGATCGTTCTGTTCTTTCGCTCAGCCACCCCGTTCTGCTGTGGGTTATAGGGTGCGATGAGCTCTCTCCGAATCCCTTCTGCGCTGCAGAACTCCTTGAATTCAGCCGAGATGAATTCACCACCGTTATCACTCCTTAGAGCAATCACCTTCTTCCCCGACTCCTTCTCGACCAGTGCTTTAAACTCACAGAACTTCGCGAATGTGTCGCTCTTCTTCTGCATGAAGAAGATCCAGCACTTTCGAGAGAAATCATCAACAAAGATCAAGTAATACTTGTGCTTTGCTGTCGAAGCAACTGAGAAAGGACCACACACGTCTGTGTGAACTCTCTCAAGGATCGTCGTGGCTCGACTATCCTTCTCGTGAAAGGTGGCTTTCACATACTTCCCTAAGGTACACCCCTTGCACTGATCTGACTGCGCAAGAGTGCCCTTTGGAAGTCCCATAGAAATCTGCTGCAGTATCTTCAAGGCTCCATGGTGAAGGTGGCCCAATCTCCGGTGCCACAGTTCACCCTCATCATCCCGGCTCACCACTTCTCCCGCCTTGCATGCCATTGCTGCGCAGCCATCTACTTGCAACTGATACAGGTTCTTGACTCGAACCCCTATCATCCGGGTCTCTCCAGTAGCCTTACTGCACAGGAAAGCTTTTCCTTTGCTGAAGACCACATCATACCCCTTATCCTCCAACATCGCTACTGAAATCAGGTTCTTCCTCAATCCAGGTACATGCATGACATCCTTTAAGACAAAGGGTTTACCAGACTCCCTCTGAAAGGATATGGTACCGATACCAGTCGCACTGTATCTACCATCATCGCCCATCTCGATGTGCATGCCCAGATCTTTGTCTTCCAGATCTGAAAACAACTCCCGATCTCCAGTCATGTGGAATGATGCGCCACTGTCCAAGAACCACACTGATCCCATCACACTTGAAACCAAGCATGCGATCAGTGAAAAGTCAAGCTGGAACTGCGAGGCCAATGCCTCTCCAGATGCAGATCCGCCAGCCTTCTTGTTTTTCTTCTTTTGCGGACAGTTCGTGGCATAATGTCCGTGCTGGTGACAGTGGAAGCACTTCACCTTGGACATGTCTTCCTTCTGCTTACCCTTAGCACCGGATTGAGAAGACTTCTTCTTCCCCTTCTTTGCTTTGGCAGCCAAAGCGCAGTTTTCTTCATCAGCTCCCTTTGATGAAGCTCCATCTCTGGTATTCCGCCGGATCTCCTCTTGCACGAGATCAGACCACAGTCTTTCCCATCCCGGCAACTTTTCCCGACCATTGACACTATCTTGGTATGCATGCCAACTCTTCGGCAAACCAAGAAGTGCCAAACTCACCAGATCCTCATCATCCACCGTCACACCAACACTTCCCAGTTCATCCCGACATTGGGTGAACCTCGTGAGGTATTTGGGGATGCTTTCTCCTCTCTCCATCTTGATGTTTCTTAGTCTATCTTTGAGCGCCAGTTTCCTTTGGTCGCTCTTGCTCTGGTACAGATCTGTCAGCGCTTTCCACATTAAATATGGAGTAGCTTTACCATGCAGGCTGGATACAATATGATCCTTAACGCCCTCCAACAAGATCCTTCGACATTTCGCCTGTTTCTTTTGCCATGCTTCCACAACAGCAGCATCAGTAGAGGTAGGCTTTGGAACATCTTTCTCCACGAATTCCAATAGCCCATTATCATCCAATACAACCTCCATGCGGTCCTTCCATGCAACATAATTCGAACTACCTTCAAGAGCATATTCGAGTCGCAAACCGTTGAAGGACATTTTCGCCGCGGCACCAAGAACACAAATCTGCAAATTCGAATTTCACCAAGAGCTAATAAACTTGATCGCTTCCGATCTACACTTGAGAGCTAATTATTTCCAAATCAGAGATTGACTGCACGGGCAGTCACCAGATCTTTCACCTTACAAGGAAGGATGAATATTCCGGAGGCTACCTGGCCCGCATGCAGACTCTGTCCGAGGAAATAATAAACAATCACCGTAATAGATCTCGACGATTAATTTTGCTCCGATACCATGTAGAAATTTGCTGAATAATGAATGTTTATTCGCTGCAATTAACCTGATCATACATCAATTCGAATTGCTTGTACAACACATAATTGCTTCTACAAATTAATCGTCCATGCGGAATAAAAACAAGCGATAGAACACCAGATCTGCACACACATTTGACACAGTATGTATGGGGAAATATTATAGCTGAAAACCCCCAGCTATTTGTTATATTATAAAGAAGAGAACATTCAGCAATACATCATACAATACTCTCCTCGAGTAATCAGTACAATCTCCAAAGCTGAACAAAAAAACTAGCTAGATCTGAAACTAGTCGCAGGTTCAAATCTTCCCGCTGCTTTGCCTGCCTCTACTGCGCAATCCAAAGAGAGAATACAGCCAAACCAAATTCGAATTCAGCCTCAATGAACAGCGTAAGAATCATCAGCAATCTCCTCCACTGATTGTGCAAGTCTCATGCACAACTGATTGCAAACTAATAGCACACCCGCTCTTTCACCTAGTCTCCTCCACTAGTCTTCACTGAACTGAACATGCACTAAGTTAACTGATGTGTTCTTTTAGTTTAATAATGAGTTAATATCAGTGAATTAATTAATAATTAATTCACCCAACTCGTCTCTAGTATAATCATAAGTTAAACTGATCATAACTAGTTAAACTAGTTAACCGGAACACCTCCTCCATCAACTCCTCAATCAACTCCACCAAAACTCCACCACATGAGTCTAACTGAAGTCTAACATGCATGAGTTCATCTAACTCATAGGAAATTCGAATTTCCTTATGTCAGCTGCATGCCCCACCTCCGGGGGTCAAACTGAAGTGCCGCAGGAGACAAAGATAATGTTTTTAGTCCGAATATTATTAAGGGTAAATAATATTTGACTTTTCTATTTTTAGGATAGGCAGTCTAAAAATAGACTTCGACCTAAATGTTTAAAAATAGAGGTCCATCTATTTTTACCAACATGACCAATACTCCAAGAATAACATACTGCAACCCCTGGACCATGCTCCATATGTCTAAAAATAGACATAGTCTAAAATAGACTTTGCGCCAAGGCAACTGGGAAGACCTAGTGAAGGCGCTTCTTTTCACTAGGCTCCATCATCATACTGCATTTCAACACATCAAAACTAAAAATTATACCTTATCAGTTGTTCAGTGAATCTCATCAACAACTTGATCTTTTTCTCAACATGATCAGCAACATAATCAATATTGAGAAAACCCGGATACATGCTGAATACATCATGAACGAGATAGTAGTAAAACGACGAAACCGAATCAGACATTTCATACATACTTGACAAACCCTACGCGCTTTCCTTTCTAACGAACACCAACGTATATACGCGGTTCCTTCACAAAAACTCGCGGGTATGGGTTGCATTCCATAATGGCAATGTCTGGTGACATATTATATTTATTAGTTTTCTGGCACTTACTGGAATTCTTTTCTCTGTCACATCTGAACTGATCTGTATATACATCATTCTTACATCTTTAGCACATAGGTTGTTTATCATAGGAAACTCATCAAGTAGGTTTCCATCAAGGACAACTACATCGTGGGTTATATATTGCATGAAAGTAGGTTTCCATCAAGGACAACACTCTTCATCATATTGCCAACAATCTCCCCCTTTGGACTTGATGGCAACCATGATGGTGTTTGATCACCACAACAGATAGATACATTGATTATAACCATTATTCAAACACCATGATACTCTCCCCCTTTGACATCAAGGGCAAAGGGCGGATCAAAACCAAAACAAGGTTTATCTTCTCTTATAGAAAGAAGAGCTCTGTAGATCTGATGTGCACTGAAGTTACCATGCTCCCCCTGAGTTCATGCTGAATCTTCAAACATATTTTTCAATGAAGTACATGACTCTATGACCTTTCCTATCACCAAGGACTCATACTTACATCAATGATCCAACCAAGTGGATTTACATAAGAGACTCAAGTACCCAACCAAGTGGGTTTACACATTTTGACTCAACTACCCAACCAAGTGGGTTTACAAAATGAACAAGTCCTTACATGACTGATTATTACAATTTTACATCATAGATCTCATCATGAAATTTTCATCAAATTACAAATATGACCTTTTATGACCAATACCAAGAAGACCTCAAAAGAGATCATGTTTCAGAATCATCATAATGCCAACAATGCATTATACTCAGCAAGTCTAATGCTCCCCCTGAAAAATGTACATTCAAGCATCTTTTCCATATGACCAAGGCTCCTCCTTAGCTTGTGCATCCTGAACACTTTCAACAACAAGTCATCAACAACAATCTCTGCATGATCTGTCCTTATCTCTGAATCATAATACTTCCATCTCATTCATGTGTGAAAGCAAGGAATACTCTTCAACAAAGAGAAAATAGGGCTCATCCATAAACTCATCATAATAAATCATGTATCATGTCATTATTATTTATAACTAAGACATAAGCAGATATAATGTCAATAATGAAATCATTAGTAGTTAGACTGATGCTCCCCCTGAACCTGTGCTCCTGTTCTTGCGCTGTCATACTAATTTCCTTATTATAAATGCATACGCATCTGTGTCCACTGGAACTAGCGTGTATACGCGACTTTACTTCATTAAACCCGTGTATGGAAAGTGAAATACTGAAAGTTTCATACTCCTTCTTCTCCCCCTGAATTTGTACCACCTGTACCTGTCTTCTTCACAACAGATGCACTGTCAAAAATAAACATAACCAGAATAACCAAATCAACCATGAGAATCACCATACATCGCTCCCCCTGTGATGATACATTACTAATCACCAGAATGTATCTCACATCATTTATGCAGTCATTATGAGAAATAAGCTTTAGAAGCGGATGACTGCAGTAGGGTCAATATTCCCTACGTTTCTAACCGGTCTTCCTTCCTTCCTTTTCCAGCTTTGCTTGAAGTTTCTTATTGTGTGTTGGAAATTGTTCAATTTCTCAGATCTGTTCATCCTGCATTCTTTTTCTACATGTCCATACTTGTTACAGGCATAACATCTTGCATGACCAGAAAAGTAAGCATATGGATCATAATGTGTTTTTCTATACTTTCTTCTATTGCAATCAGCTGCTTTATGACCATACTTGTTGCATGAAAAACAATATCCCTTAAATAACCCAGAGTACCTTTCTGTATAGAATCTGTTTGTTTGTGACTGAAACAATCTGCTTCTGCAATTTGCTGCAACATGCCCATAATTATGACATTTAAAGCATTCAACATTATTTATCAAAGGAGGGAATGATTTCTTTTGAGAGTTCATGATTGTCGGTTGACCTTTTGCTTCTTTCAACACTTCAGGCTTTGCATTGATATCCTTTGAATCTTTAGCACTTCCTTGTGAACTAGATTCTCCTTTAACAGTTTCATGAAAACCAAGACCAAGTTTAACGGAAGGAGACCTTTGACTACTAAGAATATTGTCTAGAATCTTAGTACTATCTTGAAACCTCAAGAGTTTATCCTTTTCTTCTAATTTACCTTTGAGAATGTTTACCTCAACCTCCAATTTTTGGCATTGCTTCATCATGCTTTCTTCAACCGTTTTTCCTTATTCTACTTGATCATTCAAATTTAAGATCTCTTCTTTCAACCCATTTTCTTGCTCTTCAAAGATTTGTAAAAGTTCTTCATTCTTCTTATTTGATTTTTCGAGATCTGTTTTGAGAGAGATGATTTCTACTTCACGTCCTTCCTTTTCAAATGATTGTAGAAGTTCTTCATTCTTCTTATTTGATGCTTCAAGGTCTGCTTTCAGAGAGATGATTTCTGCTTCAAGTCCTTCACTGTGATTGGTTACTTTGTCCTGAGTCTTTGATACATTTCTATCTGTCCCTTCATTGTTTCTATCTGTTCATTCAATCTAGAGATCACATCCTTGAGGATAGATTCCCTCCTTTTAAATTGATCCCAAAAATTACTTTCATCATTGATCTTGAGATTTGCTTCTAGACTTATACTGTTACTTTCACAATCTTCATCATTGCATGCACAAGTGAGTGGATTACAAGAACAACAATCAATACATGTTTCTTCTTCTTCATTTTCTGCTGCACATGTTTTCTGAGATATCTTCTTTTCTTGAGTAGCCTTCTTCTTTTGCTTCTTTGCCATGAGCACTAGCAGATCTTGGTCAGAATCTTCTTCATCTTCACTTGACATTTCATTATTATCTTTATTTGCATAATAACTCTTTCCCTTTTCAAATTGTTTATAAGGACATTTAGCAGCATAATGACCCACTCTTCCACAATCAAAACATTTGAAGGGTAGCTTACCTTTGAATCTTCCAGTACCTGGTTGGAGTCTCCTTACAAAATTTTCTTCTTCTTCTTCTAATATATAACTTGATTCCTTGACAACTTCCTTTTCTTTTCCTTTTGCACATGCCTTAAAAGAAGCTTCTTTGATTTGAAAGGGACCTCCTTGTCTCATTTCATACGCAGTCAGAATACCATGTAGTTAAACAAAAGTAAGAGTTTGCAGATCTTGCCTTTCTTCAATAGCTGACACTTTTGACTCAAATTTTGAAGTTAAAGATCTTAAGACTTTTTCCACCAGAGTAGTATCGGTTATGGTTTCACCCAAACTTCTCATACGATTTACAATATCATCTAGATGTAAAAAGAAACTGGCAATACTCTCATCACTATGCATCCTTAAATTTTCATATTCAATTCGGAGAGTTTGAAGTTTTGCACTTTTTACCTTTGTATCTCCTTCATAGCTTAGAATGATTTTGTCCCATATTTCTTTTGCGGAATTTAGCTGCATCACTTTAGCAAATTCTGGTTCAGACATGCTTCCTAATAAGACATTGACGGCTTTGGCATTGATTTCATAATTCTTCCTTTCTGCTACATCAGTAGGAATACTTGCCGGATACTGATAACCTCCTTCCACGATTGCCCATACTTCTGCACCAAGACTTTGCAGATATGATTTTGTTCGTATCTTCCAGAACAACAGATTATTTCCATTGAATAGAGGTGGCCTTATAGACATTATCCCTTCATGACTTCCCATTGCGACGGATCTCCTTCAAGCGATCAAGCTTCTGCAGAAGGACCTGCTCTGATACCAATTGTTGGGAAAAAAACTAAGAGGGGGGGATGAATCAGTATTTAGGACTTACTCAAAAAATTTTACTTTTTCTTACTTCAAAACACATACGCGACTTTCCTGAATCCAACTCACGTATACACACAGATATACTTAATAAAACATGAAATCTTATTATGCAGATAATTCTTCACTTATATCAATCCATCATTCATTCATTAGATGGTCAATAAACAGTAAGCATGTGCAGTAATAACATAATAAACCATCACACATAAGAAACACACATGAACACCAGGATTTTAGGTGGAAACCCAAGTCAAGAGAAAACCACCGCTGCCGTTGTCTCAGCCTTCAATATTTTATTATAGAGAAAACATCTTACAACCATGTACTGGCGCAGACTCATACCAGCATGCAGGCACCCACCTGCAGAAGGCTACAACCTTCTCTCGTTTACCAGCCTCTCTTGGAAGGGAGCTACAACCCCCTACTCTCGTTTACCAGCCTCTCCTGGAAGGGAGCTACAACCCCCGACTGAAGGCTACAACCCTCAGCACCACCATGGACCACGTTTCATCAATTTTCACACTAGATCCAAAAGCTTTCTTTAGAGCACAACTTGCAGACCACTTTTCATCATATTTTCAGACTGGACCCACTCCACACATTTAAGCTCAATCATACATCAAACTGAAACTTATACCCTTATCAATTCATTCAATGAATCATCAACAACTTGATCTTTTCTCAACATAGTCAGAAACATAATCAATTTTCAAAAAACCCAGATCTGTATGAATACATCATAGACAGATAGCAGTAAAACAACAGAACAGATCAGACATTTCATACCACATACTTCAGCAAACCCTACGCGCTTTCCTTTCACTGAACCTGTGTATATACGCGCTTTTACAAATACCAACCTGCGTATACATCTGCACACATTTCAGAACCAACCTCACATACCATACACGCTTTTGCTTCCGAAAACCCACGTATATACGTGCTTTTACTTCGACGAACATGTGTATATATCTTCAAACATTTTAGGGCAGTGCAGCTCTTCAGATCAGATAAACAACTCCGAACTCATCCTTTACTTCAACAAATATTCGCCAGATCATAGATCTAAACATTCCATCAACAGATCTAGACAATACATAGTCATTTCAGATCTAGAGATCCCTCTTCATCATTTTCTTCATAGGTGCAGATCAATCAACATACTATTACCCTTTTCATTCAGATATACTTCAGAGTGAAGTATTCATTAAAACCCAGACTCTTGTGCTTCTTGCACTATTATTATCTTCTCCTTATATAGCTTTAGCCTTTATCAATACCATGAGTCAAAACCACTCAACAGCTGATGGTATTCCTGGACGGGATCAAATAGATAATCCAGCGCTCAATACAATGGGCCAATACCATGGTAATGCCCCTAGGTATCATAGTTTTTAGAGCGCAAAAGGCATACGCGACTTGGAGCGTTCGTTTCCATGTGTATACGCAACTTCGCCTCATAAAAATTGCGTATATGCTAACCCTGAATGTATACGCAGGTTGCCTTCACAAAAGTAGCGTATACATTGTGACATATTATATTTATCAGTTTTCTGGCACTTACTAGAATTCTTTTCTTTGTCACATCTGAACTAATCTGTATATACATCATTCTTACATCTTTAGCACATAGGTTGCTTATCATAGGCAACTCATCAAGTAGGTTTCCATCAAGGACAACTTCATCAAGTAGGTTGCCATATTGCATCAAAGTAGGTTGCCATCAAGGACAACATATTGCATCATATTGCCAACATATTATTGAGTCAACCTTTCCATCAATTTCAAGCTAACTTGTAGGGCTTATCTTCCAACATTAAGTAGACTATTTGAGGGTTGCTTCGGAGCATCATTCTAGAGCCATTTTCTTCACGATTTCATGACAAAGTATTGAGGCATATTATGTTGACTAGACTCTTCATATACATGACTCTTAATTACATTTATAACTAGAAGACAAATCCTAATATACATCAAGAACAAGTCTATTGACCTAAAATAAAACCTCGCTCATGAAACCCAAGAGGAAATCATACCAAAAACATATTTTATTAACTTTGTCTTCTTTTACATAAATACATAATTACATAGTCAATATGAAGATCGACCCTAGTTACACATTTCAATAGCTGGAGCCCAGGTGTTGTAGGAGGAAACAAAATCTCATTTCCAGTATGTGGTGGTCTGTCTAGCCCCTACTATGTTTAACTAGTGCGAGGGTTTATTAGCTAATATGAAGAGAAAATTGACCAAGTGAAAAGTAGGTCGGCTGAAATAGTTTGGGTATGGGTCCATATTGGTTTCCTTATTTCTTTAGAGGGTTCCTTTGTTTCAATACCAATGGCTGGAGATCCATGATCTAGCCCCGAGGCACCTAAGGCTGTTGAGATGGTGTGAAATCATGCCCCGTGAGGGAGGGGGCCAACATATGAATTTCCCAGCTGCCTTCTTTAGCTAGCTGCGTAATCAGAAGATGGTGGTTGAGGACTATGCATACATAGGCATTGAATTCATAGGTGACCCAGATCTACCCCTTCCTCCATGAGAACAATGGTCCGACGCAGGTAAAAAGTGTTTCTGGATTTTTGATTTTTAATTTTTTTGGTATGTATTCCGAGATATAAACTCATGATTCTTGTAGTTGCAGGATTATTAAGACCAATCGATATGTCTCTGATTTCTAGAAGAGTGGTACACTAGGTCGAAGATTCTCCCAATGAGGAGGGGGCAAATCTAGTAGCAGAGATGGAGCGTAATCTGACAAGCCTAAACATGGGCATACCAAAATACACAAACTTCGATGACATCCGAATCCACTATGAGAGTCATACTATGAGGTCCCAGACCAACTGCGTCACTTACTCTAGCGAGTGATCCGAGTAGTAACATGCTATCACGAGCACCATGTGGGCATATAAAAACCTTTAGTTTTGTTTTTTTTTTTGCATTGATGTAGGCTCATAGATCCATTGTGTCATGTAACCCAATATTTTTGATATTTTGATGTAACACAATTGACAGACTATATATATATATATATATATATATATATATATATGCAAGCTTCTACGGCTACTAAGTGTTCATGTATCATGATGATGTATTGGTTTTTTACATAGTAAGCATATGTCTATCTAATACATAGTTTGCTAATGTATCCATCAATGTATTCAAATTTATTGGAATGTGATGATATGTAATGTAATAAAAATGTCTTTTAATTGAACAAGTAAATACATATGCAAAATACTGGGGTTTCTAACTGAATAATGACCATTTAACTGCAAAACAAAGAGTTGCGAGTCTAAATTGACAATGAAATCTTTTATATTGAGATCGATCACATCCAATAATAGTTCGATGACCGCACTATGTTCGATGATATTATTAGTTATTCGACCCAAACAAATACCTTGTAGATTGATCAAATTTCCTTCAGGGGAAAAAAGTGCCCATGGTGTGGAATATAAGCTCTATGTGATACGAAAACCGGTATAATGATTTAACAACATCTGAAAATCAAGTGGAACACTAGGTAAGCGGGGGAAACATGTCTGCAAAGCAAAAAATCACACCAAAAATATAAAATTCACACTAATGAATAACACACTAATGTACAAGGTACCGTAATTTCTATCAAGCATAATAATTTTTTAGATAGAGTTCAACAATGAACTTTGATGATTGATTTATGTCATGATTAACAGAAATAAACCCATGGTTCTACCGTCGATATTGTTTTTGAGCATTACCTTGGCCAATTTTGTGATAAAATTCACAGCAGCAATAAAGTTCCCATGCCCCTTGGCTAAGTAAGGGTTACGAAGCATGAAAATAATGCCCTCATGGACAAATGACCAAACGGTAAGAACGGGGTCAAATGGAGTGGGTGGGTCATGCTTTTGAAAGAAAACAGTGTAAATCTTGAGCTCATTGGGAGAACAAGAAACCCAGAAATAGAGATTCTCAACAATACCTAGTTTGACATAGATATGGATGGGAATGGTGCCAAAAAATATTCCCCATGTTTCCTTCAGACAACACTTCATGAATCAAGATAGTATTCTGAAGCGAGCCAATCAATTCAAATGAAACATGGGATTGAAGATAGGTGGAGATCTCACGGAGGCTGGGGAGAAACAAGGAACGGTGATGACCATCATCCCATGGAGTTTCTTCCAGAGACATAACCTCCATGATAATCTTGTCAGTGGGGAATGTATCTTTCAAGGGATCATCTGAATCCCAATAACCAAACCAGGGAGATTGCGCATAAGTGTCAAGAGATGAAACCAATTTGTTGTTGGTTTCAAAAACAACTTAATAATCTAGAAGAATTATCTGATACATTTGTTCTGTGGGACTGAGAGACATAACATCACCAAAGTTGTCAAGCTAGTTGGGACTAGGAACAATCCATGGATCGTGACTAAATGATATCATGTTGATAGTGGTGACATTAGGAGGTGGGAGTGGAATAATTCCCATAACGGACGAGTCCTTAAAAATTCCCAACCCAATTTTCTCATAGGGGTTGGAGGTATTCCCAACATACACAAAATTTTCTGTTGAAGAATCAAAGGAGAATAAATCAAGCTAATTGATAGTCACAATCTTCCCTTGATGAGGAAAGTGAAGAACATGAAAAAGTGTGAAGACCACACAAATCATTGAATGGGTCCATCTACGTCCAAGAATGAGGTTATAATTTAGGTTGGCATCCACCACCTCCACTTCTAGGTTTACTATCTTTCCCTCCAAGAGGATGGGCAGGGCTTTGCGAATACCATACGGCCAAGAACCTCTATCGTTGAAAGTTTCCAAATTATTTCAGGAATGACTCAATGGAAGAGAGCCAATGGCTTTCCAAAAAGAGATATACATGATTCAAGTCGAAGCACCTTCATCAAAAATTGTCCTATGAATAGTTTTCCCCATCACAGTAACCTGAATCAGGAACGCTACCTGAGATGGGAGGTGAGGAAAAAAATTCTCAAGATTGAAAGTGATAAGGTTAGAGTCCACCGGATCAATGCCTCCAATGGCAGATAATAGTACCTTCCGTTGTGATGGACATGACTGAAGGAATTCCATTTCCGATATCATTGAAGGTGCCTGAGCTAATTCCTCTACAATGTTATAGTGTTGAGTAACTCGGGCATTCAAATTATAAGACGATTTCCGAAGAACACCTTTCGGGGGTGGCCAGATTATGGAATCACTACTAAGTTTCTCAATCTGAAGAGGACCAGAACTAGGATGTATGGAAGAGGAAGAATTATCTGCATCATCCTATTCCATAGGAGCCTTTGATGGATTCAAGTAATCTTTCGATTGTGTGGAAACATAAATGGGTTATGTGTTAGATATAAAAACTAGGGATATTCCATATGATTGGGATTGATCTATCATTTATGTCTGTTGGGATGGGAATGATTCTTTAAAGATAGTTGGAGTCCTAGGTGTGCCCTTCAAGAGATGGGCAACTTCTGAACGTCGAGGATAATCCTTGGTGTAATGGTCATCATCACATATCAAACAATGATATTTGGGCTTGTGTTTGGAAGCATCGTTAGCAGAATATTTATTTGAATCATGTTTAGGGTTATCGGATTTGGATTTTCCTTTTCCCTTTTTCTTATCTTTTGAGGATTTTTCTATTGCGGTAGATTGGAAAACATTTATATCAGAGTTTTTACGAGGATTATTCTGGTTATTTGAAGGTTTGGAGGATGCAGTGGCAGTAGTGGACTTAGAATTTGAATAAGCCTTAGGTGCACTATTATCAGCATGGGCCACTGACCCAATAACAACATCGACAGGAGGCATAGCAAGAGGTTGAGATGATGTCAGATCGGTTGAATGTTGTGGTGCATTAGGTAGAATCTCATACAAGGTTCCAGATTGGGACTAAACCAAATCTAGATATTGAG
The DNA here is from genome assembly GCA_034641835.2 of Pinus albicaulis. Classification (NCBI taxonomy): domain Eukaryota; kingdom Viridiplantae; phylum Streptophyta; class Pinopsida; order Pinales; family Pinaceae; genus Pinus; species Pinus albicaulis. Next base: position 885,431,559 of record CM076584.1, on the reverse strand, counting down.
CGCAGGCGATGAATTCCTCTTCCATCACACAACCACCCATGGTGAGAAATTTTCCAATTTTTGGGACAAAATATTCTGTGAACCATTCAATCAACAACTGATCAGGGATCTAGAATTTAATGAGATGATGTATGCATCTCCATTCGTGGATATGATCCAAAATATGGGTTGAATTTGATTGTTACAATGATGTGAGAAGGCGGGTTCCGATTTCATACCGAACGGTTAAATGGAAGTGAGTGAGGAAGGCCATGGACAAGGGGTTAAAATCAAATAAGACACCTCGAGGGAGTTCAATATACCATTTAGTCGTGGCACGTATGAGAGTGCGCTCGAAAAGATGTAAACGAATTGAATTGTCAACCCAAGAATTGGAAGATCACTATAGGTGTTACGTCATGACATGGGCTTGGGGGTCTTCCCCATACTTAACTTCAAACTTTGGGAGATCTCCCGAAATCTTGGTTGGAACTGGCAGCCAATGTAACATATGTTGGATGTGGTCATTTTTGAGCTTGGACAGATCTGACAATTCCAATGTAGCAAAAAATGGCAAGGGAGGATGGTGAGGAGAAAACGGTCATTGGAAGTTACCCATATGAGGGTTCAAACCTAGTTGATATATATTTTCCCCAAATAGGGTAGATTTTGGCCTAGATACGCTTGATGCCCTCATGGTTTGTAAGGACCTTGTTGCAGCTTCTGTTGAACACAGGGACCCTATTTGGGCTGTTGATAAGGCCCCTACTAGGTTTGAAATTGTGGTCCTTGCTAAACATCAGGTCCAGCTTGGGGTCTCAGTTGGGCCTGATTGTACTAAGGGGTATGCTGATATTGAATACCAAGGTGAGGCCCCGACTGGGGTTGCTGGTACTAACCCTACGGAATTTTCTAGTATTGGACAACAAGTTGATTGGGGTGAGCACCAAGTTGACCCAAAGGTATGTTTGGACTAGTTTGGGTGTAAGTACCAAACTGAGGGTTAGTCAAAACGGTACCCACTGGATGTTGGGGATGTTGGATGTATTAATGTGATACTTTTGGTCGAGGAACATACTAATACTGCATATTCGGTTATTGAACATATTGATGAGGTATGTTGGGTTGCTGACCATACAGACATTGTACGTTCGGTTATTGGAGATGGGGTTGATGAACTTGAGAATACTAAATGTGGGGCTGCTGATAGAAAAATGCAGCTGAAGTGGGTTGAATAGTCAAAGGAATAGTTACTATGATAATTTTTTTCGGTTGTTGATCCAGGTGGATATCGGTGGCCACCCACCTATTCCATTTGGACCTGCACCATCAATTCTTGCAACTTTTCACTTTCAGCACAACTTACTATTTTTAGTAGGTTTTCGGGTTCCACACTCCCAGAGCCATTTTGTGGCCTTAATGACCCAAGTGGATATTGGTGGCCACTCACCTATTCCACTTGGGGCCCCACCATTGTCTCTTTTAGTTTTTCATTTTTGGCACAACTTACTATTTTTGGCAATTTTTCGGGTCCTGAACTTCCGGAGCAGTTTTGAGGCCCTAAACGACGCATTTTTTGGAAAACCAAGAACGTCATGGGCTATATTTATTGCATCAAAATTTTTACTCCTTGGATATATCTTTCTAACGAGCTATTGAGCACATCAAACGGAGATTGTATGCCAAAGTTACGTCCCCGAGAAGTTGAAACACCAATTTACCCAAATGGGGCCCATAGTTTTGGCGCTTCATCTCCTAGAGTTAGGTTTTTGGACATTTGGAGTTTTCCACTGTTTCTAAACAATAAATATGCCCTAGATCCTAATTGTAACACAGTTCAGAGGTCTGTATCCACCACATCTCTTCTCAGAGATATGCTACCAACACCCTAGCTATTTTTATTTCCATTATGTCTGTAAGCATATTTCAGTCATTTGATTTAAATAAAATGAAGTATTGTCTCCAATGCATCTCTGTGTTTATGTCTATTTCTATATTTTATTGCGTTCCTGCATAAATTTGGATCAGTGGTATAGAGCGGTCTTCTCTTTCTCTGTTTTTCTTTTCATGTCCCCAATGCGGTCACGGTATAAGGAGTTAGGGCTTGATCTGGTTGAACCCTTGCAAGATCAGCCTCACAAACCTCGACGACCTCCCATGGCAGAAGAAAATAAAGATGAGGGAGTAGGATATCCTATCAAAATATTTCTTGAAGAGGCCCTCGAGAAACAAAGGAATGCGACGATGGATAAATTTTCTTAGATCCTTCAACGAATGCCCACCTACAGCAAATCTACATCCAACAACCACTCTGGAGGTGCCACTCCCTTCAAGGTACAGGTAAAATTGACATTCCTATATTTGAAGGCTAGATATATGTAGACACCGTTGATAGATGGTTAAATTTGTTGGAAGGGTATTTCTCAGTCCATGATTTCTCCGACCAAGAAAAGATTTTTTTTTCACTCCTCAAAGTAGCCCCCCGTGTCAAATACTAGTGGGAAACCTACTATGAGCAAGAGGACAAAGGGGAACCCTCTCTATTCTCGGCCACACCCACTTGGAATTCATTCTGAGACAACATAAAGAAACAAAATTACCCCGTGGGGAGATATGAGGACAAATACATCCAATGGACCATGCTGCAGCAGCAAAGGGATCAAGATGTGCACGAACTAATGAATTTTTTCCATACCCTGCGCACAAAGTTGGGTATTAAAGATTCAGAGAGACATTTGGTGCTAAAGTACCACAGATGTCTGCACAAACATATTTAGGATGAAATGGATTTCCTCGACATTACATCACTTGGCACAACATATCGCTCTGCCGCCAAGATCGAGCATAAATTTAAGCAGAATAAGCGAGACTATGGATCTGCAAATCCAAATCCAAGGAAAGGTGCCCCCGAACCAAAGAAAAATGGGCAAGGCCAAAGAAGTATGACTCATAACAACACCATAAATCCAAAGAAGTACACGAGGAAGTCGTATGAATTTTATAACAGCCCCACTCATAGCACAAATGAGTGTCGGGCCAAATAGTCATTGGTGGCTAACGTAAAGGCACCCGGATCAGATGAATTTTTTGATCCTGAGTCAGAACCAGACAAAGGTAATGACAAAGGGAAGTAGATCATTAATGCAGATCCCAGTGTGATTGTTGCCACCACCCAGATCCAGAGGGAGGATCTTGAGGATCCAGAGGAAGGGAAGCACCTCTTCCATTCGTAGATGTGGGTGAAGGGTTCTCCACTACAATTCCTTATCTATCGATAGCAGAAGCCAAAAGAACCTCATTTTAGCAGAGGTCGTGAAGTGGCTCTACATACCGACCATAGCACACCCGTAGCTGTATGCCATTGGGTGGCTTCACCCAGGGAGAGATACCTACATCCGCCAACAGTGTCTCCTTCCGTACAGTATCAAGCCATTCACGGATAAGGTATTGTGTGCTCCTCTTGATGTAGCTGATGTATTATTGGGCCAACCATACTTGTGGAGGTGAAATTTTGTGTATGATTCTACGCCTCATGTTGTTGTTATTACTTTGGGAAATAACTTGTACAAGATACCAGAGATAGTACCACCTCCTATCATCTCTTTGACTACTGCAAAACAACGCAGTAAGATTGCTTCCCAAACCAAGAAATTTATTTTCCTTACAACTCCCTCATAGGTAAAGAATAAAATTGTGGCCACAAACTCGAAACAAGGCTCCCCTACATAGCTGCCGCAAATGGATAAAGTCATGGAGGAATACGAGGAAATTTTCTCCTCACTCACAGAGGTTCCTCTACACTGTCAGGACAAGCACTCCATTGATCTAACCCCTGACACACTGCCACCTGATGTTGTCATACCTTCCACAAATACACATACAGAATCCACACATGTACTATCTAAGGCTAATAAATAAACCAAATTTCTTAAATGCATCCAACATGTCCGCCCGTAGGTCCATGACATCTCCGACAAATATAATGCCCAGTTCAACAACATTTGCCTCATCTCATGGAGGATCTCAACACAATGGGGACCATTGATTTATAAGGAGGGAGGAGTGATCCAGGTGGATATCGGTGGCCAGCCACCTATTCCATTTGGACCCACACCATCAATTCTTCTAGTTTTTCACTTTCAACACAACTTACTATTTTTAGCAGGTTTTCAGGTCCTGCACTCCCGGATTCGTTTTTGGGCCTTAATGATACAAGGGGTGTTGTGGAGGTAAATCCCCTCTGTGGACAGAGGCGATCCCTACTAGCCCTGACTGGGTCTAGCAACAATCGTTCACAGTATAGTGCAGGTTCCTAATTGCAAATAAACCAACTAGCGATGAAGGCTTACCTGGAATTCAACTCTGTCGCTTGTAGAGAAAGTAGCGCTCCCGTTCCTTAGCTCTGGAAGATCACAATCCTCACGATCTCCATGATCGGACACCTGCACATGCAAGAAACAAAACATACACAAGCGTAAAATCAAGTATATGCAACTATTTGTCAGTCAAAGAAGACATAACTCATCATCATAATCAACAACAAGAGTGGAACCATAACCAATAGTCGATTATCATTAATCAATCAAAGAATAATACAACCATAGCCCTGATGCTGAATTCTCCTTCGGAGGGTCGCCAGCGGAAGACATCTCGAAAAATCCTGTCGGGGATGGGACAAACCTCTCTCCTCGGATGTCTCAACAATGATCTCCTTGCTTAGATTTGGCCCTAAGGGAATGAATCAAGGCTCTTGTAGCATAAGGCTCTGATGGCTCTTAGGAACTTGGAGACCAGCTTGCAAATGAGATGAGAAATATTTTATAGATGGAGGAAGGGGAGTTGGGATCCCTATAATCATGGGATTGGCCCTATCCTCAAGGAAGCTTCCATGAGAGGTTGCAAACCACTTCCTCTACATGGAGATCCGAAGCCAAACCTCCCAACTCAAATTAGATGCCAGTTTTTGGATCAGTTAGGACGAAACTTCCGCCATTTATTTTTAAAAAACACTCCTTAAAATGGTTGGCGTGAGTGCGACTCTGGGATAGAGTGCCAATTGGCGTGCCCTCTTTGAAGGATTTCCCCCATTGGCGTGCGTACTGAACTGGCTACCCACGCCAATGCAAAAAAGGGTGTTTTTAGGGTTTTTCACAAGGAGTTGTATTCAGGGAAATGAAAGTACATGTTTAGGGGAATGCCATGAAAGTGTTTTCAAGTTATGTCACTGCTCACAGGTCACAGAATAAGCCCTCCAATTGTGCAGGATGGGGAATTGCAGGGACGATGACAAATTGCTGTGTAAAAGATGCCCCCTAAAGCATGAAGCCTGAGAGAGAGAGAGGGGTGAAATGCTTTACGAGAACATGTCCAACTGAAAACACCGTCGTCGAAAAACCTGCAGAGAGAAGTACAACTGATGTCTCAAATACATGATATATACGTGGTATGGGCGCAACCATCCATAACAGAGTATGTAAAAATCCAGATCCGAGGCATGGATGCAGCCATCCAGTGAGGATCGGTAAATAGACTCAGGTATGGTCGCAGCCATCTAATCAGTGAGTCATGTAACTAATCATAATAATCCACAAAATCGTAGCCCGGATTATAACAGATAGGAATCCAGGGTCTTGCGCTCCATCTCGATCCGAAAAAAGTAGAAGTTCAAGCATGCAAATATGTGAGCTAAAGTCGAACATGCAAGAACATCGTCTGATTACCAACCAATTATGAAAGATGTTAACAGATGCGAGAGGTACCACCATTAATGCCAATGATCCTTAAGGTACTACAGGTACAATCTACGGAATGCGAACAATGAGCTGACGTCGAACACCCATAGAATCACTCGATCAGAGGCCAATGATGAAAACCTCACGTTGAATGTGAAGAACCTGCCATTGAGGCATGCAGGCTCTAAGGTACCAGAAGGGAGTCTCTAGATCATCTTCCTGGATAATGAGCTGAGGTCGACAGGAAGTGACCTTGATTGAAGGTGGGCCATAGTGTTTCCCACATCATCGACACGAGACAAAGGAACATAATGTTTTTGTGAATCAGGATCAGATGAGAATCAGAGGAAGGTTGATACTTGCAGAAGTCAACTTCTCTTGAACATATAAACAGCACGACAGTAAGCTTGGCAGTATTTGACATCAACAGATCAGAGTTCATGGTGACGAGGTAAAGAGCAGATGAGAGGTCAAAAGGGATTACCCAAACCCATGGAGGCAAGTGAACAAATGAGATGAGATGTCCCCAACCCGACACAAATGCAGACAAGTGCCATGTTCAAGAGCGACATACTTCTGACATGACAATGATTGTGGTTCCATTTTCCCCCACCATTTCTGGCGAGTACCCCAATTATTTTGATAACAAGCTTGAAGGGGATAGCATATGCTTGTAATATAAGTTCGTCCTTCGGACAAATCCATCCTAGTACATTTAACGATCCCTAGGAAGGAGCGACTCGAATAACGTCATTACGACTGAATCCAATGTCATCAGGGTTTAACGAGTTTGACAGAGGAAGAACTCGGCGTCTTTTCATATTTAGAGAGTTTGAAAAGACAGCGGAAAAGTAAACTCCAACGGTCCCTTTTCGTAAATAGTTCCTCAGATTCAAAAAGGTAGAAAACTATGTTCTAGAAAACCTCCTAGTCGCAATAGGCTAGGGTATTCATTTTTCGTAAATAATCTATACCAGCCCAAAAAAGGGGTAAACGTATACTGGGTAGATGTCGTTTTGTGTCCACTTTAACGAGATCGAAACGACAAGGAACTCGGCAATCTTTTCATGTTTAGAGAGTCAGAAAAGAGCTAAAAGATGACTCCAAAATGAATTTTTCGTGCATTTACCGAGTCCGAAAAAGTGTAAAATACAACTCGTGTCACTATTTAAGTTGCACGAAAACCTATTGCTGCACATAAAGGCAAGTGTAAAATCCATTTTCGACAAAATATATCAAAATATTAATAAAAAATGACTTTTAAAACCTAATTAGATTTCAAAAGTTATAAATAAGTCTCAAATGGTAAAAACAAAATTACTTTTACTATTTACCTCATTGGAGAGAAACAGTGGTCCATTTTGTATGTGAACTTCTGACGGTGAATACGACTGATCCGGGCTACCATTCAGTTCCCTGTTTGTTCCAAGTAATAGGCGTTTCCCTAAGCTCCATTTCAATCCATTTTTTATATGCTTTTATTATGTATTAGACTTTTGGGCGACCCATTTTGAAATTTTAGGGCTCGCTCCATTGGCATAGGTATCGAGCACGGACCTGCGCCAATGGAAATTTTTTCACAAAGAGGTCGCGCCAATGGCGCAACACAATTTTCCGCTCAAAATTTTGAAAATGTGAGCTATCTATGTGGATTTTCAAGTGTTACAGAGACCTAACAATGTATTTTTGATTGTGTTGATGCAGATATAAAGGCAAAAATGGTTATCGAATGGAAGGAAAGGGAACATGGAGAGGAGGATGAAATGGCCATGGAGAATGAGGCCTGCATGACTGCACTTAAGAATTGTGGACTTAAGAAATTCTTCCTCACACCCTATTTACGAGCTCAACCAGAGCTACTACAGTACTTGGTCAGTATATGGGACGAAAATGAAGAAGTTTTTAAACTTCGAGACCAAGTACTGGAACTGGAGGTTTCTGACATATATTTCATAACCAGACTGTCGCGCAGAGGTTTGGTGCCCATCCTGATAGGTAGCCGACCATCTGGAGAAAAGATGGAGCAAGTAATGGCGAGGGTGTGCCCAGGGGCACGAACCGGATCAGGAAGTGGGAAAGTGGACGTCCACACTATCCAGGATATAGCACTGAGAGTAGTGCTACACACCATCACACGAGCTGCGGGATCGCAAGCTCCACACGAGGCAACCAAGGCCCAACTCCTGCTAGCCGCTAAGTGTATGAGTCGAACACTATTTGATTGGGCTACTGCAGTGACCACAAATATCAAGAGGTAGCTCACAAAGTGCAAGCAAGTAAAACTGAAGTAGTTTGGCTATGGTTCCATTTTGGTATCGTTCATCCTAGAATGACTACCTATCTTTCAGGGCCAAGGGGCCGTAGTTGCTGAGCCAATACCACGAGAGCCGAGGATGGCTCGCTGGGCAGCACTTATGCCTAGATCAGGAGGAGGCCAATAGATGTCCTGGAGGCCAGAGTTTTTTGGATGGTTACGGCATCAGTTGATCGTGGTCGAGGATTGGCCCTATGCCGGGACCGATTTCACTGGAGACCTAGATATCCCACTTCTGGAGGGGGATGACTGGGACGAGGAGTTGGGTATGACCTCTCTTTTTGATTTTATGTTTTATGATTTTTTTTTTAATAATACATGTCCATTCTGACACCAGTTTTACGTGTATGTAGATGTTGGCCCATAGAGACTTGCTGGTATGTCTCCCATTGCGCAGAGAATTCAGCCCGTAGCTGACCCTCAGGCGGAGGGTGCCGAGGGAGAAGAGTTGGTCCATAACCTTGAGGGAATTTCCCGAGGGATTCCAGACTACGCCCGGCTGGCAGATGTCCTGATGGCGTATCAGAGACATACGGTGGGAGTGCCTAGTCGCCTCCACCGACTTTTGAGACGCTTAGTGCGCGCGGTAGCATGTTACCACGAGCACCATGCAGATTAGACACCTAGGGCTTATTTCATGCATATATTTTTTGAGAGACATGTTGTCTCCGGATGTATTAAGACGAACATGTATATTTTTTATTTTATGTGATGCACACTATGTAAACATTTCGACACACACATATATATATACATACCTATTTCTGGATGGATCTTCTCACATGTGATGATGTTTTATAAATTGCGCAAATGTCTATCTAGAACCAAATTAGCTACTGCATCTGTTAATGTATTCATATGTCTGGGTATGTGTTGATATGTAATATAATCAAAATTTCTCTCCAGCAAATGAATACGCAAATACAGACGTAAAATGGATGGATTTCTTACTGAATAATGCCCGTTAAGTTGTAATACTACAAGTTGTGAGTCTAGATACACAAGTAATTCACGAATTCCGAGGTCCACAACCTCGGTTAATAATTCCAATACAGCACTATATTCCGCGATATTATTTGTAGCTGGACCCAGACACACACCTTGCAGGTTAACCAACTCACCAGCAGGATCATAGATTACCCAGGCTGCCGAAGATAGATTCCTGGTACTACAGGAGGCACCATCCGCGAAACCCACAAACGGAGTAATGGACATCTCCACAATTAGGAAGACCCGATCAGCAGAAAGACGCTTACATCACACACCACACCACACATGCACACAAATGAATATACACACCTATGTACAAACACCACACTAAAAATAACTTCAAGCGTAGTATTTCTTAAGGTACAACCCATTCCTAGGCTACGCCAGTGGAACTCCTTCATAATCAATGAGCTCATAAGCCCCATTCTTCAATACTCGTTTTACTATATAGGGCCCATGCCACATGGGTTGGAGCTTTCCTGCCCCAAGTTTGTCGTGCGCTTGGTCGTATAGGAGGACAAGGTCCCCTTAGACAAAGGAACGTGGAGAGACTGATTGATCAAAGTGTGATTTGACCCACTTTTTCTGTGCTTCAAGGACTAAAGCAGCCAAGCAGCGGGTTTCATCCAACCGTTCCAAATACAAGAGACGCTCTTCTTCAGGAGAAGTATCGGGAAAAATTTCCACAACTAGCTTTAAGGAAGGAATTTCGCACTCAACCAGAAGAGTTGCTTCCAGACCATACACCAATTGGAATGGTGTGAATCCGGTTGCACCCTTTGCTGACGTTCAGTATGCCCATAGAGATGAGAACAATTGGAGGTGCCAATTGGACTTATGAATTCCAACTGTTCGTTGAAGCATTGTGACCAAAACCTTGTTCACAGCCTCAACCTGGCCATTTGCCTAGGGGTAATATGGCGTTGAGCTATCATGTCGTAAGCCCAATCTTGATGTCAGCTCGGCCATCATGTAATCTAGAAAGTGAGTACCATGATCGGTAACAATGGCCTGAGGGACCCCAAAACATGCAATAATATGGTTGAAGATAAATTGGGCAGCTGTCATACCATCGGCGGCTAGTGTAGGCATCGCTTCGGCCCACTTAGTAAAGTAGTCGACAGCGACGATTATATATGCATTCCCCCCTGCCGAATGAGGGTTACACATCATAAAATATACACCCCATTTTGCGAAAGGGCCAACGGTAATGACAGGATGTAGAGGGAGGGGTGGCACGTGCATCTTACACTGAAAAACCTGGCATGTGTGACATTTGCAGACTGCAACAATACAGTCTTTAAATATTGACAGCCAGAAGTAACCCGTCATTCAAGACTCTTTCGGCCTCTTCCAAAGTCAAACACCAACGAAGCACCGAATCTACTGCAACCCGGCTTAATGTATCTCCTACAATGCGGTAGGGTTTAGACTGATGCCGAACCCGACGTTGGGCATCTTTGGTCAACTCAGAGCGAAAAGATGACGTCTGAAGATACACAATAATATCGCCATACCATGGGTCATGGGTGCTGATGAGTCGCCAATTTGTTGTGGAGGTAAATCCCCTCCACAGAGGCGATCCCTACTAGCCCAGACCGGGTCTACCAACAATCGTTCATGCTATAGTGCAGGTTCCTAATTGCAAATAAACCAACTAGCGATGAAGGATTATCTGGAATCCAACGCAGTCGCTTGTAGAGAAAGTAGCACTCCTGTTCCTTAGCTCTGGCAGATCACAATCCTCACGATCTCCGTGATCGGACACCTGCACACGCAAGAAACAAAACAAACGCAAGCGTAAAATCCACTATATGCAACTATATGTCAGTCAGAGAAGACATAACTCATCATCATAATCAACAACAAGAGTGGAACCATAACCAATAGTCACTTATCATTAATTCTCCTTCGGAGTGTCACCAGTGGAACACGTCTCAAAAAAGCCTGTCGGGGATGGGACAAACCTCCCTCCTCGAATGTCTCGACAATGATCTCCTCGCTTAGATTTGGCCTTAAGGGAATGAATCAAGGCTCTTGTAACATAAGGCTCTGATGGCACTTGGGAACTTGGAGACTCGTGTGGAGCTTGTGATCCCGCAGCTCGTGTGATGGTGTGTAGCACTACTCTCAGTGCTAGATCTTGGACAGTGTGCATGTCCAATTTCCCGCTTCCTGATCTGGTTCGTGCCCCTGGGCACACCCTCACCATTACCTGCTCCATCTTTTCCCCAGATGGTCTGCTGCCTGTTAGGATGGGAAGCGGACCTCTGCGCAACAGTTTGGTTATGAAATATACGTCAGAAACCTCCAGTTCCAATACTTGGTCTCGAAGTTTGAAAACTTCTTCATTTTCGTCCCATATACTGACCAAGTATTGTAGTAGCTCTGGCTGATCTCGTAAACAGGGTGTGAGGAAGAATTTATTAAGTCCACAGTTCTTAAGTGCAGTCATGCAAGCCTCATTCACCATGGCCATTTCATCCTCCTCTCCATGTTCCCTTTCCTTCCATTCGATAACCATTTTTGCCTTTATATCTGCATCAACACAATAAAAAATGCATTGTTAGGTCTCTGGAACATTTGCAAATGCACATAGATAGCTCACATTTTCAAAATTTTGAGCGGAAAATTGCATTGCGCCATTGGCGCGACCTCTTTGTGAAGAAATGTCCATTGGCACGGGTCCGTGCCCGATACCCACGCCAATGGAGCGAGCCCTAAAATTTCAAAATGGGTCGCCTAGAAGTCTAATACATAATAAAACCATATAAAAAATGGATTGAAATGGAGCTTAGGGAAACGCCTATTACCTGGAACAAACAGGGAACTAAATGGTAGCCCGGATCAGTCATATTCGCCGTCAGAAGTTCGCACACAAAATGGACCACTGTTGCTCTCCAATGACGTAAATAGTAAAAGTAATTTTTTTTTTACCATTTGAGACTTATTTATAACTTTTGAAATCTAATTAGGTTTTAAAAGTCATTTTTTATTAATATTTTGATATATTTTGTCAAAAATGGATTTTACACTTGCCTTTATGTGCAGCAACAGGTTTTCACGCAACTTAAACGGTGACACGAGTTGTATTTTATACTTTTTTAGACTCGGTAAATGCACGAAAAAGTCATTTTGGAGTCATCTTTCAGCTCTTTTATGACTCTCTAAACATGAAAGATTGCCGAGTTCCTTTTCGTTTCGATCTCGTTAAAGTGGACACGAAACGACATCTACCCAACATACGTTTACCCCTTTTTTGGGCTGGGATAGATTATTTATGAAAAAGGAATACCCTAGCCTATCGCGACTAGGAGGTTTTCTCAGACATAGTTTTCTACCTTTTCGGATCTGAGGAACTATTTACGAAAAGGGACCGTTGGAGTTTACTTTTCCACCGTCTTTTCAAACTCTCTAAATATGAAAATACATCGAGTTCTTCCTCTGTCAAACTCGTTAAACCCTGATGACATTGGATTCAGTCATAATGACGTTATTCGAGTCGCTCCTTCCTAGGGCTCGTTAAATGTAGTAGGATGGATTCGTCCGAAGGACGAAATTATATTACAAGCATATGTTATCCCCTTAAAGATTGTTATCAAAATAATTGGGGTACTCGCCAGAAATGGTGGGGGAAAATGGAACCACAATCATTGTCGTGTCAGCAGTATGTCGCTCTTGAGCATGGCACTTGTCTGCATTTGTGTCGGGTTGGGGACATCTCATCTCGTTTGTTCACTTGCCTCCGTGGGTTTGGGTAATCCCTTTTGACCTCTCATCTGCTCTTTGCCTCATCACCATGACCTCTGATCTGTTGATTTCAAATACTGCCAAGCTCACTGTCGTGCCGTTTATATGTTCAAGAGAAGTTGACCTCTACAAGTATCAACCTTCCTCTGATTCTCATCTGATCCTGGTTCACAAAAACATTATGTTCCTCTGTCTCGTGTCGATGATGTGGGAAACACTATGGCCCACCTTCGATCAAGGTCACTTCCTGTCGACCTCAGCTCATTATCCTAACCTGCGTGCCTCAATGGCAGGTTCTTCGCATTCGACATGAGGTTTTCATCATTGGCCTCCGATCGAGTGATTCTACGGGTGTTCGACGTCAGCTCATTGTTCGCATGCCGCAGATTGTACCTGTAGTACCTTGAGGACCATTGGAATTAATGGTGGTACCTCTCGCGTCTGTTAACAGCTTTCATCATTGGCTGGTAATCAGACGATGTTCTTGCATGTTCAACTTCAACTCACATATTCGCATGCTTGAACTTGTACTTTGTTCAGGTCGAGATGGAGCACAAGACCCTGGATTCCTATCTGTTATAATCCGGGCTAAGATTTTGTGGATTATTATGATTAGTTACATGACTCGCTGATTGGATGGATGCGACCATACCTGAGTCTATTTACCGATCCTCACTGGATGGCTGCGTCCATGCCTCGGATATGGATTTTTACATACTCTGTTATGGATGGCTGCGCCCATACCACATATATATCATGTATTTGAGAGATCAGTTGTACTTCTCTACGCAGGTGTTTCGACGGCGGTGTTTTCAGTTGGACACGTTCTCGTAAATCATTTCACCCCTCTCTCTCTCTCGGGCTTCATGCTTTAGGGGGCATCTGTTACACAACAATTTGTCACCGTCCTTGCAATTCCCCATCCCGCACAATTGGAGAGCTTATTCTGTGACCTGTGAGCAGTGACATAACTTGGAAACACTTTCATGGAATTCCCCTAAACATGTACTTTCATTGCCCTGAAGACAACTCCTTGTGAAAAACCCTAAAAACACCCCTTTTTTCATTGGCGCGGGTAGCCAGTTCAGTACCCACGCCAATGGGGGAAATCCTTCAAAGAGGGCACACCAATTGGCGCTTTGTCCCAGAGTCGCACTCGTGCCAGCCATTTTAAGGAGTGTTTTTAAAAAATAAATGGTGGAAGTTTCGTCCTAACTGTTCCAGAAACTGGCGTCTAATTTGAGTTGGGAGGTTTGGCTCCGGATCTCCATGTAGAGGAAGTGGTTTGCCACCTCTCATGGAAGCTTCCTTGAGGATAGGGCCAATCCCATGATTATAGGGATCCCAAATCCCCTTCCTCCATCTATAAAATCTTGCTCATCTCATTTGTAAGCTGGTCTCTAAGTTCCCAAGTTCCCAAGCGTGTGCAGGTGTCTGATCACGGAGATCGTGAGGATTGTGATCTTCCAGAGCTAAGGAATGGGAGCGCTAATTTCTATACAAGCGACAACGTTGGATTCCAGGTAATCCTTCATTGCTAGTTGGTTTATTTGCAATTAGGAACATGCACTATAGCGTGAACGATTGTTGCTAGACCCGGTCTGGGCTAGTAGGGATCGCCTCTGTGGAGGGGATTTACCTCCACAAAAAATTGGTGACTCATCAGCACCTGTGACCCATGGTATGGAAATATTATTGTGTATCTTCAGACGCCATCCTTTCACTCTGATTTGACCAAAGATGCCCGACGTCGGGTTCGGCATCAGTCTCAACCCTACCGCATTGTAGGAGATACATTATACCAGGTTGGAGTAGATTCGGTGCTCCGTCGGTGTTTGACTCTGGCAGAGGCCGAAAGAGTCTTGAATGACTATCACAGTGGCGCCTGTGGTGGTCACATGTCTTTATATGCCACCGCCTAGAAGATTCTGCGTGCGGGTTACTTCTGGCCGTCAATCTTTAAATACTGTATTGTTGCAGTCAACAATTGTCAAGTGTGCCAGGTTTTTCAGCGCAAGGTGTGCGCGCCACCCCTCCCTCTGCATCCTGTCAGAGGGGATTTACTTCCACAACAGGGGGTATTTGTGGCCACCCACCTATTCCACTTGGGGCCCCACCATTGTCTCTTTCAGTTTTTTAGTTTCGACACAACTTACTATTTTTGGCAGTTTTTCGAGTCCTAGACTTCCGGAGCCGTTTTGAGGCCCTAACAATGTTTTTTTTAGGAAAACCGAGAGAGACATAGTTTAGATTTCTTGAAACAAAATTTTTACTCCTTGGATAGATCTTTCTAATGAGCTATTGATTGCATCAAACGAAGATCATATGCCAAAGTTACGTCCCCAAAAGGTTGAAACACTAATTTACCCAAATGGGGCCCATAGTTTTGGCACTTCATCTCCTATGGTTAGGTTTTTGGACGTTTGGAGTTTTCCATTGTTTATCAATAACAAATAGGCCCTCAAGCCTAATTGTAACACAATTTAGAGGTCTGTACCTGCCACATCTCTTCTCAGAGATATGCTACTAGCACCCTAGATATTTTTATTTCCATTATGTCTATAAGCATATTTCAGTCATTTGATTTAAATAAAATGAAGTATTTTTTCCGTTGCATCTCTGAGTTTATTTCTATTTCTGTATTTTATTTCATTCCTGCATAAATCTGGATCAGTTTTGAAAGTAATGTTCCACTTAGACTAGCATTAGGTTGTCCTGCCCCCGAAATGGGTCCAGAGCTCAGATGCCCCCCACTCGAAAGGGGAGGTGCATAAAGGGCATTGGACTTCTCCCAAGGCACAGAAAAAACCATAGATTTTCCACTTAGTGGTGGAACCACAGTAATCATAGATAGCGACAGGGGGGTAGAAGATCCTATTGAAATGGTCATTTTACCTGTACTCAATGTAGGTCAAACAATAGTTTGAGATATGAAAACCATATTCAAAAGGAATGGGCCAGAAGATGGGGGAATTCTCGTTGACCAAACAGGATCCGAAAATAAAGATGTAGTTCTAGAAGCTCCTAAAACAAGTCTCTCAAGAGAGATATACCCATGTGGAAGTGAAGATACGACTTGACTAGAGGGTATTCCCATTCCACTTCATGTATCTTGAGGAGTGGTGATGTAAGGATAGCCTTCAGGAGGTAACATGGAAGAAATGTCTTCTAGAATATGAGTTGCAATGGTTTCCTCTAAAGTGCTATGAGGGGCACTCATGAATGGAATAGCATCACCATTAGATGCCATTTCAGGAGGAAACAAAAGATGAGCAGTAGTGTGAGATGCTACTAGAGAAGCAACAAAGGGAAAATCGGGTGCGTCAAAAGGACTATAGGCCTGTTGCAGCGAGACCAATATCGGATCGAAGAGCGGATTTGGAGGAAATATCGTAAACTATGTATGAAATTCGTGAATTTCTGGCTCATGATCCTCATATGATGATGAAATAAAATTGTCATGTGGTGGACACTATGAAATGGGTTGTACACTTATGACAATCCCAAGTTCAACGACTTCAGCTTCAAGGGGTCAAACTGGAAATTGGGGGACCTTAGGAGGAGGGTATTGAGATAATTTGGAAGAGGAAGGAGGTGAATCTAATGATTTAGCCACGATGACCTTGAAGGAAAGATCAAAGAGAGAAAAGGTGAATCAATTTTGAGCAATTTTAAAATTTACAATTAACCAGGAAAAGATGAGGCCATAGAATTGCACAGGTGAGATGTTATCATGGGTAGTTAATTTTAGAAATTAAACAAAAAATAAATAAAAAAGGATGAACTAGGCATAAAGGATTACCAGGTATCTGTGAACTGTAATATACACCCTGGTGATAAATGATAAGAAAAATTACCAAGGACTTAATGTACTACAACTGATCTCCCTGAATGTTGTGTTTGGTGTATCACGTATATAAGGCGGCCAAATCAGTCACCTATGGCACACTTGCAACCTAGTGGTGTCTCCACATATATACTCGATGGTACATGGAAGTCTAGTCCACAATAGTGATGTCTAATGTGTAACCGTATGACGAGAGCGTCCCCTTATTCTTTTCATACGTGGAGCATAGTCCTATATAATTCCATACATGGGGCAGGGTTTCACCTCTGGAATGTCACACCGACTATCAGTGACAACTCTTACATTTAATGACGCCGAAACACATCTCTAACCTAGAAGTCTAAATGTTTTTTTTAATTTCAAATGCTCCTTAGGGTTAATTGGGTAAATTTTCAAGTTGATCTTAAGTTAAATCTCAGTTTAAGGCTCAATATCGATGTGACATGAACCCTATAATGCAGCTAAATGCTAAAAGATATTATTTCCATTTCAATGAATTCTAAACTATCGAGGGAAGAAACACAAACAACAATGAAAGTAATGCAACAAACAATGATGCCCCCCAACTAGTTCAAACTATTGAAATACCACTTTTAAAGATCAATTTCACTTTCACTATCCCCAACATGCAAGCTTATTGAAAAATGAAATTACTTCTCTTTCCACTAAGATGCATAGCAATTTTTTGCTTTTATTTTACTTTGAAAGATCAAAATGTGAATGCAATCAATGAACTAAAGTAAAATCAACCAAATGAACAAAGAAATGCAAAAGAATTATGTTCACTTTCCTTTCTATTGAATGGAAAACAAGATCACTTCAAAAATGCACAAATGAAAATCACTGTCACACTTTTTCAAAGCGAACAAACCAAATCCAAACTTCAAGATGAAAAAATATTTTGAATTCGAGAACTAAAGAAGATACATTCTCCTAAACTTTCAAATCAAATAAATTGTGATCTTATGTTCGACACTAAATCGAAGGTGATTTCAGAAGTGAAATGATAGCCATTGAAATGGAAAGAAACTTCAAGGACAAGCCAGAATAAATGCAAAAAGGAGTTTGAAATGATTGGAATAAAATCATAAAGAAAATCCTATCAAGTATTTGACAACAAGCACAAGTGACTAGTAAAGGGTAATTGAGCTAGAAGACCTAGAAAGCAACTAAAATTCACTCTAATTCACAAGACAGTCAAAGAAAAAAAACCAACCACACAAACAACATAATCATGAAGGAAAGAGGTCATTCAGAATTGACATATGTTCTTCAGGGGTAAGGACACACTGGAAAGGTAAGGTGAAACCCTAACTTTTCCTAGCTCTAAGATAAATGCTTCTATGGTGAGAAGAAGGGTGCTAAAGACAGATCAATGTAGCTGTGTTGTATAAAATAGCAGTTTCAATGCTACTGTGAGTATGAAAAACACATCGAGCACTAAAAATAAGGGAAAAAAAAAATCACACCAAAACTAGACCTGACACACTGGATTAACTATCAAATATTTCAGAAACCTATAGATACCTAAAGAAACTTAGATATCGATGATCAATTAAACCAATCAAATATCAACCTGGGAAAGGAAGGCTAAGAGGCTAAAGGTCCCCAGTGGATTCGCCAATTCTGTTGTGAAGATAAATACCCTCTACGGATAGAGGCGGTCTCTCTAGCCCAAGAGTGGGTCTAGAAACTTGTGAGAATTTCTAATGCAAGATTCCTTATATAATATTCAAAATGCGACAAGAAAGGAGATAGAGGGACCTTTTCTTGATGTTATGCTTGAACACTTTGATGATGGCCTTGATCCATGATCCCTTAGGCTCACTCCTTGCTACTGGTGGCACACAAATACTTATGGATGAAGAAGAGGCAAAAAAAAATGTAATCCAATACATAATATTCATGAACATCAACTATCTAACAGATCAAGGAACATTATAATATTTATGCAAATGATTAGACAAATATAGAAAGAAAACATTAGATGTTTTATTAATGAATATAGAAGAGATAGCTTACAACCCGAGCCTTGATGTTGGAGGCCTCCCTTTGGTGATTTCTGAGTCCTTCACTGAATCTCTAAAGCATTCCTTCTCCCAAATAGCTTAGGTGTTATCACAATACAAGAGTGTAAAGGGAATGAATGATATTATGAGCCCAACAATGACTAACCAGTAGTGGATAGATGGGGATCAATTTATAGGAAGGTAGAAGAGGTTTGGAGCCCATGAAAGGAGGAGGAAGGTCCACTTTGTAAGGGATAAACCCCCATTTCTAATATCAAATCTATAAAATTAGAGAGCTCAGCCCTATCACCACTGAATAACAACCAACTCGACGCCCTGCAGCTTCTAGAGGTTTACGCTTCTCCTCCATTTGAGGACACAATTACAGAAAGGGATCAGCGTGGTTTTCCCAGAAAAAATGACATTGAAAATGGTAGTCCATAACTGTCAACCTACCATTAGCACATGCATTCCACTAGTGAATCGCACTGACCCAGAAATTTAGGTTTTTGTCCAAGTCTCTCCAGTGATATTTCAAGGCAGCTTTCTTTGATTCTTCAGAGGATATCTTTGTGTATTTTTCCTAGGTGAATATCCTATAGAGTAATTGTCACAGGGCACCTGAGGATTAGGGATGGGAAGTGAGAAGGGTGAAAAATTACTGTGTAACGGACATAACACAAGAGTGCCTAGAAAAAGCTTATTGTAATCCACAAAGATAGCCTACCTTCTTTGCTCAAGATTCAAGAAATAGGAAAAATGAATTGAGAGTGGACTAGCTATTAACAAGCCTCCAAGGACTCGCTTGATTTCTACCAAATCTATTGATAAAATTAATCCTTGGCCTTATTTCAATGGATCTACTCAACATATTGGTTATGGAGGGGGTGAGATTTTGTACCTAAATGACAATTATTCGTTTAAATTGAAGATGGGTATGGGGGATGGGACCAATAATTATGAAGAACTCATTACTCTACGACACCTCCTTCACTTTGCCATAGAGAAAGGTTGTCATCACATTAAGATATTTTGGGATTCAAATCTCATCATTAATTGGTTCAATCAACAATCTTCTTGTCACGTGCACATAGTCTAGAATATATTGGAAGAGACCCCTCATCTTAAATCTTTTTTTGATTCCATCATTTGTCGACATATTTATATGGAGTGGAACAATATTTATGATGCAATATATCAGGAGGCCACACACAAGCCTATAGGTCAATGGTTGATTTTGGAGTAGAATGGACAAGACTTCTTCCATTACTATCACCATCCATATATGGATCTGCACCAGTATGGGGATGCCAGGCCCTGATTTTTGACAGTTTTTGCCTACATATTTTTCTTAGTATATATCATTCAATGCTTTATTTGTATATTTTCGAAACATACATGTAATTTTCTTATTTATCAGTCCCCCTACCAGGGATAGATATTTTTATAGTTCTTGGACTTATGGCAATATTCACACTTTATCTGCATATGCTTTCCAAAGCATCTACAACATATAATTTTCTATCTATTAATGAAAAATATGATTCCTCCTTGGGGGAAAAACAAGCCTCCAAGGACTTAGGTGGTGTTGTACCATCAACAATCCCCCCCCCCCTTTTTAGTGATTAGTAATAACACTAATAAATGGGGACCCTTCCCACAAAAAATCAAATATTAGCATTTAAGGTTACTTTGGTTTTCATAATGAAATAAAATATCAATTTAGAACTTGCTAAAACATGTAAATTTACCTTCCCATACTCCAAGCGCATAGAACATCACAATTTATGAGTTTCCTTATAGAAAAAAGCTACATGACCATTAGACCTAAGAAAAACTTTATATCGGAAAGTCTCGAACATTAAGGGAAACTTTATTATTGCATCGCAAAAAGGTTACAACAAGCATCCTTTATAGAAGCTTCTCTTTAAAAGTGAAATCCGTGAAAATGCAAGATCAAAAAGCTTACAACCTCATAGCCTCTCGCAAATCACCTATCGCAGTAGCCTAACATAACGATGGTTTTTAACGATAGTAAGTTATGTGATATTGCGATCTGTGATATTGCAAAGCAAATCACAAAATCATTTTTATCACAGATTAAAGGGCTCACAGTTCTAGGATAGTAAATTTCCGGTGTTCAATGCAAAGTTATGAGCATTAAAGTTTAGCTTAATGGTCCATTAGTGTTCATTTATTAAAAACAATGCAGATCAAAGTAAAAGGATCATCTGATGCAAGTTTATATCATTTGATATGGTTTAGAATTAAAAGATTTCCTGTCACCTTATTTTTTGTATTTCTATTCATTTTTCCTGTATTTACTATCATCTTTTCTCTTTTCTTGCAACTTTCATGAAGAATACCCAGAGTGTAAACTATGAAGAAATGGTGAAGAAAGGCAAGGTTCCCGCATCTGAGAAGTTAGAAATGACCCCATTATTCATAGACACCACTTGTAGTAGAGACGAAGGGATATCTACCTGGGAATCTATGTATCAGTTTTTAGAGGAGGAAAACCCGAGAATTATGGAAGTTATAGTTACAGCATATGAAAGCAACTCTTCTGAGCCATCCCTAACTGAGCTTGCATGCTCGTTTATACTCCGCATTACTGCGAAGCCAAAGATACTCCCCTACACTGATATGGTGAAATGGATTATAGATTAAGCAGACATATCTGATAAAGAGTTCAAGACAGCCAGTCAGCAAGTTATGGGGTCGTTTACCCCAAACAATTTGAGACGTATGTACCATTTTCCAGAACCCCAGGCTAGATACAACAAGAAATTTGTAGAAAAGTTCACCAAAGAGAACGAAGACTTGGAAGAATTCACAAGGCACTAGTCAAACAATGAGGAAATGTTGAAGAAGGATAAAAATGGTATGTATTCCACTGGTTCTCTTTCTTCTCCTTACTGTTTTGCCACTACAATGTTATGTAGACTGTTTGGGAAACCAAACATCGACAAGTTTTCATCAGAATGGTTACCTTTATTGGATGCGGCTATAAATGCCACCATAATGGATTAGGCCCAAATTTTATCGGATAATTTAGCCTCTACAATTGTGGCATACAAAAGTAAAAGAAGCTCTACTTTAAGGATTTACCCTCCTTTCTTTTTGAGCGCTTATATCATGGACGCTATTTGTCTTGTTTCCGATTTCCCTATTATGGGATGGAAATGGACAGTAAAAAATCCACTTCCCATTCAGGTTTATCACAAAGTATTATGGGAATCCAATTTCATCCCAAATTTCTTTAAAATTTGTCATGGAGTTATGCTCCCTATTTATAAAATGATCTATAATCAAGCTATACTAAGGTTTTCCCTAGAAGCTGAAGTAGACATTCTCCCTGTGGGAAGGTGGTTTGGGGAAGATTATTTCATGTATATCAGAGTGTTTGGCAGCATTGATTCACCCCATGTGCTACCTTTTTACATCCCCGACAGACTAATGGCTAGGGAAATAGCCTATCAGACCTGTGGTGTGGGGGGAATGACCAAGACATTGAAAGAATCTAAGAAGGCCATTTGGCCCCAATTTCCTATAGTATGTAGAGTTTTTTCATTGTATGACTTATGTCATGCCTTTAAAGTAGTTGATAATATGTTATGCTTGCAACTACCAAAGTTCTCGCAAAGGCAATATGATCCCTTTGGTGTTGTAAGTAATTTTACTACAAGTGTTAAAATAAAAGTGTTTTCCAATGAAGAAGATCCCTTTGACAATGTCTTTCTACAGAAGAACACTTTCAAAGAGGTTCTACATATGGCACGAATTCAGTTTGACCAAGAAGGACTCCAAAAGTTTGACATTTACAGAAAACAAAGGTTATCAAAGGTTTCGTTGGACCAATTTTTCATTGGACCTCCAAAGGAACCTACTCCCAGTGTTAGCATAAATGGAAATTCAAAACAAAAATCTAAATCCAGTTCTGAAAGAAAATTGGCAGGAAAATCCAGTGATCATTCCAAGAGTGAACACAGCAGAAGTGAAGGATCAATTAAAGATACAACTCAATCTAAAGAAAATCCTAGCCAGCAGGTTTTGTCCCCGAAACAAGCTGAAACTTCCACTCCTCTTACAAAGCCAACAAAGCCAATTGTAGTGTATCTAGAGAGAGAATGGGAGAGTTTTAATGAGGTAATCAACACTACAAAATAGAGCGCAGAACTGCTGACAAACCCAAAAGAGACAACCACAGGAATGGAGTTAGAAGGGACTATCAATACGCAGGAAACAAAGCATATTCCTATTGCTCCATCATCATAAATTGTACTAAGGATAGAGGAAATTCCTCCTCTAGATGTATTTTATAGCCCTCAAAATAAGGTTGTCATCAGAAGGCAAAGAAAGAAAAGAAAGCTAGAGTCCATGCTCGTTCCAGAAGTTGAAACTCTAGATTTTGTTTGGAAAGATCCCACTACAGACCCATCAAAAAATCTAACTAGGCTCTCTCAAATCACAGGAGCATATGCTTCAGCAACAATTGATAAAGAAGTAGAGGTTTATTTACTACTTAAAGATAAAGAAGACATGGTTTTGTTTTTGGAACAACAACTGCAACAAGTCAGCATCAATCAAGAAGCAGAGACACAGCTAGCAAAACTCCAGCAAGACTTCCATCAGATGAAATTAGATCATCCAAGCAGTTTAGCTAATAAAGAATAACAATTACTAACTATGATAGAACTACATAAGGATGACCCCAAAATTGGGGAGTTTATCACAGAAGCACTCGCTCTCAATTCTCAGCTCTTGCAATAGGAAGAATTATTATGCCAGAAGATCTCGCAATGGAATTCCCATTGTGAAATAAGAGATAAGATTAAAAATCAGGTCGTAGATTTACGACTTGATTATGATTCAATTTTTAAGAAGGTTTCAAACTTCTTGAACTGGCAGAAATCAAAAGAAGGGAAAAGAGAATAATTGCCCAAAATTAACGAATCGCAAAAAGAGATGTTATTTGCGAAATGGGATTTCCAGCTTAAAGAAGCAGAATAGGAGATTGGAGAGGCAGCAGAAGCAACAAACATTATCATTGAGTGCATAAATGAAAATCTGTACACAGCCAATTTTATATCATAGACTACCCCAGGCTTCCTTCCAAAGGCACAACAGCTTCAAAGCAAAGGAAAAAGTAGAGATAATTAAATAGATAAATAGGTTAAAATGGAGCACATACTGGCAGTAAAGCCACACAGCCAATGCATGACCCTAAGTTTCCTCATAACCGTTGCCGAGAAAATGGTGCCAGCTCTTGCCAATGTCGTATTTGCAGGATAGTTAAAAGTTGAAGTCAACCAACTGACACTCTTGAAACCAATGATGGATATTTGCAATCTAAATGATCAGATGTAGAATTTATCATAGATACAATTTAGTTTTATTTTAGTTCACTTTTTCTTAAAATGAGGCAGATGGTTTAAACCTCCTCATCTATTTTTGTAATATTTATTTTTAGATTTCATAGGGTAGTATTTAAACCCCTCTCATACATTTAGAGAGGGGTCCAGAATTTTATCAAAAACAATTCTTCAGAACATGCACTTTTTCCCCCTCTTGGAGGAAGTTTTGATAAAATAGATGGAAAGATATTTTTCTTTATATGAGTTTGATATCTGCTATTGAAATGCACTTTTTTACTCTTAGTGGATGTTGAGTGATTTGAAGATAAATCTATATCGTTGCAGCTCATGAGTAGAACTTATTATCAATGGTATTTTTATCTCCTAATACTTTTTACTTATGTGTCAAGTGATAAATTATTTTCAATTATTGATATATGAAAGTCTGAATGTTTAGTTTTCATTATTGCACTTCTTTATGGTGATAACTTATTTTTATGATGAATATATAAATAACTCTTATGCGATATATTTCTAATAATTGTTTCGGCTAACTTTTTATACGAAACAATCATCTTTAATGGATTCTTTTCTCGTAGTGATTGAATGATATTTATTATCAATTTCTGTTAGAAATTATTTTAGATCGCATAAGTAAAAACTATTCCCGAGATATTTTAGATTTAGATGTTTTTCTTTGATTACAATAGATTTCATTTGATAATTCAAAGATAGATTAGATTTAGAATAAGTATTCACCCCATTAAACCCTAAAAAAGAAACAAAAAGTCATCCCGTTAGTATATCCATCATAAACAGATTGGGAAACTGGTCCCATTATCCCTAGTCGGAGCCACTATTCCAAATGGAAAAGGAGTTGCTTTAAGGTCCAGACCGGGTGGTTATCCCCCTTGTTGTAGTCCCAATTTTTCAAGCCTTCAACATATTTGGTGCTAGAAGGAGGGTCTGACTATGAATGGAAAGTAAATCTACATCTTCACGAAATTCTAAGAGTAAAAATCCCTCACCATCTCCCTCAAATTCTCGTTCGCATTCTGAATCTTCCATCACTCAACCATAAGTTGAAAAGAAAAATACATAGCACATTACCGAAATCCCAAACGAGTTAGATTATTCTTCTTCAGATCCTCCTGAGTTACAAAATTTAATTCATAAGCTACAGGGAATTTCTTTATCTCAAGAGGAAGCTGAATTTTCCCAAGGTAGTGTCACTTCTCATCTAACCCCGAATCGACGAATGAATAGAGCACAAAGAGAAAATTTAGGAATCCCACCAGTTGAGTTTCCTTTACCGAGTCATAAGAAAGCTAGGAAATCATCAACAGAATCTCAGAGTGAGATTATATCATCATCTTCATCTAAAATCTCATCCATATCAACACAAGTTCAATCATCCATTCCTCAACTCTAGATCGTGGTTCACACTGGTACATGAGCAACATCCTCCTTTAACCAATCACCTTCAACTACTACTACACCTCCTCCTACTCATACCCCAACAATGGCAGGAAACACTCCACGAAGGCCATGGACCAATCCAGGAGTTGTGAGAATTCCTGCACCTTTATCACAATTACCAGCTAATCCTGAGAAATGGATTCCCAAGTTTAATCCTGATAATGGCATATGAGCCGAAGAGCACATAAATAATTTCATGCTATCTATTAATTTAAATGGAGTAACAGAAGAGGACGCAGTTGTACGATTATTCCCTTATACCTTAAAAGGAGTAGTAGGATCATGGTATTTTTCATTACCATCAGGATCCATTAATAACTGGGATACATTTCAAGATTAATTTTTGACAAAATTTTGAGATGACCGATCTACAACAACTTTGATAAATGATCTCTCCAATTTAAAAACTGAACCAAGAGAACCAATCAAGGATTTCAACTCTCGCTTCAACAAATTATTAAACAAAATACCAGAAACGTCGAAGCCCAGCAAAGAAGTCCAAAATGAATGGTATATTTCTGCCTTGCCTTCAAATTCAACCATTTTTGTATATAGGGTTGTCAAGCCAATGTTATCTGAAAATATGAAAGAAGCGATAGCTGTCGAAAAATGTATCCTAGCTGTAGAAAAGAAAAACGTTGTAGATGAACGAAAGTCTAAAAAAGTATCTTTTAGAGATGATCCTAAGAAAAAATAATCAAAGGACCCATTTGACTTGGAAGGGTTACAAAATTTTTTGAAAACCATGTCCAATGAAATGGTTGATATTAAGAAACAAGTAGCAGAACATGAAGCATTTGACTTGATCAAGCAAGTGATTATAAATGCCCTATCTCTAGAAAATCCAAACTTTTCTGATCCTTTCACTTTGTATACATTTGCCTTTGAGAAATCGTATGCTGCAATACTCACACAAGTCAATCAAGATAAAGCTGAAGCCCCAATTGCCTTCTTCAGTTCAAACTTGCAAGGAGTTGAGTTAAATTACTCCGACGTGGAGAAACAGGCTTATGTTGTATTCGAAGAAATCAAACACTTTAGACCCTTCCTTCTCAAGACTCATACGAAAATAATAGTACCATTTCCAGCGGTGAGAAATATTTTGGTACAGAGAGATGTGGGCGAAAAGAGGGAAAATTGGGCCACAGCCCTGCAAGAATATGATGCTAAAATTAAACCAACAAACATTGTAAAAGGTAAAGGTTTTTGCAGGATGTTGGATGGAGCATCATACTTGTCAGAAACACAGTCTCCAGATGGTGAAGTACAAACGTATGAGGAATTTCATGACAGAACAGCAGGCGAACACTAGGCAGGAGATGCAACAGCTCACAAAATCCTGCGCACGGGTTACTACTCGCCAACGTTATTTAAGGATGCACATAACTATGCAAGGAAATGACAGATTTTCGAGACTGTTGCCAGAAGAAAAAAGAAACAATCATTTCCATTGTAGCCAGTCAACATTGATCAACCATTTGAAAAATGGGGATTATATATAATAGGTGAGATTGTCCCTCATTCTTCTAAACAACATAAGTACATCCTTATAGCTACTGACTACTTTACCAAGTGGGTAGAAGCAGTTCTGCTAAAGACAGGCAACCCTAAAATTATCATCATAATTATAGATAAACTTATAATTACAAGGTTTGGCTTACCTTCTTCTTTAATGTTTGATAATGCATCATATTTCTCAGGTAACACTATGACTAAATTTGCGCTCAAAAGAGGTTTTAAACTCAAATATTCTGCTAATTATTATCCGCAAGGAAATGGATTGGCTGAATCAACAAATAAAAACCTTATTAGGATCATTAAACAGAATATTTATCAAAATCATAGAAACTCACATAAGTCTTTAACGTATGATCTTTGGGTAGATCGAATAACTAAGAAAAATTCTATTGGCACTTCTCCTTTTAATTTAGTTTATGGGAAAGAAGTGGTCCTCCCAACAAATCTAGCTATTCCTTCTTTAGCCTTAGTTAAATTCATTGAAGAAACCCCTTCCTCATCCTCGCAATTAAGACAATTGCAGATCCTTAAACTTGAAGAAGAACGGGAAAAGGCCAAAATTATCCATGCGCGTCATCAACAATTAGTAAAAGCTTCTTTTGATTCAAACTTGGCATCTAGAAAATATTTTCAACTTTGAGACCTAGTATTAAAAAGGGATAAAGCCCATGAAGATAAAGGCATGAACACTAAATTCCAATGGATGTGGCTTGGACCATTCCAAATTGTCAAAATCATCATTCCATCAACTTTCATGTTACAAGATTTAGCAGATAAAAGAGAGTCTTTACCTGTTAATGGACAGATCCTTAAAAAATATTTCCCATAGAAGATGATCTCTTCTATTTTCTATAGATTATTGTTTTTGGTTTAGTTTTTCTTGGATAAATAAAACAAGTTGAGAATATTTACTTTTGGTTTCCACGAAAAGAATAGTGTCTCATATCAATTTTGTTTTTTCACTTGTATAAGTGGATATGGTTAGGAAAATTAATCTTTATTTTTGAAACATAGGGTCAAGTTCTATCATTCTGAAAATTTTTATTTGTTCTTTTGTTTCAACTATACAAGTTTTGGTTAGAATCATCTTTCAATAAGAATTTTTCCTCATATCAGTCATAAAAGGTACCAATAACAAAATAAATATTCTCCACAGAAAAGCTATTTTTAAAAAACTGTATAATTGTCGTCCTAAAGAATCCCTAAGGAACCAATGATTTCCTCCCCACTTTAAGAAACTGCGAGATTCAAAGAGTAATCCAACAATGCACTTCAAACTTAAAGAATAAGAGGTCTCATCAAGAGCCGGCTTATCATGATCATAAATATTATAACTAACTGACATTACCATACTGTATACCAAAACAGGGTAATGGCTTGAGATTGTTTCAATAAAAAGACAAGGGGTCTCATCACGAGCCAACTTGTTCAATTAAGTTATAAATCAAGTGAATGGCATTGTCAATTTTGGCTACCAAACCAAGACATTATTCTTTAAGAATTAAAAGAAAGAAATAATATAAAAAGAAAAAGAAATAAGTGTATATGAGGATTTATCTTTGAAAATTGCATGCTTCTCAAAGTGGGACACAGGATCATTACTGGGTAATGGGTAACCCTGTCAAGGCTATGGACGCCTACTGGCAGCAGAGGCTCTACTTACAACAAATGAGTACACCTAAACTGATCTATGGAGTTTTTTTTGTTTTTATATTTACAAGCCAAGTAATGAATGATATGAGTAAAATTACTAATTTTGGGGAGAAGATAATAAGAATAAAGATAGTTAGAACAAAACTTTGTTGTTAATAAATAGCACTGTTTACCTTATATTTCTATAATGAAGTTTCATTTTCAAATCCATTTATATTTTAGAAGTTTTTAGAAAATTCAAAAAACCATTAGAGATAATTGGTTATTTCAAGTGAATTGCCAATTGTTGCACCATCAACAACAACCCCCCCCCACCCCCCCCTTTTTAGTGATTAGTAATAACACTAATAAATGGGGACCCTTCCCACAAAAAATCAAATATTAGCATTTAAGGTTACTTTTGTTTTCATAATTAAATAAAATATCAAAGTATAACTTGCTAAAACATGTAAATTTACCTTACCATAATCCAAGTGCATAGAACATCACAAATTATGAGTTTTCTAATAGAAAAGCGCTACATGACCATTAGACCTAATAAAAACTTTATATCGGAAAGTCTTGAACATTAAGGGAAGCTTTATTATCACATTGCAAAAAGGTTACAACAAGCATCCTTTATAGAAGTTTCTCTTTAAAAGTGTGATCTGCAAAAATGTGAGATCACAAATCTTACAACCTCATAGCCTCTCACAAATCGCCTATCACGGTAGCCCAATGTAATGATGGTTTTTAATGATAGTAAGTTATGTGATATTGCGATCTGCGATATTGCAAAGAAAATCACAAAATCGCTTTTATCGCATATTAAAGGGCTCACAATTCTATGATAGTAACTTTTCGGTGTTCAATGAAAAGTTATGAGCATTAAAGTTTAGCTTAACGGTCCATTAGTGTTCATTTATTAAAAACGATGCGGATCAAAGTAAAAGGATCATATGACACAAGTTGATATCGTTTGATATGATTTAGAATTAAAATCTTTACCGTCACCTTATTTTTTGTCTTTCTATTCATTTTTCCTATATTTACTATCACCTTTGCTCTCTACTTGCAACTTTCAGGAAGAATACCCAGAGCGTAAACTGCAAAGAAATGGTGAAGAAAGGCAAGGTTCTCGCGTCTGAGAAGTCAGAAATGACCCCATTATTCACAGACACCACTTGTAGTAGAGACACAGGGATATCTACCTGGGAAGCTATGTATCAATTGTTAGAGGAGGAAAACCTGAGAATTATGGAAGTCACAGTTACAGCAAATGAAAGCAGTTCTTCTGAACCATACCTAACTAAGCTTGCATGCTCGTTTCTACACCGCATTGCTGAAAGGTCAAAGATACTCCCCTACACTGATATGGTGAAATGGATTATAGATCAAGCATACATATCTGAGAAAGAGTTCAAGACAGCCAGTCGGCAAGTCATGGGGTCATTTACCCCAAACAATTTGAGACGTATGTACCATTTTCCAGAACCCCAGGCTAGATACAACAAGTAATTTGTAGAAAAGTTCGCCAAAGAGAACAAAGACTTGGAAGAATTCACAAGGCACTAGTCAAAAAATGAAGAAAGGTTGAAGAAGGATAAAAACAGTATGTATTCCACTGGTTCTCTTTCTTCTCCTTATTGTTTTGTCGCTGCAATGTTATGTAGACTGTTTGGGAAACCAAACATCGACAAGTTTTCATCAAAATGGTTACCTTTACTGGATGCGGCTGTAAATGCCACCACAATGGATTGGGCCCATAGTTTATCAGATAATTTAGCCTCTACAATTGTGGCATACAAAAGTAAAAGAAGCTCTACTTTAAGGATTTACCCTCCTTTCTTTTTGGGCGCTTATATCATGGATGTTATTTGTTTTGTTTCTGATTTTCCTATTATGGGATGGAAATGGACAATACAAAATCCACTTCCCATTCAAGTTTATCACAAAGTATTATGGGAATCCAATTTCATCCCACATTTCTTTAATATTTGTCATGGATTTATGCTCCCTATTTATAAAATGATCTATAATCAAGCTATCCCAAGGTTTTCCCCAGAAGCTGAAGTAGACATTCTCCCTGTGGGAAGGTGGTTTGGGGAAGAATTGTTCATGTATATTAGAGTGTTTGGTAGCATTGCTTCACCCCATGTGCTACCTTTTTACGTCCCCGACAGACTAATGGCCAAGGAAATAACCTATCAGACCTGTGGTGTGGGGGGAATGACCAAGACACTGAAAGAATCTAAGAAGGCCACTTGGCCCCAATTTCTCGTAGTATGTGGAGCTTTTTCATTGTCTAACTTAGGTCATGCCTTTAAAGAAGTTTATAATATATTATTCTTGCAACTACCAAAGTTCTCGGGGAGGAAATATGATCCCTTTGGTGTTGTAAGTAATTTTACTACAAGTGTTAAAATAAAAGTGTTTTCTAATGAAGAAGATCCCTTTGCCGATGTCTTTCTGCAGAAGAACACTTTCAAAGAGGTTCTACATATGGCACGAATTCGGTTTGACCAAGAAGGACTCCAAAAGTTTGACATTTACAGAAAACAGAGGTTATCAAAGGTTCCATTGGACCAATTGTTAATTGAACCTCCTGTTGGGGTTCCTGTGTTTTGGTAGATTGGCTAACCAAAAGACAAGACAACATCTAAACCGCTTTGGGATCTTAGGATCTAGCCCTCCTGGATCCAGAGAGGGATCTCTCTATAAACGTAAAGAATAATGTATCTTTAAAGTTCAATTTAAGGTCTTAGGCTAGTTATAGAGCACAAGGGTTTTTTTTGTTTATTTGGTTGGACAAATGTGTTTCATGTGGTATAGATAGAGCATGGGAATCTACAAGCCATTGGGCAATGGAGTCATGTGAAAGTCCCAAAAATTCTAACTGAGAAGGAAGGGAAACCAAAGGGAAAATCTAACTTGGTCAAGGATCTGTTGAATAATATAGGTGAAATGGGATGAACATTAAGGACTAAGGGTGAAAACAAGCTAAACCCTTTCACAATGGATTAAAAGATTCAAGGAATGCCCTATTTCCTCCAGTAAGCTCACTTATTTGGACTTAATCAACATAAACACTCAAAGGAAGGAGAAATGTAGACTAAACCTTCATTAATAAATTATAGGATTCGGGGAATGCCCTATTTCCTCCTATGAGTTTACTGCTAAAGGCTCAATCAACAAAAACATACAATTGCATTCAAAGAAGAGGGAACGCCTTAGACATCTAGGACTACATTTATAGGGACCTTTAACACAATAATAACAATAAGAAACAGGGGGTATGATTGAAACGGACCTCACTATCAAACTGCAAGAATTAATAATCAAAGGGAGATTTCAGATACAATATTGAGTGGTAAAGAAAGAGGGAATGCCTAAACAGTCTTTAGCACAGCCAAATTAACCATTTCTGAAATAAAACAAACTGAATATTCAAGAGAGCTATTAGACTACCCTGTCATATTCAGTAGCAAAAAACATATAAACAGTGAAGGATAAACAGGTCAGAGGTGCTTCCAAGATACATTTCTCTGCCTAAAATTTTTATCCTACTGTAAGTCAAAGCATAATGGAACAGAGTGATAAACGGGAAATAACATTAACAATAGAGATTACTTCACCATAACTAGGCTCAGGGATCCGAAGGTCCAACCTCTTTCATCAACAGAAAACACAGAGACTTCCACACTATTTTAGAACACCAATGCTTCTTCAAAGAAGCAATATGTATTACTTCAGAATTCACAAAATGCCAACCTTTTACAATGAGACTTCGAAGATTCTTTATAGGAAAAACGAGGAAAAGTAGGTGAGGAAAGTTTTAAATGTTCATTCAGAGATAGGAGAGAGCATTCAAATGCTCCATGCTATTTCATAAAGATAACATTAAATTTAGACAGGATCAATAACTTTGTAGCTTGTTGAGACGATTTTGATATGATAGAAATCACCCTCAGGGTGTCCTTGAGAGAAAAAACCATCTGGAGTGGTACTGTTATCTTCTTGGTGTGAGTTAAGTGAATAATGGGCTATGAGGACTCCCATACTTCTAAGTAACTTCTTCTGACATCTTGTAGTAGCTTCCCCGGTGAAATAACTGCTTGGTAGGCCTTTGAGCGTGGAGATGGGCTACGTCTGTGTCAGTCAACATTCTGCACTAATAACTGCTTTGTCTCTTTGTACTTCAACCTGTTTTAACTTTTTTTCTGTTTTAACTTTTCTTGATTGCTCGATCTGCATCTGTACTGATACCCTTTGTAATTGTTTTGTAGCCCTAAGATTTCCATCTGAACCTTTGTGTCACCTTTGTGACTGTTGTCGAGTCATAAAAAGGTATCTTTTGAACACCTAATTACCTCACATTAATTATCAATCCGAGAGCGTCCTTTTATTACAAGAGTGTACTCTGTCTAAGGCTTGCAATTGTCTAAGAGAAATGCTATGAAGATGTATTATAAAATAACAAGAACAAAAGTAACCAATGCTTGAAAAGAGACCTAATTACAGGAAATATTAAACTACTTCAATCTTTGCAGAACATCGATCAGGGATGCAGTAGCAGTAACTCTTTCCCTTAGAAATCGATGCAAGATGACCAATCTGGGAATTTGGAAGCTAAAGCCTCTATCCTCTACAGTTGGAGATCTTAAAATAATCAAACCGAAAGTAAATTCAATGAAAGCAACTTGAAAAAAACGCAATCTGAAAAGGAACAGCAACGTGTAACTATAACGAACAGAAATGGAATAGTAATGGAAATTGAACAACAATTACAATTCTAACACACTCAAAGCACTAAATTTCTATGCTTCAACTCTGTCGACAGCTTCTCACCGCGCAATCATCAATTATAACAGATTATAAATTAAAGGAATAGCAATTCAAATCAGATACGAATCGGTAAAGCTTTTTATGATAACAATGAAGTAATAGAACAACGAATTATGCTTATTGTAAGGAAACGAAACAACAGTGACTCTGTATTTGATCCGATCAACAATAAACCAATATAAACATTAAACACACTCCACACGACAGTAAATAAAGATTATAATACAAAGAGAGAAGTAATTCCACCAGAGCTGGGCCCTTAGCGCCAATGAAATACTGCTGGGCTAATTCAGAATTGCAAAAAGTAAATAAAACACGTGCTTTGTATTAAACCAACATAAAATCTTACAGAAAGGTTTTCTCTCAAACAGAGAGTTAATATAACATGGAAAATGTGAAGTCTTTCGATCAATTCTCAATAACAATAACGATCCGCCTCCCCCTGTCACTAAAGGACGTGGTTCTTTATATCAATTCTTCGACGGACCAATCAAGGAACAAGATAAGTTTTAACAACGATCCCTTAGGATTGAAAGATCCTGAGGGATTTGCTCCTCTGTGTTTAGTCATCGTGTTGTTTGTGTTGATTGTGGCCGAGCTGCTTCCTACCTTTTCTGGGTTATTCGTTCATATCTCCTTTCCTTTGGCTGGATATGATTCAATGCTGATGGAGCAGCAGTTGAATTGTTCTCAACCACGCCTTTGGTACAGCTGTTCACCTCTCCGAATTCCTATTTGTCAATCAAAAAGTAGCTTTTAGTCACCTTTTTGTATTAGACATAAACCTTTCCAATTCTATTATAATTCCTATGATGAATTACCTTTCCAAGGCAAACAAGAGTATATTTATGGTAAAGAATGAGTAAATGTACAATAATTTCATACCTCTTTCACTGCCCAACATACCCCCCTGCTTAATCATTTCATGCCCTCATGAAAACTATAGTTCACATGGAGAGTAGTCAAAGAATAAGCCGAATAAGGTTTGTCATCCATAGGCCTAAAACCATGGTGTGCAACTAATTCCTCAAAAGTATGTTCTGTCTGCCCTTCAGGAAGTTCATAAATAGCTTTGTAATCCGAAGCAGGGTACCATACAATAGGGCTGCGAAATATACATCCTAACCAATATGGTCCTTATTTTAAAACAAGATGGCTATAGGCAATGAGACGGTCTGCAGCTAGCCCAAAGTTTCTATAATTAAATGGCTCCCTATTTTGCACATTTTGATTTGAGGTTCTCCACCGGACTTTGGCTGCTATGTAGGCTTGGTTTCTAATGGATGAAAAATAATATGTTCCATTCAAAATGACTGATTTATGGATAGGCCCCAGAGTCGGGTATCGCCTTCCCTTGTCATCAAGCGTTTCTGTCTAGCTCAAAATTGAAGTGGGTTCTGAGGTTCACTTCTGACCCATAGATCTAATCCATTTTCCTCTCTTTGAAAAGCATTATAAGCTTTAAACCATTTTAATTGGTTTACAACAAAGGAAATGAATGCCTGAAACTGAACATCTCCAATAAAAGGGCTAGGGTTTGATTCACAGTCATTTTCAAGTATTAGATTATGCAAATAAAACTCACATAATAAGCATTGTACTTTGATCCCATAAAGTTTGCAACATGATATCAAATCATCTATTGTTTTTAGCTCTATGGATTTCCCTGCCCTAACTGCCTTGATCTTTAATTGTAAATATCTTTCTAATAAAAATAGAGCATAGTTTTTGGATGGGCATCTACAGGCTAAAAAATCAGTATACAAGGAGCAGAGAGTGTCAATTCGAGTGTAGGCTAATTTTAGTTGGTTCATTACCTTATCAGCCTTTACCTCTGCTTTCCATCGTTTTTCATGAGCTTCATCTTCTGCTTCATGAATAATTTTCATTCGTTGCTGCAATTCTTGATATCTTGTTCTTGGAACAGTATCTTCCTCCAATCTCTGCCTTTCTAATCGGGCCTGTGTCAATTCTTCCTGAAGTCTGAGTAGTATTGGCTCACTGAAAGTGTGCTGACTGCTAGATTGCCTATTCTCACTCAAAACCGGTTCCTCTGGAACAACTTGTGTTGGAACAGCTGTTTGTTGCTCCACATCCTCATAATTAGGCTCAGGTATGGTTTCTTCTGTAACTTGGGGGTTCCTACCAGCGATTACTCTTCTCTTTTTCAAGCTTCTTTTGCTAGCAATGCTCCTTCTCTTAGGGGCTTTCTTGGGAATGAATTTCATCTTCGGAACCCTAATGGTCTGCCTGAGCTGTTCAACTAATTTATGAAGCTTTATTCGTTCCTTTTGAAGCTTCTCAATCTCAGTTGTTTTATTCTTTTTTCTTAATGGAACAGCCATTCCTCTATCTGCACTGGTTTTTTCAACAGAATTTTGGTCCATATCAGCCATGTCTTCAGCAAAATTTTATTCTTGCTCTTCTCCTCGGGGCTCCTCTTCTACATTTATGTGCCCTTGGCTCAATTATCTTGGAATCATATTCTCAGTTAACTCTGCAATCCCCTGGGGGTTTTCAACTTCAATGTTTTCATTCTCCTGCACACATCCCTCTGGAGAAGAAACCCTAGCTTCGCTAGGGTTTTTTGTTTCATTCAGTTTTTCTCCAGCTATTTCTTTGTCAATGGCAGAGTATTCCAGAGGTTGATTAATATCTATATTGAGGTCCAAGGGGCTATGCGGCCGTGCATAATCACTCATATTGGCCAAAATCTGGGCCAATTGATCTTCCTGTAAAGGACTTACGATAACATTCTTGGGTAGCTCTGTTTCATCCTTATTGCTGCTATGATTGTCCTCATCTTCTGCACTGGTGTGATAACTTCCTTCTTCTTCATCTGAATATCGAATTTCTCCCTCAACTTCTTCTTCTTCAGAATTTCCTTCGGTTCCTTCTTCCTCTGCACTGGGTTGTTTTTCACTACTAGATTGGCGGCTTATTTCTTCTTCGTCCGAGTAGCGAATTTCTCCTTCCAATTGTTCATCCTCATCAGTCTGAGGGCTTACTTCCTCTAATTTCTCTTCCTCGTCAGTGCGAGGGCTTACTCCCTCCAATTGTGGAGGTTGTTCCCCCTCTGAGCTCTGCAATTCCAGAGGTAGGCTGCTGCCCGGAAGTTCTTCCACCATCCTTCTAATTCCTTTCAACCGGTGGAACTGTCTATGAGTAGAAGGCTCAACAATTGAGCTGACCATCCTTTTCCGTTTTAGAGCTGGTAGAGCCAACCCTCCATCAATAGAAAATATTAATTCTTCCCAGCTGGTCTGTTGCTGGGCGAGGCTATGACTCACTATTAAACGAATTAAAAAATGGTGGCTGACCACCATATCTGCATGTTGGGATTTTATTATACTACGAGCAATATCATGCAACAAAGAATTAAAAAAATGCAGGCAAATTAATGGTGCATTTCTGTTTTAATACAGCTAGTAGCTTAAGGTGGTGAGGTCTTACCACATCCTTCCTCCCGTCGCACTTTATTTAAGCCTACACAATTTTTTCTAACTCTGTCCATGGCTCTCCTAGTGACGCTGGCTGGACTCCTCTACCTTTGATGACTAATGTCTGTCCATCATCTTGAAATTTTTTTATAGCTTCCTGAATCCTAATCTTCTTCTGAGTCCAGATAGTTCCTTGCGCGGGAATGCCAGACACTTCTACAATTATTTCGTCGGATACAGCTATCTGCCTCCCTCTGACCATGGAGGATCCCTCCTGCAGGTTCAGTAAGAATTCGGTGGCCACTGCTTCATGGGGTTGCTGCATTCTCATGAAATATGTAGTCCATCCTAGTCTTTCCAAAATTTCTCGTGCAGCATCGGATATGATCAACACTTGAGGTTCACTGTGAATTGGCCATCCTCCCATCTTTGCGCTCTGTTAGTTTCTCAACACACAGTAATCACAATGAAACAACACAACACAATTCATCTAAAATTTGTTATTTTCTAAAATACAGGGGTTTGGTTCGAGGAAATCTTGGAGTTTGATTTGCATGCAGACATCCGTGCCCCCCGAATGAATGAAAGGTCGTCCTCGACCGTCAATTGAGAATAACATGTGTGGCACAACAAAAATACAATAGTAAAAAGCGACCGTAATTATAATATGTTCAATCAAATTGCAACAAATAATGAAATCAATGCATGTAATAAATCGTTAATAAATAGAAAATCGTTCTGTAATGATTCAAATACAAGGAAAAGGGACAGCATATGATAACCATAAGTATAATTGTGTTATTTACCATTTTGGATTAATATGATCGACTTATAATGATTTTCATGTGTAATAGGTTCGGAGGTAATGGTAAAGGGTTCATATTTTCTTTTGACATTAAATAAAGATATAGGAAAAAGGGTTAAATATAACTATTGATGTGTATAAGTGTGACTCCAATACCATCAGTAGAGCTCTGCTGCCCACAGGTGTCCATAACCTTGACAGAGTTGCTTTCTTACCCATAGAACCATTGTCCTTTATGTATGCTGAGGAAGTGCTTTTTATTGAATATCATGATGGAGGCCATTGAGCTGGCTTGGTGACCAGATAAACCACAATTCCGTTCACTGATAAGAATTGAAAGGTGGGTAGGCCGGCTCGTGATGAGACCTCCTGTTCCAAGGACTTCTTAATTTGTCAATTTGTCTGTTGGACCATTTCCCTGGTTTGGTGGCCATAATTGGAATGCCGCTTCACTGCCTTCCCTATGATCACGGTAAGCTGGCTCTTGGTGAGACCCCCTATCCTCCATCTACAAAGTCATTATTAAAAAAATATTTTTTTCTTTCGTTTAGAAACAACATTTTTCCTCAGTTAAACATAAGGGATGGCTCAACACTCCTTAAGAGTAGGGATGGTGGAAGGAGTCTGAACATCTCAATAGAAAGGAATATACCCTTATTCTTATTCCATAGATAAACATCAAAGAAAATTATAGTATGTGGGAAAGAACCAATCATGATAAAGATAGTCGATCGGATTAATTCAATGGTAGTAAGATAGCAAAGTTATGTTATTGATCATGCCCCTTTTTCTTTCTTTCTTATCATTACTAGAAAATTTTCGTGAAAAGATGACGATTTCTCTTGATTTGTTGATTACAGTAGGCTTTAATTTGTATGATTGTATATAAATGATATATTTTCCTTTACAAAAGGAGTCAAAAATTCAAAATGATGGGTTAAAACAAAAAAACAATCCACACAAAAAGTGTTGTTCCTTTTAAAAGGAACAGCAAAAACAATCTGCGAAAGTGTTGTTCCTTTCGAAAGGAACAACAAGAAAATACTCTGCGAAGGTATTGTTCCTTTGGAAAGGAACATCAAAAACAATCTGCGGAAGTGTTGTTCCTTTGGAAAGGAACAACAAGAAAATACTTTGCCGAACTGCTGTTCCTTTTAAAAGGAAAAGCAGAGTGTTGTTCCTTTAGAAAGGAACAACAAAAACAATCTGCGGAAGTGTTGTTCCTTTGGAAAGGAACAACAAGAAATTACTCTGCGAAACTGTTGTTCCTTTCAAAAGGAACAGCAAAAAAAACGAAATAAACATAATTTTTTTTCTTTCAAAGAAATCAGATTTTACGACACAAACGATAAAAAGTAAAGAAGTAATATAAACCAAATTCCTGAAAACAAATTCCATAAAACAACAAGCGAAAAAAATGAAAACAATGCTTTATGTACAAAAACTTAAAAAAGAAGTGATTTATCAAACTAGTGCCAAGGAGGATTTCTCCCCTTCAGCAATAATCTCCATTGTAGAATCTCCCTGAAACTGTTGGTAGAAGGATTCCCGGGTGAGAGGTTTATGATACAATCGTACTCGATGACCGTTTACCTTAAAGGAATGTCCAGATCCATCAATGGTAACTAATGTGACAGTGCCATTATTGTGCACCTTCTGTATTTCATAGGGTCCGAGCCATCGTGTCTGGAGTTTTCGTGGGAAATCTTGGAACCTGGAATCATATAGGAGTGCCCAGTCTCCTTCGTGGAAGATCTTTCCTTTGATATGGGCGTCATGCCATTTGGCTCTCTGTTGCTGAATTAATGTTGTGTGCTAAAGAGCAGAGAGTCTAATTTCATCCAACTCATTGATTTGTTGCAGTCTTTTAGCCTGGGCTTCATTCAAATCCATACCCACCTTTTGAGCTGTTCTTAATGTTTTAACCTCGAATTCTATAGGGAAGATGGGTTCCTTACCAAATACCAATTGGTATGGTGAATATCATGTGGTAGGTCTCCACGTTGTTCGATATGCCCACAATGCTTTTGGCAATCTGTAGGCCCAATCTCGTCTATGAGAGGCAACTGTTTTTGTTAATATAGATTCAATTACTTTGTTCATGCTTTCTACTTGGCCTTTGGCCTGTGGGTGATATGGAGTCGTAATCTTGTGCTGAACGTGGTAGTTTTGCAATGTTTAAGCTAATTTGTTACCTACAAACTGTGGTCCTCCATCTGTGATTATATGCCTTGGGAGGCCATAGCGCACAAAAATTTGGAAAAGGAATTGTATTACAGAGTCTTCTGTAGCTTTTGAAAGAGATTCTGCCTCAACCCATTTAGTGACATATTCAGTTGCAACTAGGATGTACGTTTTTTGGTTTGATGGGGGGTCAATAGGACCAACGAAGTCGAGGGCCCAACGTTCAAACGGTTCAATCACTAGATGGGGATTCAGAGGCATTTCATCAGACTGCCCAGGTCGACCTGCCCTCTGGCAGCTATCACAGGCCTGTACGAATTTTTTAGCATCTTTAAAGATAGTAGGCCAATAGTAGCCCGTTCGTAAAAATTTGTGGGTAGTTCTACGATCTGCAAAATGTCCGCCACACTGTCCGTCATGGTATGCTTTCAAGATTTCAAATACCTCATCCTCCCTAAAACATCTCCTTATTTGCATGTCTGCACCTGTATGAAACAGGTAGCCTCCAATCCAGGAGAAGCGGGTACTGCGATGTATTATTTTCTTACGTTCATTAAGAGACAGATGTTTAAGTAATTTACCTATCGGCAAATAGTTCACTATATCATCATACCACGGTGCTCTGATAGTAACAGCGAAGAGATGTTCATCTGGAAAGTGATCTTCAACTACTTCTATATCTGTTGACTTTGGCATTCTTGACAGAAAGTCAGCTACAAGGTTCTCTTTCCCAGGTCGATCTCTGATTGTGATGTCGAATTCCTGCAGTAAAATTAACCATCTTGTCACTCTTCTGTTTGTAACAGGTTTATTTGCTAAGAATTTAATGGCAGAGTGATCAGTATATAATACTACAAGATACCCAATTATGTAATGTCTAAATTTGTTTATAGCATGAACTAAAACTAGAAATTCTTTCTCAGTCACAGTATAATTTAATTCAGCAGGGATAGATTTTTACTAATGTAGTAAATTGCATATGGCTTCTTGTCTTCCTCCCGCCCAACTATTGCTCCAATTGCTGTGTTTGAGGCATCAGATGAGATTTGGAACGACAAATTCCAATTTGGGCCCCTCGGTACTGGGGCTATTGAAACGAGCTTCTTCAGATCATTAAAGGCATTGTCACATTTATCTGTCCAAGTGAAATCAACATTTCCAGTCAGTGCATATAAAGGTGCAGCTATTCGAGAATAATGTTCTATAAATTTTCTATAGTAACCAAAAAATCCATGAAATTTACGTACCTCTGTTTGTGTAGTAGGCGTAGGAATTAACAAGAGTATTTGAATTTTAGCCGGCTCTACTTGAATTCCAACTGCTGAAATATAATGCCCTAAGATAACTCCTTCGGTCATCATCATGAGACACTTTTCGTTGCTTAAGCAAAGCCTAGTGTCGATACATCTTTGCAATACTTTTTCTAGGTTTTCTAATGCAGGCTCAAAGTCATCCCCATAGGGTGTGAAATCATCCATATATACTTTGAGGCATTCATTTATTAGGTCTGCAAAAATGCTGAGAATTTCCCTTTGGAATGTAGCAGGGGCATTGCATAGACCAAAAGGTAGGACTCGGTAGGCAAATGTCCCCCATGGACAGATAAAAGTAGTTTTGTCCTGATCTTCAGGGGAAATCTGGATTTGATTGTACCCACTGAAGCCATCAAGGAAAGAAAAGAATTTCTTTCCTGCCAATGTGTCTAATACCTGGTCAATGAAAAAAAGGGGAAAGTGGTCTTTCTGTGTTTCTTTATTAAGTTCACAGTAATCTACACATATCCTCCACTTCCCATTCTTTTTTGGTACTACCACTAGTGGAGAGACCCACTTGCTATCAGATATTGGGTAGATGAAATTACCATCCAATAGTTTTTGTAATTCTTCTTTCAAAATATCTTTAAGGTGAGGATTTAGTCTCCTTTGAGGTTGGCGAATGGGTCTTGCATCTTTTTCAATGTAAATGTGGTGAGTACACAATTGAGGATCAATTCCTTTCATGTCGGGGTAATCCCATGCAAAAGCTGCTTTGTATTTTCGTAATAATTGGACCAATTTCTCTTCTTGTTCAGCAGTGATATTTTTATTAATATTTAGAGTTTTTCCCGGTTCAATTTCTACAACCTTGCTATTGCTCATAGAAGTAGTAGGTATTGTTTGATCAGGAATATCTTTGAAAGGATCTTCTTCTTCTTTATTATCGAATGCTGCTTTGATCATGTGACATTTCAAATGAGATCTGGTTTGTGACTTATTAATAAAATTATTAATGATATCATCCTCTATTTGATCTTTAAAATATAGAGCATTTTATATGGTTAGAGGTGATCTAATATTTTCCATAAGGTATGATGCAGGTGGTTTTCTTGTTGTGATTATTGATAGACTTGGCTGGGCTGGGAGATATAGGGCTAAATTCTTAACATAATTTACCCTTGTAATGGTCATGTTGCCTTGTCGGCGTCCAATATAGGCATCAACAGTTGCCAACCAAGGTATACCTAGAATTAACGGATGTCCATCTAGTCGATTTTTTGGATTGATAACCAGGAAGTCAGCAGGGTATTCCCAGGAATCTACAGATACCATTACATCTTGCAGTATACCTTCTGGTTTGAATACTGATCGGTCAGCCAATTCCAACAAGGTTGTTGTTGGTTCCAGTGATGTAATGCCAAGTTTTTGACAGGTGGTGGTAGTTAAAATGTTGATTGCTTCCCCCAAATCAACTAAGGCATTTGGAAATGATTTACCATTGATCTGTACTGTCACTATAGGATTTTCTGGGTCGTCATATTTGATGGGTGTCTCTATTCCTGATAATAAGTCAGATAAGGTGCCAACTATTTGGACAGTAGGATTTTTTGTTGTTCTCCTATTTGGCTTCTTTATGCTTAATTCCTTAATATTTTTTGCATATATAGGAATATCTTGAATAGCTTGGAGGAGAGGGATTTTTATGCAAATTTTTTTTAATTCTCCTAGATGATCAAAATTAGGTTGTTCTAATGGACGAGGTATAATCAATCGTTCTGGGAATGGTGGAGAGGAAGTTGTTACTTGTTGTTGATTTTGTTGTTGGTTCTGTTGTTGGACTTCCTTATCGCCTTGTATTGTTTGTTCTGCAGGTAACGGATCTTCAACATGGACATCATTGTTTCTCTCTATTTCAACTATGCGCCCAGACCTCAATTGAAGATCATTACACTCCCTCAGATCAGTTTCTACTTCTGGGGGTTCCATGATTTGAACAGACTGAACCGGCCCATTGTTTGGGTTTGGGTTGGGTTGGGCTGGGAGTTGTGGTCTTAAATTGGTCTGGGGGTTTGTATAAGGAGTTGGCAGTGTAGGTTGAGAGAGAGGAATTGATCCAACTGGCCGATTTGTAGGTTTTTTCCAGTTTGACTGCCAGGCCTGACTCTGAGAAGTAGAAGGGGACCATTGTGTAGGCCAGAAAGGTGGATAGAAAGGAAATCTAGGCCAATTATTTTGATTTGTTTGATTTTGCCAATATGTGGGAGGAAATGGCTGTTGTGACTAATTAGGGAAAGATGGTGGATTCTGCCACATCCCACTATGTTGTTGAGCATTATATTGAGGAGGTTGAAAAGAAAATGGATCATTTGGCATACCTGATGGTCATGGCTGCCATTGTCGGCACTGATTAAGCAGACATACCACTTCCGATTC
This sequence comes from Pinus albicaulis, assembly GCA_034641835.2. Classification (NCBI taxonomy): domain Eukaryota; kingdom Viridiplantae; phylum Streptophyta; class Pinopsida; order Pinales; family Pinaceae; genus Pinus; species Pinus albicaulis. The sequence goes on along the minus strand of CM076584.1, from coordinate 885,387,989 downwards.
TTCTTCAGCCTCCTTATAGACTGCTTTTAGGCCAAGAAGCGAAGGAAATCCTTCTATAGGGTGATCCTTCGTGCAAATGGCACAGACTTTAATCACATCCAATGGGCATTCTTTGTGGTTGTGCTTCTTTCTACATCTGGGACAGAATATTGCCAAATTCTGCTCTGCTTCTGCCTGTTTTTGTTTGGCTTGCATAATATCGAACTGTGTTGTTAGAGTCCCAAGTATGTATGTCTTAAAGTCTTCCAGCAGATTTCCAATCTCTGCACGAGTCACACCTTCATTAGAGGTCTTATTTTCCCTTGTGATCATATCATGTTCTACTGATTTCAACCTCGTATTGCCCCTCGAACACCTGATACACAAATCAATAATGTTAGGATAATTTTCCTGATATATATCACCTTTTCCCATAATGTTCAATGTTTCAACCCATTGATCTTTCATTCCCCTAATTAATGTAGTTTTCAAAAAATTATCAGGTAAGGGTAGATATGCATAAGGGGATCTCTAAAGATTATATTGAAACCGTTCCACATACTCTTCTAGGGTTTCATTTGGTTTTGCTGTCATTTGGAATATCTCATCTTTTAACTCCCGAGACCTACAATAATCTTGGTATTTCTTTAAAAATGTAGCTTTCATATGATCCCAATCAGTTATGACACCCCCACCTAATCCCATAAACCATCGTAGGGCTACCCCTTTTAATGTAGAAGGGAATATTTTTAGTTTTTTGGCATCGGTGGTGTAATTGTATCCTATACACAGCACATCAAACTCAAATAAAAACACATCTGGGTCCTCTGATGTTAAGCCGTGAAATGTAGGAATATGTTGAAGAGGAATAGCTTTCATGGGTGCATTAACTACAGTATCTACTATAGGATATTGTAGTGTAGAGGTCTGCTGTTGATTCTGGTTTTGGTTCTGGGCCATTTTATCAAAGATATGCCAATACCCTTCTGGGATTTCCAAGGAATTTCTAGGTTGACGAGTAGGGGCAGGAACAGTTTTGACAACACTCCGTTTATTTGGGATAATAAGTTTTTCCTGTCGTCCTACAGTTTGAGGTGATTCAGGACCTTGGTTCTGAATAAGTTGAACAACACTTCGCTTATCTGGGCTACTTATTGTTTGGGAAATTTCAATAGGAGACTTTAAGTCTGTGATTTCTCTCGTTTCCCCTTCTCCTTCTTGGATATTACTAGCGTTCCCTTCGGGAAGGAAACCTGTGCAAGGATTCTCAATTTCTTGGGAATCTTGCTCAATTCCCTTTGTTTGACTGTGTATCTTACCGAAGGCTTCAGATGGTGATTCTGTAGCCTGAAGGGAACTAGTAGGCTGTCTAGAAGTAGTTCTTTTAAATTTTACTGATGGCTGAGATTTAGTTCTTTTAAATATTTCATCAATAAAGGTTGTACGCCCAAGGGTCACCGGTCCCTTAGGTTTTTCAGTTTTAGGAGGATTTTTTTTTCGCTTAGTTGATTTATTCATTCAAAGAAACAAACCTTCATTCCTACCTAAAGAAAGAAAGAAGCTTACCTACTTCTGCTGTAAAGCGGGCTGCGAGCAAGTGTGTTTCTTGCCCAGTGCGCAGGTTCTTACCTTCCATATTTAATACCCAATTCCTCGCAAGCAGAAGAAAATCAGCTATGCATTACTCCTTTAAAATGGCATACACTCTCCCCGGCAACGGCGCCAAAATGTCGAGTCATAAAAAGGTATATTTTGAACACCTAATTACCTCACATTAATTATCAATCCGGGATCGTCTTTTTATTCCAAGAGTGTACTCTGTCTGAGGCTTGCAATTGTCTAAGAGAAATGCTATGAAGATGTAGTATAAAATAACAAGAACAAAAGTAACCAATGCTTGAAAAGAGACCTAATTACATGAAAGATTAAACTACTTCAATCTTTGCAGAACATCGATCAGGGATGCAGTAGCAGTAACTCTTTCCCTTAGAAATCGATGCAAGATGATCAATATGGGAATTTGGAAGCTAAAGCCTCTATCCTCTACAGTTGGAGATCTTAAAACAATCAAACTGAAAGTAAATTCAATGAAAGAAACTTGAACAAAATGCAATCTGAAAAGGAACAACAGCGTGTAACTATAACGAACAGAAATGGAACAGCAATGGAAATTGAACAGCAATTACAATTATAACACACTCAAAGCACTAAATTTCTATGCTTCAACTCTGTCGACAGCTTCTAACCGCGCAATCATCAATTATAATAGATTATAAATTAAAGGAACAACAATTCAAATCAGATACGAATCGGTAAAGCTTTTTATGATAACAACGAAGTAATAGAACAACAAATTATGCTTATTGCAAGGAAAAAAAATAGTAGTGACTCTGTATTTTATCCGATCAACAGTAAACCAATTCAAACATTAAACGTACTCCACACGTAGTAAATAAATATTAGAATACAAAGAGCGAAGTAATTCCACCAGAGCCGAGACCTTAGCGCCAGTGAAATACTGCTGGGCTAATTAAAAATTGCAGAAAGTAAATAAAAAATGTGCTTTGTATTAAACCAACATAAAATCATACAGAAAGGTTTTCTCTCAAACAGAGAGTTAATATAACAGGGAAAATGTGAAGTCTTTCAATCAATTCTCAATAACAATAACGGTCCGCCTCCCTGCGTTACTAAAGGACATGGTTATTTATATCAGTTCTTCGAAGGACCAATCAAGGAACAAGATAAGTTTCAACAGCGATCCTTTCGATCCTGAGGGATTTGCTCCTCTGTGTTTAGTCATCATGCTGTTTGTGTTGATTGTGGCCGAGCTGCTTCCTGCCTTTTCTGGGCTATTCGTTTAGATCTCCTTGCCTTTGGCTGGATATGATTCAATGCTGATGGAGCAGCAGTTGAATTGTTCTCAACCACGCCTTTGGTACAGCTATTCACCTCTCCGAATTCCTGTTTGTCAATCAAAAAGTAGCTTTTAGTCACCTTTTTGTATTAGACATAAACCTTTCCAATTCTATTATAATTCCTATGATGAATTACCTTTCCAAGGCAAACAGGAGTATATTTATGGTAAAGAATGAGTAAATGTACAATAATTTCATACCTCTTTCACTGCCCAACATACCCCCCTGCTTAATCATTTTCATGCCCTCATGAAACTATAGTTCACATGGAGAGCAATCAAAGAATAAGCCGAATAAGGTTTATCATCCACAGGCCTAAAACCATGGTGTGCAGCTAATTCCTCAAAAGTATGTTATGTCTGCCCTTCAGGAAGTTCATAAATAGCTTTTTAATCCGAAGCATGGTACCATATAATAGGGCTGCGAAATCTACATCCTAACCAATATGGTCCTTCTTTTAAAACAAGATGGCTATAAGCAATGAGACGGTCTGCAGCTAGCCCAAAGTTTCTATAATTAAATGGTTCCATATTTTTCACATTCTGATTCAAGGTTCTCCACCGGACTTTGGTTGCTATGTAGGCTTGGTTTCTAATGGATGAAAAATAATCTGTTCCATTCAAAATGACTGATTTATGGACAGGCCCCAGAGTTCGGGTAACGCCTTCCCTTGTCATCAAGCGTTTCTGTCTAGTCCAAAATTGAAGTGGGTTCTGAGGTTCACTTCTGACCCATAGATCTAATCCATTTTCCTGTCTTTGAAAAGTGTTATAAGCTTTAAACCATTTTAATTTGTTTACAGCAAAGGAAATGAATTCCTGAAACTGAACATCTCCAATAAAAGGGCTAGGGTTTGATTCACAATCATTTTCAAGTATTAGATTATGCAAATAAAACTCACATAATAAGCGATGTACTTTGATCCCATAAAGTTTGCAGCATGATATCAACTCATCTATTGTTTTTAGCTCTATGGATTTCCCTGCCCTAACTGCCTTGATCTTTAATTGTAAATATCTTTCTAATAAAAACAGAGCATAGTTTTTGGCTAGGCATCTACAGTCTAAGACATCAGTATGCAAGGAGCAGAGAGTGTCCATTCGAGTGTAGACTAATTTTAGTTGGTTTATTACCTTATTAGCCTTTACCTCTGCTTTCCGTCATTTTTCATGAGCTTCAGCTTCTGCTTCATGAATAATTTTCATTCGTTGCTGCAATTCCTGATATCTTGTTCTTGGAACAGTATCTTCCTCCAATCTCTGCCTTTCTAATCGGGCCTGTGTCAATTCTTCCTGAAGTCTGAGTAGTATTGTCTCACTAAAAGTGTGCTGACTGCTAGATTGCCTATTCTCACTCAAAACTGGTTCCTCTTGAATAGCTTGTGTTGGAACATCTGTTTGTTGCTCCACATCCTCATAATTAGGCTCAGGTATGGTTTCTTCTGTAACTTGGGGGTTCCTACCAGCGGTTACTCTTCTCTTTTTCGAGCTTCTTTTGCTATCAATGCTCCTTCTCTTAGGGGCTTGCTTGGGCATGCATTTCATCTTCAGAACCCTAATGGTTTGCCTGAGTTGTTCAACTAATTTATGAAGCTTTATTTTCTCCTTTCGAAGCTTCTCAATCTCAGTTGTTTTCTTCTTTTTTCTTAATGGAATAGTCGTTCCTCTATCTGCACTAGTTTGTTGAATAGAATTTTGGTCCATATCAGCCATGTCTTCAGCAAAATTTTCTTCTTGCTCTTCTCCTTGGGGCTACTCTTCTACATTTATGTGCCCTTAGCTCAATTCTCTTGGAATCATATTCTCAGTTAACTCTGCAGTCCCCTGGGGGTTTTCAACTTCAGTGTTTTCGTTCTCCTGCACACATCCCTATGGAGAAGCAACCCTAGCTTCGCTAGGGTTTGTTGTTTCATTCAGTTTTTCTCCAGCTGTTTCTTTTTCAATGGTAGAGTATTCCAGAGTTTGATTAATATCTATATTGAGGTCCAAGGGGCTATGCGGTCATGCATAATCACTCATATTGGCCAAAATCTGGGCCAATTGATCTTCCTGTAAAGGACTTATGATAACATTCTCGGGCACCTCTTTTTCATCCTTATTGCTGCTATGATTGTCCTCATCTTCTGCACCGGTGTGATAACTTACTTCTTCTTCATCTGAATACCGATTTTCTCCCTCAACTTCTTCTTCGGTTCCTTCTTCCTCTGCACTGGGTTGTTTTTCACTACTGGATTGGCGGCTTATTTCTTCTTCGTCCGAGTAGCGAATTTCTCCTTCCAATTGTTCATCCTCATCAGTCTGAGGGCTTACTTCCTCTAATTTCTCTTCCTCGTCAGTGCGAGGGCTTAATCCCTCCAATTGTGGAGGCTGTTCCCCCTCTGAGCTCTGCAATTCCAGGGGTTGGCTGCTGCCCGGAAGTTCTTCCACCATCCTTCTAATTCCTTTCAACCAGTGGAACAGTCTATGAGTAGAAGGCTCAGCAATTGAGCCGACCATCCTTTTACGTTTTAGAGCTGGTAGAGCCAACCCTCCATCAATAGAAAATATTAATTCTTCCCAGCTGGTCTGTTGCTGGGCAAGGCTATGACTCACTATTAAACGAATTAAACAATGGTGGTTGACCACCATATTTTCATGCTAGGCTTTTCTTATACTACGAGCAATATCATGCAACAAAGAATTAAAAAAATGCAGGCAAATTAATGGTGCATTTATGTTTTAATACGGCTAGTAGCTTAAGGTGGTGAGGTCTTATCACATCCTTCCTCCCGTCGCACGTTATGTAAGCCTGCACAATTTTGGCTAACTCTGTCCATGGCTCTCCTAGTGACGCTAGCTGGACTCCTCTACCTTTGATGACTAACGCCTGTCCGTCATCTTGAAAATTTTTTATAGCTTCCTGAATCCTAATCTTCTTATGAGTCTAGATAGTTCCATGCGTGGGAATGCCAGACACTTCTGCAATTATTTCGTCGGATACAACTATATGCCTCCCTCTGACCATGGAGGATCCCTCCCACAGGTTCAGTAAGAATTCAGTGGCCACTGCTTCATGGGGTTGCTGCATTCTCATGAAATATGTAGTCCATCCCAGTCTTTCCAAAATTGCTTGTGCAACATCAAAGATGATCAACACTTGAGGTTCACTGCGAATTGGCCGTCCTCCCATCTTTGCGCTCTGTTAGTTTCTCAACACACAGTAATCACAATGGAACAGCACAGCACAGTTCATCGAAAATTTGTTATTTTCTAAAATACAGGGGTTTGGTTCAAGGAAATGTTGGAGTTTGATTTGAATGCAGACATCCTCACCCCCCGAATGAATGAAAGGTCTTCCTCGACCGTCAATTGAGAATAACATGTGTGGCATAGCAACTAGTACAGCAGTAAAAAGCGGCCGTAATTATAATAAGTTCAATCAAATTGCAGCAAATAATGAAATCAATGCATGTAATAAATCGTTAATAAATAGAAAATCATTCTGTAATGATTCAAATACAAGGAAAAGGGACAACATATGATAACCATAAGTATAATTGTGTTATTTACCGTTTTGGATTAATATGATCGACTTATAATGATTTTCATGTGTAATAGGTTCAAAGGTAAAGGTAAAGGGTTCATATTTTCTTTTGACATTGAATAAAGATATAGGAAAAAGGGTTAAATATAATTATTGATGTGTATAAGTGTGACTCCAATACCATCAGTAGAGCTCTGCTGCCCACAGGTGTCCATAACCTTGACAGAGTTGCTTTCTTACTCACGGAACCATTGTCCTTTATGTATGCTGAGGAAGTGATTTTTATTGAATATCATGACGAAGGCCATTGTGCTAGCTTGGTGACAAGATAAACCACAATGCCATTCACTGGGAAGAAGTGAAAGGTGGGCAGGCCAGCTCGTGATGAGACCTCCTATTCCAAGGACTTCTTGATTTGTCAATTTGTCTATTGGACCATTTCCCTGGTTTGGTGGCCATAATGGGAATGCCACTTCACTGCCTTCCCTATGATCACGGTAGGCTGGCTCTTGGTGAGACCCCTTATCCTCCATCTGCAAAGTCATTATTAAAAAAATATTTTTTTCTTTCGTTTAGAAACAGCGTTTTTCCTCAGTTAAACATAAGGGATGGCTCAACACTCCTTAAGAGTAGGGATGGTGGAAGGAGTCTGAACATCTCAATAGAAAGGAATATACCCTTATTCTTATTCCATAGATAAACATCAAAAAAAATTATAGTATGTGGGAAAGAACCAATCATGATAAATATAGTCGATCAGATTAATTCAATGGTAGTAAGTTAGCAAAGTTATGTTATTGATCATGCCCCTTTTTCTTTCTTTCTTATCATTACTAGACAATTTTCGTGAAAAGATGACGATTTCTCTTGATTTGTTGATTACAATAGGCTTTAATTTGTATGATTGTATATAAACAATATATTTGCCTTTAGAAAAGGAGTCAAAAGTTCAAAATTTTGGCTTAAAACAAAAAAACAATCCACACAAAAAGTGTTGTTCCTTTTAAAAGGAACAACAAAAACAATCTGCGAAAGTGATGTTCCTTTCAAAAGGAACAGCAAGAAAATACTCTACGAAGGTGCTGTTCCTTTGGAAAGGAACATCAAAAAAAATCTGCGGAAGTGTTGTTCCTTTGGAAAGGAACAACCAGAAAATACTCTGTGGAACTGCTGTTCCTTTCAAAAGGAACAGCAGAGTGTTGTTCTTTTAGAAAGGAACAGCAAAAACAATCTGCGGAAGTGATGTTCCTTTGGAAAGGAACAACAAGAAAATACTCTGCGGAACTGCGGTTCCTTTCAAAAGGAACAGTAGAGTGTTGTTCCTTTGGAAAGGAACAACAAAACAAACGAAATAAACAGAATTTTTTTTCTTTCAAAGAAATCAAATTTTACGTCACAAACGATAAAAAGTAAAGAAGTAATATAAACCAAATGCCTAAAAACAAATTCCATAAAACAACAAGCGAAAAAAATGAAAAAAATGCTTTATGTACAAAAACTTAAAAAATAAGTGATTTATCAAACTGGTGTCGAGGAGGATTTCTCCCCTTCAGCAAGAATCTCCATTGTAGAATCTCCCCGAAACTGTTGGTAGAAGGATTCCCAGGTGAGCGATTATGATACAATCGTACTCGATTACCGTTTACCTTAAAGGAATGTCAAGATCCATCAATGGTAACTAATGTGATAGTGCCATTATTGTGCACCTTTTGTATTTCATAGGGTCTGAGCCATCGTGTTTGGAGTTTTCCTGGGAAATCCTGGAACCTGGAATCATATAGGAGTGCCCAGTCTCCTTCATGGAAGATCTTTCCTTTGATATGGGCGTCATGCCATTTGGATCTCTGTTGCTGAATTAATGTTGTGTGCTGAAGAGAAGAGCGTTTGATTTCATCCAGCTCATTGATTTGCTGCAATCTTTTAGCCTAGGCTTCATTCAAATCCAGACCCACCTTTTGAGCTGTTCTTAATTTTTTAACCTCGAATTCTATAGGGAAGATGGGTTCCTTCCCAAATACCAATTGGTATGGTCAATATCATGTGGTAGGTCTCCACGTTGTTTGATATGCCCCCAATGCTTCTGGCAATCTCTAGGCCCAATCTCATATATGAGAGGAAACTATTTTTGTTAATATAGATTCAATTACTTTGTTCGTGCTTTCTACTTGGCGGTTGGCCTGTGGGTGATATGGATTCGTAACCTTGTGATGAATGTGGTAGTTTTGCAATGTTTCAGCTAATTTTTTACCTACAAACTATGGTTCTCCATCTGTGATTATATGCCTTGGGAGGCCATAGCGCACAAAAATTTGGAAAAGGAATTATATTACAGAGTCTTCTGTAGCTTTTGAAAGAGCTTCTGCCTCAACCCATTTAGTGACATATTCAATTGCAACTAGGATGTACGTTTTTTCGTTTGATGGGGGGTTAATAGGACCAACGAAGTCGAGGGCCCAACGTTCAAACGGTTCAATCACTAGTTGGGGATTCAGAGGCATTTCATTAGACTGCCCAGGTCAACCTGCCCTCTAGCAGCTATCACAGGCCTGTACGAATTTTTTAGCATCTTTAAAGATAGTAGGCCAATAGTAGCCCGTTCTTAAAACTTTGTGGGCAGTTCTACGATCTGCAAAATGTCCGACACACTGTCCATCATGGCATGCTTTCAAGATGTCAAATACCTCATCCTCCCTAACACATCTCCTTATTTGCATGGCTACACCTCTATGAAATAGGTAGCCTCCAATCCAGGAGAAGCGGGTATTGCGATGTATTATTTGCTTACGTTCATTAAGAGACAGATGTTTAGGTAATTTACCTATCGCCAAATAGTTCGCTATATCAGCATACCACGGTGTTCTGATAGTAACAGCGAAGAGATGTTCATCCAGAAAGTGATCTTCAACTTCTTCTATATCTATTGGCTTTGGCATTCTTGACAGAAAGTCAACTACAGGGTTCTCTTTCCCAGGTCGATCTCTGATTGTGATGTCGAATTCCTGCAGTAAAATTAACCATCTTGTCACTCTTTCGTTTGTAACATATTTATTTGCTAAAAATTTAATGGCAGAGTGATCAGTATATAATACTACAGGATACCCAGTTATGTAATGTCTAAATTTGTTTATAGCATGAACTACAGCTAGAAATTCTTATTCAGTCACAATATAATTTAATTCAGCAGGGGAGAGATTTTTGCTAATGTAGTAAATTGCATATGGCTTCTTGTCTTCCTCCTGCCCAAGTACTGCTCCAATTGCTGTGTCTAAGGCATCAGATGAGATTTGGAATGACAAATTCCAATTTGGGCCCCTTAGTACTGGGGTTGTTGAAACGAGCTTCTTCTAATCATTAAAGGCATTGTCACATTTATCTGTCCAAGTGAAATCAACATTTCCAGTCAGTGCATATAGATGTGCAACTATTCGAGAATAATGTTCTATAAATATTCTATAGTAACCAGAAAATCCAAGAAAGCTACATACCTCTGTTTGTGTAGTAGGCGTAGGAATTAACAAGAGTATTTGAATTTTAGCCGGGTCTACTTGAATTCCAACTGCTGAAATATAATGCTCTAAGATAACTCCTTCGGTCATCATCATGAGACACTTTTCGTTGCTTAAGCAAAGCCTAGTGTCGATACATCTTTGCAATACTTTTTCTAGGTTTTCTAATGCAGGCTCAAAGTCATCCCCATAGGGTGTGAAATCATCCATATATACTTCGAGGCCTTCATTTATTAGGTCTGCAAAAATACTGAGAATTTCCCTTTGGAATGTAGCAGGGGCATTGCATAGGCCAAAAGGTAGGAATCGGTAGGCAAATGTCCCCCATGGACAAGTAAAAGTAGTTTTGTCATGATCTTCAGGGGCAATCTGGATTTGATTGTACCCACTGAAGCCATCAAGGAAAGAAAAGAATTTCTTTCCTGCCAATGTGTCTAATACCTAGTCAATGAAAGGAAGGGGAAAGTGGTCTTTTTGTGTTGCTTTATTAAGTTCATGGTAATCTACACATATCCTCCACTTCCCATTCTTTTTTAGTACTACCACTAGTGGAGAGACCCACTTGCTATCAGATATTGGGTAGATGAAATTACCATCCAATAGTTTTTGTAATTCTTCTTTCACAATATATTTAAGGTGAGGATTTAGTCTCCTTTGAGGTTGGCGAATGGGTCTTGCATCTTTTTCAATGTAAATGTGGTGAGTACACAATTGAGGATCAATTCCTTTCATGTCGGGGTAATCCCATGCAAAAGCTGCTTTGTATTTTCGTAATAATTGGACCAATTTCTCTTCTTGTTCAGCAGTGATATTTTTATTAATATTTAGAGTTTTTCCCAGTTCAATTTCTACAACCTTGCTATTGCTTATAGAAGTAGTAGGTATTGTTTGATCAGGAATATCTTTGAAAGGATCTTCTTCTTCTTTATTATCGAATGCTGCTTTGATCATGTGACATAGCAAATGAGATCTGGTTTGTGACTTATTAATAAAATTATTAATGATATCATCCTCTATTTGATCTTTAAAATATAGAGCATTTTCTATGGTTAGAGGTGATCTCATGTTTTCCATAAAGTATGATGCAGGTGGTTTTCTTGTTGTGATTATTGATAGACTTGGCTGGGCTGGGGGATATAGGGCTAAATTCTTAACATAATTTCCCCTTGTAATGGTCATGTTGCCTTGTCGACGTCCAATATAGGCATCAACAGTTGCCAACCAAGGTATACCTAGAATTAACGGATGTCCATCTAGTCGATTCTTTGGATTGATAACCAGGAAGTCAACGGGGTATTCCCAGGAATCTACAGATACCATTACATCTTGTAGTATACCTTCTGGTTTGAATACTGATCGGTCAGCCAATTCCAACAAGGTTGTTGTTAGTTCCAGTGATGTAATGCCAAGTTTTTGACAGGTGGTGGTAGTTAAAATGTTGATTTTTGCCCCCAAATCAACTAAGGCATTTGGAAATTATTGAACATTGATCTGTATTGTCACTATAGGATTTCCTAGGTCGTCATATTTGATGGGTGTCTCTATTCCTGATAATAAGTCAGATAAGGTGCCGACTATTTGGACCGTAGGGTTTGTTGTTGTTCTCCTCTTTGGATTCTTTATGCATAATTCCTTAATAGTTTTTGCATATATAGGAATATCTTGAATAGCTTGGAGGAGAGGGATTTTTATGCACAAATTTTTTAATTCTCCCAGAAGATCAAAATTAGGTTGTTCTAATGGATGAGGTATAATCAATCGTTCTGGGAATGGTGGAGAGGAAGTTGTTACTTGTTGTTGATTTTGTTGTTGGTTTTGTTGTTGGACTTCCTTCTCGCCTTGTATTGTTTGTTCTGCAAGTAACGGATCTTCAATGTGGACATCATTGTTTCTCTCTCTTTCAACTATGCGCCCAGACCTCAATTGAAGATCATTACACTCCCTCAGCTCAGTTTCTACTTCTGGGGGTTCCATGATTTGAACAGACTGAACTAGCCTATTTTTTGGGTTTGGGTCGGGTTGGGCTGGGAGTTGTGGTCTTAAATTGGTCTAGGGGTTTTTATAAGGCGCTGGCAGTGTAGGTTGAGAGAGAGGAATTGATCCAACTGGCTGATTTGTAGGTTTTTTCCAGTTTGACTGCCAGGCCTGACTCTGAGAAGTAGAAGGGGACCATTTTGTAGGCCAGAAAGGTGGATAGAAAAGAAAGCTAGGCCAATTATTTTGATTTGTTTGATTTGTCCAAGATGTGGGAGGAAATGGCTATTGTGACCAATTAGGGAAAGATGGTGGATTCTGCCACATCCCACTATTTTGTTGAGCATTATATTGAGGAGGTTGAAAAGAAAATGGATCATTTTGCATACCTGATGGTCGTGGCTGCCATTGTCGGCGCTGATTAAGCAGACATACCACTTCTGATTCTTCTGAAGCCTCCTTATAGACTACTTTTAGGCCAGGAAGCGAAGGACATCCTTCTGTAGGGTGATCCTTCGCGCAAATGGTGCAGACTTTAATCACATCCAATGGGAATTCTTTGTGGTTGTGATTCTTTCTACATCTGGGACAGAATATTGCCAAATTCTGCTCTACTTCTGTCTGTTTTTGTTTGGCTTGCATAATATTGAACTGTGTTGTTAGAGTCCCAAGTATGTCTGTCTTAAAGTCTTCCAGCAGATTTCCAATCTCTGCACGAGTCACACCTTCATTAGAGGTCTTATTTTCCCTTGTGATCGTATCACGTTCTGCTGATTTCAACCTCGTATTGCCCCTCGAACACCTGATACGCAAATCAATAATGTTAGGATAATTTTCCTGATATATATCACCTTTTCCCATAATGTTCAACGTTTAAACCCATTGATATTTCATTCCCCTAATTAATGTAGTTTTCAAAACATTATCAGGTAAGGGTAGAGATGCATAAGGGGATCTCTGAAGATTATATTGAAACCGTTCCACATACTCTTCCAAGGTCTCATTTGGTTTTGCTGTCATTTGGAATATCTCATCTTTTAACTCCCGAGACCTACAATAATCTTGGTATTTATTTAAAAATTCAGCTTTCATATGATCCAAATCAGTTATGACACCCCCACCTAATCCCATAAACCATCGTAGGGTTGCCCCTTTTAATGTAGAAGGGAATAATTTTAGTTTTTTGGCATTGGTGGTGTAATTGTATCCTCTACACAGCACATCAAACTCAAATAAAAACACATCTGGGTCCTCTGATGTTAAGCCGTGAAATGTAGGAATATGTTGAAGAGGAATAGCTTTCATGGGTGCATTAACTGCAGTATCTACCTTTTTGAGGCCTCGAAAATCGCTTCTACAACATTGGGGGATAACCACTCGGTCCGGACCTTAATACAGCTCCTTTTCGTTTATGATAGTGGCTCCGACTGGTTTAACTAGGTCCAGTTACCTTTTCTCTATCGCTATTAGTTTACGATATATCATTAACTACCAATAGACAGGGATATCAGATCAATTCTTCTTGTTGACCAGGCAAGAGAATGACCCTTAAGCTGATTTGGGTTCAGCCAAACTACAACTAAGACTTTGCCTCTTTGAGAAGAGGACTTAAAAGAATGCAAATTTAATCTAATTGCAAACTTATTCTATAATGCAAGCCAAAAAAAACTAATCTAAATCCTATCTCAATCAGGTAGATAAAAATCTAACCCAATTAAGAGAAAGATAATTAAGTGATGAGAATTAAAATATGTCTGGCTTTTAATTAATGTCAAACTAAGAAATTCAATTAGCTCACATTTGTGAATACCAAAACACATTCTATTGAGACCATTTGACTAAAATAATAAATCAACAACACTCCGAAAGAAATTCACAAAAATGATATCGATTATCATATCAGTCAAACTAATAATTAAACAATAACATGTGGAAGAAATTCACAACATATTACTATTTAATAAATCAGTGTTATAAGACAAATTTCTAAGTAATGGTTACTCAGAAATCAGAGTTTAATTCATAAGAACAGAGATACTTAACAATTTGAGACAAATTATCCATATCAACGGAAATGCCAAAACATGAATAAAATGAAACAACAATTTTATTAAAATAAAAATGAAACTAGTATTTGATACAGAAATGCCAAAAATACCAGTTAATTGAATCTGCTTCTCTGATCCTGGTCTCTAACAGTACTTTACATTACTTGAATTTCTGCTTTCAAGACTAGAGCTATAGAAATGCAAACTCTGCCCATCATGCATAATAAAAGACATAAAGCATAAACCCTCAATAATGTTTAGATCTGAAACTTTCTCTCCTCCCCATCTACAACTCTAAATTCCTATAACATAAATGATTTTAGAAGTCTGGAATTGCATAGGAGAGAAACCCCTTTTTACATTTTGCCATCTGCAATTTATAATCCTCCCAAAAGTATTTTTAGAAGAGAGTTTGTTGAAGAAAAATCTTCCCAATCCAACTTTAATTGCTCAAAAATTCCAATCTTTAATTGTTGGAGTCTTCTCATTGATTTAAATATTTTTCCTCAATATCCCTTCTATTGTTTTTTCCTGCAAAAAGAAATTATAATGAATTAAGATGCAACAATAAAATTCAAATATTATTTCTAACATTTAAAACAAATCCAATCAAATTCTATTTAAATAAATAAAAAGGAATTTTGAGCTTCTTATTGATACTCATAACGATCTTAATTAACCAAGGATAATATTGATGCATGAATCTGCAATTAGAAGAGGCTGGGCAAATGAAAATGAAGAAAACAAAACTCAGAAAATTGATTTTATTTTTAGAAATTCGGAGCTTGATCTTCTGCCTAATTTTTGACCCAATAAATTATCAAATCTGTCAGTGAAACCTCCTCAGAAATGTTCTCCTTGATTTTATCTTTCCAATGAGCCATCCTGGGCCTCATTTGGTCAAGTATAACTCAATCTATGAACTTCCAAAGTTGATGAGTCAAATCTGGCATAAATCTGGAAATTTTGTTTGCTGAGCTAAAAATCAGAATTTTTAATTAGAAATTTAATCCTAAATTAGATTCTAATTATCTAATAATTAATTCTAAATTAATTATTAACTAACTAACAATTAATTCAGTTACAAAATTAAATTAATATACAAATGATTTGAAAAAGTTAGTTTAAATACGATTAATATTATAGTTCAAATTATATTAAAATTATAATAAATATTATAATTATAATATAATTATTATAATATAAAAAATATAAAAATTAATTTACAAACCATTGGAATCAATCCAAACCTAAAACCCATAAAAAAAACCATTGAAATCAATCTAAACCCATTAATTCATCCACGTAAGATTATGGAGGGATATGGTGAGTGGAGTGTGAGGTGAGGGTGAGTTAGGTGGAGATACGGGAGGCATAAGGGATGAAACAAAAAAAAGAAAAAAATACAAACTTTATATTAAAAAATTTTAACACATCGCATATCGCAAGAACCTTGGATGGGGGTTTTTTAAATGTGCATTTTCTAAAAATTGCGATGGATCCAAAATTGCGATATTGCGATATGCGATGGATCCGAAATTGCAAAATTGCGATCTTGCGATATTGCGATATTGCGATATGCAATGGATCTGAAATTTGGGATATGCGATCTGCGACGAATCTGAAATTTGCGATCTGCGATCTGCGACGGATCCGTTGATATATATATATATATATATATATTTTTTTTTTAATTTTTTTTTTTGGTTTTATTTTAATGATGTTTAGTTTAGCTATGAAATTTTCTAAGCTACAGCCACTCCGAAAAAGAATAAAAAAATAGCATTTTTAACTCAGACTAGAAAAATGATGGTACTTCAAAGAAGTACCATTTTTAAACCAGTTGACCAAATGAGGCAAAACAAATGTCAATGGGAGGCTTATAAAAAATCGATTCAATCAAAACAAGAATCCGAAGAAAATGAAAAATTAACAAAAGCATAGGATAATCATTAAAATAAAATCCTAAAAGGTGTTTAGCCAACAATTTATAAAAAGGGTCCCCATTATTTGAAGTGAAGAAGTCAAAAATGGGGGGGTTGTGTTTTACCACAATAATGGCGACACACGGGATAAGAACCAGTTATCTCTGTTTGATATGAATGAGATTTTCCTAAAATTCAAGTGAAAATAATTAAAGAAAAGAGAATTATGCTTAAAATGCTTGACTAGGTTCATTAGTCTAAATAAAAGAAAGAATCATCTAACTGTAATTTTTCTTAAAATTCTTCATGAATTAAAATATTTCAAAACTCTATATCAGTCCTTAATTAGTTGTAGAGATAAAGCAAGGGTCATTTTACAGCTTAGCTTTTAAAATATATTCGTTTGTCACAGGTAGAGCCACTGCTGCCAGCAAACATCTATAGTCTCGACAGGGTTACTTTTTAATCACCAATGATTCAGAATCCCATCTCTTTAAGAATTATTGACCTAGAGATAAATCCATTTATATATGTTTATTTATTTATTTTTATTTTTTTTTAAATGTTAAAAGCCATTGTCCTGGTTTGGTAGCCAGATAGTTGACAATGCCATTCACTGGTTATAATTGGACTGAACAAGCTGGCTCGTGATGAGACCCCTTGTCTTATAATTGTTTGCAATCATAAGCCATTACCCTGGTTTGTTTGGCAGTGTTGGTAATGTCAGTCTATTTTTTCCCTATGATCATGGTAAGCAGGCTCATGGTGAGACCTCTTATCTTTTAAGTTTAAATATATCTCTGGATTATACTCTAGAAAAATAAGACTCTTTGGGACAGGAAGAATCATTGACTCCTTAAGAGTTAAGAATGCCAATTTTAGAGTTAAAAGGTGCTTTGCTGTAAAGTGTCTTTACTTGGTTAAAAATAACAATTTTGATGAAATATTGAACTCTCAAAATGATTACAATTTTGATGAAATATAAATTTCTCCAGATTTTATGATACTTTGTCAACTTCTCTAAATCGGTAATCTCTTCCTTAAGTATGTCTACCTTTATAATAAGAAAATCAAACTTTACTAAGAGATTTAAGAAAAAATTAATAGATGACTATTAACAATTTTTTCTCCATGTATGTCAACCATAGTTAGGTAATAAGAAGGCCTTCCATATAAATTATGGCAAAATCACCAAAATCAAAACTGAAAACCAAAGGAAAAAGAATTCTTATGCTAAAATGAGAAAGAAATCAGCAAAAATTAAAAATGAAGAAAATTTAAAAATGGAAAGGAAAATCCAAGTTTCGAAAGATAAACTCAAACAAGAATGTTTATACCAATGTCTCAACAATATGAAGAAAGAAAATAATCGTGTAATCAATCCTTCTTATGTCGAGATTTAGAAAATCATACCTTGCAGGGTTGTAAGTGTTTTAGGCTTTTTAGATAGCAGTGACGATAAAATTCAACCACAATGAATACTTTCTGTCTGATATCAATCTTTTTGTTTCCAAGCATCATCTTAATCATTTTCTAATAAAAAGGAATGCTTAAAGAAACAGATTAAAGGTTCAGAAACTTCCTAGCGTAGTTGTTTCAATGAGGATTATCGCTGCTTCTTGAAATTAAGCCAGGAGAAGAGTATGGACTTCGAAAATATGATCTGGCGGAGGATTGGAAGCTTTTATGAAGAGCTGCAAAACAGATTTATGTATCAGAACAACAAAACTTAAACTAAAGTAACGAAATGGAAATCAATGAAAGTGGGTACATGAATCTTACCATTGGATAATTGCTTTTGATCTTACCTGAAAGGTATCAATTTCTCCAAACTAGCTGACTTCTTATTTTAATTAACATTAAAAACTTGAAGAAGTCAAACTAACCAAAATCTTATAACCCAAAATCATTATTTATTTTATTTAAACTAAAGCAAGCAGTAAAATAAAAAAAATGGAATGCTTAATGTTCGAGGGAAAACAAATGCATCAGAAATGAGAATGAAAATTTGCAGTAACGAATGTTTCTCAAAATATTATAAGTTTCATATAAACTCCATGATTTTATAAATTGTCCAGAATCAAGACCAAATCCAAAATAATAAATTAAAATATGAAAATAGAGATGTCTTGAATTCCTTTTTAATTATGGAATTATATATTTAAAACTGAAATACATGAAAAATCGGAATGATTTGAATATACTACAAATTGTTCATTATTTGCTTTCTTACCATAGTGGTTACCCAAGCTTGCTTTTAAAATAACACATCGCCATATTGGATGATTCGCATCACATGTTTCTTCATCATGCAAGATTTCACCTTTGTTGCTATGCCATATATCGATTAAATGTTAATGACTCAGAGACATGCATTGAAAAATATCACACCGGAGATTGCAATGGCATATGAGTGAGGTAATACATCAAAGATCTTTTATGACCAATTTTTTATCAAAACTGCTAAGAGATACTTCCGATGAAATCTTATGATATTGTTTTTAATTTCGATTGGGTTTTCCAAATGAATAAAAACAAGTTAAAGAATGATCAAATTGTAATGAATCTCAAATAAAATTTCCTTGATCCTGTTGCAAATTTTGAAATGGGTTTGCTGCTTACTTCAAGTTTTGAAAACAAATGAAAACCTGTAAACAAAACAGAAAAAGTATAAACTAAAGAAAAGATAAACTAATAATAGATGAAAATGAACTTGTAAATGCATACTTGGAAAGAAATTGTCTGTATATTTTACCTCATGAATCTTCAAATTCTTCCTCTGATTTATCAAAATTCTGACTTTATTCAAAATCATCTCATTATTTATTCTAAATCGGAGTGAGCAATTAGCCTAAATAAGATATGTTTATTCATGTTCAGGAAATATAAAATTTACCAGAAATAAATATGAAACTATGCTTCCTTTTTGAATTGCAACAAAAATTTATTACATCTACACATTCCGAATTAACTTGAGAAAAATCTGTATTGTTATAGTGACTGTTCAATAATGCCTTTAGTATTTAAAACATCAGATAATAAACTAAAGGTCCGAATGGGATAGAGCCACTACAGATTTAAATGTGTGCACATAGCAAAATAGACAACGTTAAAATCATTTTAACAAATTTTCGAGGAAGATAATATGAACTTCATGTGATTACCATGAAAGGTTAGACTGAATAATAATGATCAAATTGGAATTAAGCTTATAATAGACAGTCATATCTTTCATGGGAAAATGAGATCATGAAGCTCTGTATCTTCAAAACCTTTAACAAATAAATTTCAGAAGAAAATCATATAAGGACATTTCGAAATAAAGAAAAGTGGGTTTGAGGTGATTGGTGCCAGGTGCAACCTCAATTGAATTTAGTCAAGACATTATTCAAAATAGGCAGAGTAGAGATATTGCTGAAATAAATTTTGATTTAAAATATGGGGAGCAAGAATTAGAAATTTTCTGATAAGAGGAAAATATTTCCCTGAACATGTATATGAAATGAGAAGGGCTGGTTGCTTGTTTTATTTTTTATCTGAAGAACTATTAAGAATAAATTAACTACATAAAACAAACTAGCTAAATTAATTCTACTTCTATTCTAACCATATACATGAAATTGACTAGGTATAGTCATATTTCCAATGTAACCATTTTCTCATTTTAATCCCTGTATGTATGTACAATTCAGATGTTAGTAATAAAAATACAAATCTAATTGAACTAAGAAAAATAAACCTAAAATCAGAATGTACAACTATTGTTAGAAGCTTATCTAAAATCTCCTTCTCATGAAATTTTCTTTCCAATTGAATACCAATTGGATCATAGAAATCTGGATGAATTTCTATTAATAATTGGGAACTGTTCAAAAGAGGAAATGAAAGGCCAGATTGTGGATATGAGCTTTCAGATTCAAAGGCCTGGAAGAAACTGTTAGTGTTATGTGTAAATGTTAAGTTATTGACAATCTTCCATGAAGGAAAAATTTCCAAATATTTTTCAAATAAATCAAACAAAAATGGATGGAAATCTTTCAAATGAAATGGAAAATTATTAATTAAATTAGATCGCTGGCAAACTTCTAAAAATACATTCTCTTGTTGATATTGTCTTTGAGAAGATAGAAGCTTTTGATAAAACATTAGCATTGATTGAAATTGAAATTGAAATAGCTTTTGATGCTTTTGATTATAATATAAAACTTCAATTTTCCAACAGGGCAATGCATCAATTGAATGTTTGATAATAAAGTGCTCAATATGCCAACGAAATGTATCAAAAATCTGAAAATTAAAATATGAAAATAAATCTAATTTTCTACAAAATAAGTGAGGAAATAAAATGAAATCACTATTAGTACAGCTAATGTTACAGCACAATTGGGATTGTTTTGAAATAATTTCTTTTTCACAAGGATTGGCCAGAATTATGGAATTTGAGTAATTTTGAATTCCAACTTGTGAATTAGAAAGAGATTTATGATTATGAATAGGAATGAAAGCTTGATCATGATATGAATCATAAATTGGAATATTTTCTCGAATAGTGAAATCATGAAGATGATTATCTGCCTTAGAGTGAGGATTAGTTGGAATAATTTCTAAATTGAAATGTTCCTCATTCTCAGATGTTATTTGAATTTTATCATGAGGATTATCTTGAGAAAAATAGAAATCAACATCCTCAATGTCAGAGTAATTATCATAAATGACTTCACAAGATTCTCTAGAATTCCCTTCAATCTTATCCAATATATCCAAACACAGAAGAACATGGATTTCATGTTCATTAATGACAAAAGAATGATCATTAATTGCTTCTCTATCTTGATAAAAACTTAATGGTAATTCATTTAGATCAGCCTTTGTATTTTCTGAAATATCATTAACACCAAGAGGGGAAAAATTACCATCATTAAAAATATCAAGATAAAGGGAAAAATGTGAATCTGAAATAATGTATTTAAAAATGTCTCGGTTCGAGAACTCTTGTGCATTATGATCATTGTAAATTTCAGATTCTAAATCATTACTTTGTGTGCGCATGCTTTCTTGAAGAAGACTGTTTTGCTGCCTTGATTTCGACATTTGTTCACCATGGAAAAATTCAAAAATTTGTACAGCAGTTTGCATGCTATTATTTACTTTGATTATTGCTTGCACTTGCTGATTTGCAATCTGATTTTCTAAATTTAATGCAGAGAAACTTTCAGATTCCAATGCAGGTCTTTCTCCAAAATTGTTGTTGTTTTTTTCTTGCATTTGATTAGAAATATTTTCCAAGCTTTGTGAAACCTCTTCATCACAATTTATTTGCGCATCCATATTGGAATTCTCATTTATATTGGAAGGGGATGGAACAAAGCTTGAACTAATTTCATATGGATCGGGAATAGGAAGAAGAGAATAATTATGTTCAAACCAATCTAGTGATTCTTCTTTCATAGGTTGATCTTTGACATCAAATTTTAAACAATTTAAATGAAGTCGAATATTAAAATCTCTAACAGACTCATTTTCATTTCGAAGATATTCAATTTCATCACATACTTGATCATAATCATAGTGGTCAAATTTACAAACGAAAATTGTAACAAATTGATCTCATTTGTGAATTGAGGCAACCGAAAGAGTTCTACACCAGTTTCTGGCTTTTGCCACAAATGTGAGAGTAAAAATTCTGCATAAAATGCCTTCATCAATTCCTTGAAAATCATAATTTGAAAAATTTTGAATAAATTGAAGGACATGATTAAAAGCAGAAGAATTTCTCACCATTACACTTTACCTGAGACAAGAGTCTTACCACTTCGGGTGGAGTATTGGAAGATGTACGTACATGGATACAACTCCAAATTGGAAGTTTAAAAGGAGCCATTGTGATTAAATAAAATGTTAAAATTGAAAAGACTCCAACAGACAACAAGTTTCAGGCCCTCCTAGCGCCAAAAATGTTGAGGCCACGAAAATCGTTGCTACAACATTGGGGGATAACCACTCGGTTCGGACCTTAATACAGCTCATTTTCCGTTTATAATAGTGGCTCTGACTGGTTTAACTAGGTCCAGTTACCTTTTCCCTATCGCTATTGGTTTATGGTATATCATTAACTACCAATAGACAGGGATATCAGATCAATTCTTCTTGCTGATCAGGCAAGAGAATGACCCTTAAGCTGATTTGGGTTCAGCCAAACCACAACTAAGACTTTGCCTCTTTGAGAAGAGGACTTAAAAGAATGTAAATTTAATCTAATTGCAAACTTATTCTATAATGCAAGCAAAAAGAAACTAATCTAAATCCTATCTCAATCGGGTAGATGAAAATCTAACCCAATTAAGAGCAAGATAATTAAGTGATGAGAATTAAAATATGTCTGGCTTTTAATTAATGTCAAACTAACGAAGAAATTCAATTAGCTCACATTTGTGAGTACCAAAACACATTCTATTGAGACCATTTGACTAAAATAATAAATCAACAACACTCCGGAAGAAATTCACAAAAAATGATATCGATTATCATATCAGTCAAACTAATAATTAAACAATAATATGTGGAAGAAATTCACAACACATTACTATTTAATAAATCAGTGTTATAAGACAAATTTCTGAGTAATGGTTACTCAGAAATCAGAGTTTAATTCATAAGAGTAGAGATACTTAACAATTTGAGACAAATTATCCATATCAACAGAAATGCCAAACATGAATAAAATGAAACAACAATTTTATTAAAATAAAAATGAAACTGGTATTTGATACAGAAATGCCAAAAATACCAGTTAATTGAATCTGCTTCTCTGATCCTGGTCTCTAACAGTACTTTACATTACTTGAATTTTTGCTTTCAAGACTAGAGCTGCAGAAATGCAAACTCTGCCCATCATGCATAATAAAAGACATAAAGCATAAACCTTCAATAATGTTCAGATCTGAAACTTTCTCTCCTCCCCATCTACAACTCTAAATTCCTATAACAGAAATGCTTTTAGAAGTCTGGAATTGCAGAGGAGAGCAGCCCCTTTTTACATTTTGCCATCTACAATTTATAATCCTCCCAAAAGTATTTTTAGAAGAGAGTTTGTTGAAGAAAAATCTGCCCAATCCAACTTTAATTGCTCAAAAATTTCAATCTTTAATTGTTGGAGTCTTCTCATTGATTGAAATCTTTTTCCTCAATATCCCTTCTATTGTTTTTTCCTGCAAAAGAAAATTAAAATGAATTAAGATGCAACAATAAAATCCAAATATTATTTCTAAGATTTAAAACAAATCCAATCAAATTCTATTTAAATAAATAAAAAGGAAATTTGAGCTTCTTATTGATGCTCATAACGATCTTAATTAACCAAGGATAATATTGATCCATGAATCTGCAATTAGAAGAGGCTGGGCAAATGAAAATGAAGAAAAAAAAACTCAGAAAATTGATTTTATTTTTAGAAATTCGGAGCTTGATCTTCTGCCTGATTTTTGACCCAATAAATCATCAAATCTGTCAGTGAAACCTCCTCAGAAATGTTCTCCTTGATTTTATCTTTCCAATGAACCGTCCTGGGCCTCATTTGGTCAAGTATAACTCAATCTATGAGCTTCCAAAGTTGATGAGTCAAATCTGGCATAAATCTGGAAATTCTGTTTGCTAGGCTAAAAATCAGAATTTTTAATTAGAAATTTAATCCTAAATTAAATTCTAATTATCTAATAATTAATTCTAAATTAATTATTAACTAACTAACAATTAATTCAGTTACAAAATTAAATTAATATACAAATGATTTGAAAAAATTAATTTAAATACGATTAATATTATAGTTAAAATTATATTAAAATTATAATAAACATTATAATTATAATATAATTATTATAATATAAAAAATATAAAAATTAATTTACAAACCATTGGAATCTATCCAAACCTAAAACCCATAAAACAAACCATTGAAATCAATCTAAACCCATTAATTCATCCACGTAAGATTATGGAGGGATATGGTGAGTGGAGTGTGAGGTGAGGGTGACGTGAGGGTGAGTGAGGTGGAGATACGGGAGGCATAAGGGATGAAACAAAAAAAAGAAAAAAAGAAACTTTATATTAAAAAAATTTAACACATCGCATATCGCAAGAACCTTGGATGGGGGTTTTTTAAATGTGCATGTTCTAAAAATTGCGATGGATCCAAAATTGCGATATTGCGATATGCGATGGATCCAAAATTGCAAAATTGCGATCTTGCGATATTGCGATATTGCGATATGCGATGGATCTAAAATTTGCGATCTGTGATCTGTGACGAATCCGAAATTTGTGATTTGCGATCTAGGACGGATCCGATGATGTAATAATTTTTTATTTTTATTTTTATTTTTTTTAAATTTTTATTTTGGTTTTATTTTAATGATGTTTAGTTTAGCTATGAAATTTTCTAAGCTACAGCCACTCCGAAAAATAATTAAAAAAAAAAGCGTTTTTAACCCAGACTAGAAAAATGATGGTACTTCAAAGGAGTACCATTTTTAAACCAGTTGACCAAATGAGGCGAAACAAGCGTCAATGGAAGGCTTATAAAAAATCGATTCAATCAAAACAAGAATCCAAAGAAAATGAAAAATTAGCAAAAGCGTAGGATAATCATTAAAATAAAATCCTAAAAGGTGCTTAGCCAAAAATTTATAAAAAGGGTCCCCATTATTTGAAGTGAAGAAGTCAAAAATGGGGGGGTTGTGTTTTACCACAACAATGGCGACACACGGGAGAAGAACCAGTTATCTCTGTTTGATATGAATGAGATTTTCCTAAAATTCAAGTAAAAATAATTAAAGAAAAGAGAATTATGCTTAAAATGCTTGGCTAGGTTCATTAGTCTGAATAAAAGAAAGAATCATCTAACTGTAATTTTTCTTAAAATTCCTCATAAATTAAAATATTTCAAAACTCTATATCAGTCCTTAATTAGTTGTAGAGATAAAGCAAGGGTCACTTTACAGCTTAGCTTTTAAAATATACTCATTTGTCACAGGTAGAGCCACTGTTGCCAGCAAACATCTATAGTCTCGACAGGGTTACCTTTTAATCACCAATGATTCAGAATCCCATCTCTTTAAGAATTATTGACCTAGAGATAAATCCATTTATTATTATTATTATTATTATTATTTTTATAAATAATTATTATAAATCTTAAAAGTCATTGTCCTAGTTTGGTAGCCAGATAGTTGACAATGCCATTCACTGGTTATAATTAGACTGAACAAGCTGGCTCGTGATGAGACCCCTTGTCTTATAATTGTTTGCAATCATAAGCCATTACCCTGGTTTGTTTGGCAGTGTTGGTAATGTTAGTCTATTTCTCCCCTATGATCATGGTAAGTAGGCTCATGATGAGACCTCTTATCTTTTAAGTTTAAATATATCTCTGGATTATACTCTAGAAAAATAAGACTCTTTGGGACAGGAAGAATTATTGACTCCTTAAGTGTTAAGAATGACAATTTTAGAGTTAAAAGGTGCTTTGCTGTAAAGTGTCTTTACTTGGTTCAAAATAATTTTTCTTGACTGATAATAGAACTTTGAAAGATCTTAATAAAATATTGAAATTTTAAAATGATTACAATTTTGATGAAAAATAAATTTCTCCAGATTTTATGATACTTTATCAACTTCTCTAAATCGGTAATCTCTTCCTTAAGTATGTCTACCTTTATAATAAGAAAATCAAACTTTACTAAGAGATTTAAGAAAAAGTTAATAGATGACTATTAACAATTTTTTCTCCGTGTATGCCAACCATAGTTAGGTAATAAGAAGGTCTTCCATATAAATTATGGCAAAGTCACCAAAATCAAAATTGAAAACCAAAAGAAAAAGAATTCTTATGCTAAAATGAGAAAGAAATCAGCAAAAATTAAAAATGAAGAAAATTTAAAAATGGAAAGGAAAATCCAAGTTTCGCAAGATAAACTCAAACAAGAATGTTTATACCAATGTCTCAACAATATGAAGAAAAAAAATAATCGTGTAATCAAGCCTTCTTATGCCAAGATTTAGAAAAATCATACATTGCAGGTTGTAAGTATTTTAGGCTTTTTTTAGATAGCAGTAACAATAAAATTCAGCCACAATAAAAACTTTTTGTCTGATATCAATCTTCTTGTTTTAAAGCATCAACTTAATCATTTTATAATGAAAGGAATGCTTAAAGAAACAGCTAAAGGTTCTGAAACTTCCTGGTGTAGCTATTTCAATGAGGATTATCGCTGCTTCTTGAAATTAAACCAGGAGAAGAGTATGGTCTTCGAAAATATGATCTGGCGGAGGATTGGAAACTTTTATGAAGAGCTGGAAAACAGATTTATATATCACCAAAATCAAAACTGAAACTAAAGTAACGAAATGGAAATAAATGAAAGTGGGTACATGAATCTTACCATTGGATAATTGCTTTTGATCTTACCTGAAAGGTATCAGTTTCTCCAAACTAGCTGACTTCTTATTTTAATTAACATTAAAAACTTGAAGAAGTCAAACTAACCAAAATCCTATAACCCAAAAATCATTATTTATTTTATTTACACTAAAGCAAGCAGTAAAATGTAAAAATGGAATGCTTAGTGCTCAAGGGAATTGAAATTAAAAGAAATGCATCAAAAATGAAAATGTGAATTTGCAGTAACGAATGTTTCTCAAAATATTATAACTTTCATATAAACTCCATGATTTTATAAATTGTCAAGAATCAAGACCAAATCCAAAATAATAAATTAAAATATGAAAATAGAGATGTCTTGAATTCCTTTTTAATTATGGAACTATATATTTAAAACTGAAATACATGAAAAATCAGAATGATTTGAATATACTGCAAATTGTTCATTATTTGCTTTCTTACCATAGTGGTTACCCAAGCTTGCTTTTAAAATAACACATCGCCATATTGGATGATTCGCATCACATGTTTCTTCATCATGCAAGATTTCACCTTTGTTGCTATGCCATATATCGATTAAATGTTAATGACTCAAAAACATGCATTAAAAAATATCACACCGGAGATTGCAATGGCATATGAGTGAGGTAATACATCAAAGATCTTTTATGACCAATTTTTTATCAAAACTGCTAAGAGCTACTTCCGATGAAATCTTATGATATTGTTTTTAATTTCGATTGGGTTTTCCAAATGAATAGAAACAAGTTAAAGAATGATCAAATTGTAATGAATCTCAAATAAAATTTCCTTGATCCTGATGCAAATTTTGAAATGGGTTTGCTGCTTACTTCAAGTTTTGAAAACAAATGAAAACCTGCAAACAAAACAGAAAAAATATAAACTAAAGAAAAGATAAACTAATAATAGATGAAAATGAACTTGTAAATGCATACCTGGAAAGAAATTGTCTGTATATTTTACCTCATGAATCTTCAAATTCTTCCTTTGATTTATCAAAATTCTGACTTTTTTCAAAATCATCTCATTATTTATTCTAAATCGGAGTGAGCAATTAGCCTAAATAAGATATGTTTATTCATGTTCAGGAAATATAAAATTTACCAGAAATAAATATGAAACTATGCTTCTTTTTTGAATTGCAACAACAATTTATTACCTCTGCACATTCCGAATTAACTTGAGAAAAATCTGTATTGTTATAGTGACTGTTCAGTAATGCCTTTAGTATTTAAAACATCAGATAATAAACTAAAGGTCCAAATGGGATAGAGCCACTACAGATTTAAATGTGTGCACATAGCAAAATAGACACCCTTAAAATCATTTTAACAAATTTTCGAGGAAGATAATATGAACTTCATGTGATTACCATGAAAGGTTAGACTGAATAATAATGATCAAATTGGAATTAAGCTTATAATAGACAGTCATATCTTTAATGGGAAAATGAGATCATGAAGCTCTGTATCTTCAAAACCTTTAACAAATAAATTTCAGAAGAAAATCATATAAGGACATTTCGAAATAGAGAAAAGTGGGTTTGAGGTGATTGGTGCCAAGTGCAACCTCAATTGAATTTAGTCAAGACATTATTCAAAATAGGCAGAGTAGAGATATTGCTGAAATAAATTTTGATTTAAAATATGGGGAGCAAGAATTAGAAATTTTCTGATAAGAGGCAAATATTTCCCTGAACATGTATATGAAATGAGAAGGGATGGTTGCTCATTTTATTTTTTATCTGAAGAACTATTAAGAATAAATTAACTACATAAAACAAACTAACTAAATTAATTCTACTTCTATTCTAACCATATACATGAAATTGACTAGGTATAGTCATATTTCCAATGTAACCATTTTCTCATTTTAATCCCTGTATGTATGTACAATTCAGATGTTAGTAATAAAAATACAAATCTAATTGAACTAAGAAAATTAAACCTGAAATCAGAATGTACAACTATTGTTAAAAGCTTATCTAAAATCTCCTTCTCATGAAATTTTCTTTCCTATTGAATACCAATTGGATCATAGAAATCTGGATTAATTTCTATTAATAATTGGGAACTGTTCAAAAGAGGAGATGAAAGGCCAGATTGTGGATATGAGCTTTCAGATTCAAAGGCCTGGAAGAAACTGTTAGTGTTATGTGTAAATGTTAAGTTATTGACAATCTTCCATGAAGGAAAAATTTCCAAATATTTTTCAAATGAATCAAACAAAAATGGATGGAAATATTTCAAATGAAATGGAAAATTATTAATTAAATTGGATTGCTAGCAGACTTCTAAAAATACATTCTCTTGTTGATATTGCCTTTGAGAAGATAGAAGCTTTTGATAAAACATTAGCATTGATTGAAATTGAAATTGAAATAGCTTTTGATGCTTTTGATTATAATATAAAACTTCAATTTTACAACAGGGCAATGTATCAATTGAATGTTTGATAATAAAGTACTTAATATGCCAGCGTAATGTATCAAAAATCTGAAAAATAAAATCTGAAAATAAATCTGATTTAATACAAAATAAGTGAGGAAACAAAAATAAAATGAAATCACTATTTGTACAACTAATGTTACAACACAATTGGGATTGTTTTGAAATAATTTCTTTTTCACAAGGATTGGCCAGAATTATGGAATTTGAGTAATTTCGAATTCCAACTTGTGAATTAGAAAGAGATTTATGATTATGAACATGAATGAAAGCTTGATCATGGTATGAATCATAAATTGGAATATTTTCTTGAATAGTGAAATCATGAAGATGATTATCTGCTTTAAAATGAGGATTAGTTGAAATAATTTCTAAATTGAAATGTTCCTCATTCCAAGATGTTATTTGAATTTTCTTATGAGAATTCTCTTGAGAAAAATAGAAATCAACATCTTCTATGTCAGAGTAATTATCATAAATGACTTCACAAGATTCTCTAGAATTCCCTTCAATCTTATCCAATATATCCAAACAAGGAGGAACAAGAATTTCATGTTCATTAATGGCAAAAGAATGATCATTAATTGCTTCTCTATCTTGATAAAAACTTAATGGTAATTCATTTAGATCAGCCTCTGTATTTTCTGAAATATCATTAACACCAAGAGGGGAAAAATTACCATCATTAAAAATATCAGGATAAAGGGAAAAATGTGAATGTGAAATAATGCATTTAAAAATGTTCTTGTTTGAGAATTCTTGTACATTATGCTAATTGTAAATTTCAGATTCTAAATCATTCCTTTGCGTACTCATGCTTTTATGAAGAAGATTGCTTTGCTGCTCTGATTCCAGCATTTTATCATCATGAAAAGATTCAGAAATTTGTACAGCAGTTTGCATGCTATTATTTACTTTGATTGTTGCTTGCACTTGCTGATTTGCAATCTGATTTTCTGAATTTAATGCAAAGAAACTTTCAGATTCCAATGCAGGTCTTTCTCCAAAATTGTTGTTGTTGTTTTCTTGCATTTGATTAGAAATATTTTCCAAGCTTTGTGAAACCTCTTCATCACAATTTATTTGCGCATCCATATTGGAATTCTCATTTATATTGGAAGGGGATGGAACAAAACTTGAACTAATTTCATATGGATCGGGAATAGGAGGAAGAGAATAATTATGTTCAAACCAATCTAGTGATTCTTCTTTCATAGGTTGATCTTTGACATCAAATTTTAAACAATTTAAATGAAGTCGAATATTAAAATCTCTAACAGACTCATTTTCATTTCAAATATATTCAATTTCATCACATACCTGATCATAATCATAGTGGTCAAATTTACAAATGAAAATTGTAACAAATTGATCCCAGCTGTGAATTGAGGCAACCGGAAGAGTTCTACACCAGTTTCTGGCTTTTGCCGCAAATGTGAGAGTAAAAATTCTGCATAAGATACCTTCATCAATTCCTTGAAAATCATAATTTGAAACATTTTGAATAAATTGAAGGACATGATTAAAAGCAGAAGAATTTCTCTCACCATTAAACTTTACCTGAGACAAGAGTCTTACCACTTTGGGTGGAGTATTGGAAGATGCACGTCCATGGATACAACTCCAAATTGGAAGTTTAAAAGGAGCCATCGTGATTAAATAAAATGTTAAAATTGAAAAGACTCCAACAGACAACAAGTTTCAGGCCCTCCTTCTAGCGCCAAAAATGTTGAGGCCTCGAAAATCGCTGCTACAACATTGGGGGATAACCACCCGGTCCGGACCTTAATGCAGCTCATTTTCCGTTTATGATAGTGGCTCCGACTGGTTTAACTAGGTCCAGTTACCTTTTCCCTATCGCTATTGGTTTACGATATATCATTAACTACCAATAGACAGGGATATCAGATCAATTCTTCTTGTTGATCAGGCAAGAGAATGACCCTTAAGCTGATTTGGGTTCAGCCAAACCACAACTAAGATTTTGCCTCTTTGAGAAGAGGACTTAAAAGAATGTAAATTTAATCTAATTGCAAACTTATTCTATAATGCAAGCAAAAATAAACTAATCTAAATCCTATCTCAATCAGGTAGATGAAAATCTAACCCAATTAAGAGCAAGATAATTAAGTGATGAGAATTAAAATATGTTTGGCTTTTAATTAATGTCAAACTAAGAAATTCAATTAGCTCACATTTGTGAGTACCAAAACACATTCTATTGAGACCATTTGACTAAAATAATAAATCAACAACACTCCGGAAGAAATTCACAAAAATGATATCGATTATCATATCAGTCAAACTAATAATTAAACGATAACATGTGGAAGAAATTCACAACATATTACTATTTAATAAATCAATGTTATAAGACAAATTTCTGAGTAATGGTTACTCAGAAATCAGAGTTTAATTCATAAGAGCAGAGATACTTAACAATTTGAGACAAATTATCCACATCAACAGAAATGCCAAAACATGAATAAAATGAAACAACAATTTTATTAAAATAAAAATGAAACTGGTATTTGATACAGAAAGGCCAAATATACCAGTTAATTGAATATGCTTCTCTGATCCTGGTCTCTAACAGTACTTTACATTACTTGAATTTCTGCTTTCAAGACTAGAGCTGCAGAAATGCAAACTCTTCCCATCATGCATAATAAAAGACATAAAGCATAAACCCTCAATAATGTTCAGATCTGAAACTTTCTCTCCTCCCCATCTACAACTCTAAATTCCTATAACAAAAATGCTTTTAGAAGTCTGGAATTGCAAAGGAGAGCAACCTCTTTTTACATTTTGCCATCTTCAATTTATAATCCTCCCAAAAGTATTTTTAGAAGAGAGTTTGTTGAAGAAAAATCTGCCCAATCCAACTTTAATTGCTCAAAAATTCCAATCTTTAATTGTTGGAGTCTTCTCATTGATTGAAATCTTTTTCCTCAATATCCCTTTTATTGTTTTTCCTGCAAAAAGAAATTATAATGAATTAAGATG
Source organism: Pinus albicaulis (assembly GCA_034641835.2). Lineage (NCBI taxonomy): Eukaryota > Viridiplantae > Streptophyta > Pinopsida > Pinales > Pinaceae > Pinus > Pinus albicaulis. Next base: position 885,356,208 of record CM076584.1, on the reverse strand, counting down.
CAACAATAAAATCCAAATATTATTTCTAACATTTAAAACAAATCCAATCAAATTCTATTTAAATAAATAAAAAGGAAATTTGAGCTTCTTATTTATACTCATAACGATCTTAATTAACCAAGGATAATATTGATGCATGGATCTGCAATTAGAAGAGGCTGGGCAAATGAAAATGAAGAAAACAAAACTCAGAAAATTGATTTTATTTTTAGAAATTCGGAGTTTGATCTTCTGCCTGATTTTTGACCCAATAAATCATTAAATATGTGAGTGAAACCTCCTCAAAAATGTTCTCCTTGATTTTATCTTTCCAATGAGCCGTCCTGGGTCTCATTTGGTCAAGTATAACTCAATCTATGAGCTTCCAAAGTTGATGAGTCAAATCTGGCATAAATCTGGAAATTCTGTTTGCTGGGCTAAAAATCAGAATTTTTAATTAGAAATTTAATCCTAAATTAGATTCTAATTATATAATAATTAATTCTAAATTAATTATTAACTAACTAACAATTAATTCAATTACAAAATTAAATTAATATACAAATGATTTGAAAAAGTTAATTTAAATACGATTAATATTATAGTTCAAATTATATTAAAATTATAATAAACATTATAATTATAATATAATTATTATAATATAAAAAATATAAAAATTAATTTACAAACCATTGGAATCTATCCAAACCTAAAACCCATAAAACAAACCATTGAAATCAATCTAAACCCATTAATTCATCCACGTAAGATTATGGAGAGATATGGTGAGTGGAGTGTGAGGTGAGGGTGACGTGAGGGTGAGTGAGGTGGAGATACGGGAGGCATAAGGGATGAAACAAAAAAAAAGAAAAAAAACAAACTTTATATTAAATAATTTTAACACATCGCATATCGCAAGAACATTGGATGGGGGTTTTTTAAATGTGCATGTTCTAAAAATTGCGATGGATCCAAAATTGCGATATTGCAATATGTGATGGATCCGAAATTGAAAAATTGCGATCTTGCGATATTGCGATATTGAGATATGCGATGGATCCGAAATTGCAAAATTGTGATCTTGCGATATTGCGATATTGCGATATGCGATGGATCCGAAATTGCAAAATTGCGAACTTGCGATATTACGATATTGCGATATGCGATGGATCCGAAATTGCAAAATTGCGATATTGCGATATTGCGATATGTGATGGATCTGAAATTTGCGATCTGCGATCTGCGACGAATCTGAAATTTGCGATCTGCGATCTACGACGAATCTGAAATTTGTAATCTACGATCTGCGACGAATCTGAAATTTGCGATCTGCGATCTGCGACGGATCCGATGATGTAATTTTTTTTATTTTTTTATTTTTAATTTTTATTTTGATTTTATTTTAATGATGTTTAGTTTAGCTATGAAATTTTCTAAGCTACAGCCACTCCGAAAAAGAATAAAAAAAATAGCATTTTTAACCCAGACTAGAAAAATGATGGTACTTCAAAGGAGTACCATTTTTAAACCAGTTGACCAAATGAGGCGAAACAAGCATCAATGGGAGGCTTATAAAAAATCGATTCAATCAAAACAAGAATCCAAAGAAAATGAAAAATTAACAAAAGTGTAGGATAATCATTAAAATAAAATCCTAAAAGGTGCTTAGCCAAAGATTTATAAAAAGGGTCCCCATTATTTGAAGTGAAGAAGTAAAAAATGGGGGGGTTGTGTTTTACCACAACACTACTATAGAATATTGCAGCGTAGAGGTCTGCTGCTGATTCTGGTTTTGGTTCTGGGCCATCTGATCGAAGATATGCCAATACCCTTCTGGGATTTCCAAGGAATTTCTAGGTTGAAAAGTAGGGGCAGGAACAGTTTAGACAACACTCCCTTTATCTGGGATAATAAGTTTTTCCTATCGTCCTATTGTTTGAGGTGATTCAGGACCTTGGTTCTGAATAAGTTGAAGAACACTTCTCTTATCTGGGCTACTTATTGTTTGGGAAATTTCTATAGGAGACTTTAAGTCTGTGATTTCTCCCGTTTCCCCTTCTCCTTCTTGGAGATTACTAGCGTTCCCTTCGGGAAGGAAACCTGTGCAAGGATTCTTAATTTCTTGGGAATCTTGCTCAATTCCCTCTATTTGATTGTGTATCTCAGCGAAGACTTCAGATGGTGATTCTGTAGCCTGAAGGGAACTAGTAGGATGTCTAGAAGTAGTTCTTTTAAATCCTATTGATGGCTGAGATTTAGTTCTTTTAAAGATTTCATCAATAAAGGTTGTACGCCCAAGGGTCACCGGTCCCTTAGGTTTTTTAGTTTTAGGAGGAATTTTGTTTCACTTAGTTGATTTATTCATTCAAAGAAACAAACCTTCATTCCTACCTAAAGAAAGAAAGAGCTTACCTACTTCTGCTGTAAAGCAAGCTGCGAACAAGTGTGTTTCTTGCCCAGTGCGCAGGTTCTTACCTTCCATTTTTAATACCCAATTCTTCGCAAGCAGAAGAAAATCAGCTATGCATTACTCCTTTAAAATGACATACACTCTCCCCGGCAACGGTGCCAAAATGTCGAGTCATAAAAAGGTATCATTTGAACACCTAATTACCTCACATTAATTATCAATCCGGGAGCGTCTTTTTATTCCAAGAGTGTACTCTGTCTGAGGCTTGAAATTGTCTAAGAGCAATGCTATGAAGATGTAGTATAAAATAACAAGAACAAAAGTAACCAATGCTTGAAAAGAGACATAATTACAGGAAATATTAAACTACTTCAATCTTTGCAGAACATCGATAAGGGATGCAGTAGCAGCAACTCTTTCCCTTAGAAATCGATGCAAGATAACCAATTTGGGAATTTGGAAGCTAAAGCCTCTATCCTCTACAGTTGGAGATCTTAAAACAATCAAACTGAAAGAAAATTCAATGAAAGCAACTTTAACAAAATGCAATCTGAAAAGGAACAGCAGCGTGTAACTATAACGAACAGAAATGGAACAGCAATGGAAATTGAACAGCAATTACAATTCTAACACACTCAAAGCACTAAATTTCTATGCTTCAACTCTGTCGACAGCTTCTCACCGCACAATCATCAATTATAACCGATTATAAATTAAAGGAACAACAATTCAAATCAGATACGAATCGGTAAAGCTTTTTATGATAACAACGAAGTAATAGAACATCGAATTATGCTTATTGTAAGGAAACGAAACAGCAATGACTTTGTATTTGATCCGATCAACAATAAACCAATTCAAACATTAAACACACTCCACACGACAGTAAATAAAGATTAGAATACAAAGAGAGAATTAATTCCACCAGAGTCGGGCCCTTAGCGCCAGTGAAATACTGCTAGGCTAATTTAGAATTGCAGAAAGTAAATAAAGCACGTGCTTTGTATTAAACCAACATAAAATATTACAGAAAGGTTTTCTCTCAAACAGAGAGTTAATATAACAGGGAAAATGTGAAGTCTTTCGATCAATTCTCAATAACAAGAACAATCCGCCTCCCCCCGTCACTAAAGGACGTGGTTCTTTATATCAGTTCTTCGACGGACCAATCAAGGAACAAGATAAATTTTAATAGTGATCTCTCAGGATTGAAAGATCCTGAGGGATTCGCTCCTCTGTGTTTAGTTATCGTGTTGTTTTTGCTGATTGTGGTCGAGCTGCTTCCTGCCTTTTCTGGGCTATTCATTCAGATATCCTTGCCTTTGGCTGGATATGATTCAATGTTGATGGAGTAGCAATTGAATTTTTCTCAACCACACCTTTGGTACAGCTGTTCACCTCTCCGAATTCCTGTTTTTCAATAAAAAAGTAGCTTTTAGTCACCTTTTTGTATTAGACATAAACCTTTCCAATTCTATTATAATTCCTATGATGAATTACCTTTCCAAGGCAAACAGGAGTATATTTATGGTAAAGAATGAGTAAATGTACAATAATTTCATACCTCTTTCACTACCCAACAACTGTTAGACATTAATTCCTTCATCGGCCATTAAAAAACCTGCAGACATATGATAAACATGTTAAGAAATCCATGCAAGCTTGGTTAGAATTCTTGCAGAGGCTTTGGGGTGGTGGAAGAGCGGTGAGGAAGAATGTGATTGCAATGGAAAATGGATGAAAAACCTGGCAGAGCAGCTAACCAGGTGCTTTGGAGTTTTGGGCGCGAGGATGACGGTGGACCATTAGATCAGGATGATCAACGGTGGAGATTGGTTAATGAAGTCATTTGGGAGATCGATGAAATGGTAGGTGAATGAAGTCGCAATATAACATGGACCGTTAGATCAGGATGATCTACGGCTGTGATTTAAAGTGAAAATGACATTGCGGGGGAGGGTAGGTAGTATGGCAGAAAACCGGCAGCGATTTTCAGAAAATGAAAAGGGGGGGAAGCAGTTTTAACTTTTGGAGTGCGATATAGGTAAGCATTCGACACGTGGATTTCTGAAACCACTTTTATCGTGTAAAAGTTGCGCACTGTGGGAAGGACTCAAAAATTATGTGAAATTGATCTTCGACCATTGGATTGGAGGCTCCAGATCCAACGGTGTGGGTTGAACGCGATGGATGAAGAGCTGCGGGGTGAATTTTATGCGGGGCCCATGGTGGAGAAAGGTTTCATGACGAAAACCAAGGTTTAAACAGAAAAGGCGGAAAAAATGACTTTTAGCGTTAAGGTGTAAAAACTTATGCATGGGCAAGTACAAAGGAAAAAGGTGAAAATGAGGGGAAACGGGGGCGTTTGGTGGTGGGGCTGGGAGTAAGAAGGAAAATATCGGTGGGTTAAATGAGGGCCATCGTATCATGATAGACATCAACGACGGAGATTAAAGCTGGGTCGATAATGAAAGGCTTATGAACGGAGCGCGATACGAACTCAGCCTTTGGTTCTTGTGGATTCGACGGCTGGGATTAAATAGGGAATCAGCATCGGAGGAGACGAGGAAAATGGACTAAGCCTTTGCATTTTACCGATGCGATGGAGTGATGCGATGTGGTTCGTCCGATCTGAAGAAAGATCGATGGTGGAGATTAAATCGGAGGTTGGGATGGTGGAGGCTTATGTGATAGAAGGACACGATGCGATGAAATGCTGGTCGTTGGATCTGGAGGAATGAATGGATGGGATTAAATTGGGGATCGCACATCAGGGGTGAAAAAGTGAACAAGACTTTGGATTTGCGATGTGCGATTAAGCACTAGCCGTCGGATCAGACGAGAGATCAACGGTCAGGATTGAATCGGAGGGTGTAATGACAAAGGACTATGGACATAGTGCGATTGAATCCTGGTTGTTGGTTCTTGTGGATTCAACGGTCCAGATCAAATCAATGGATGTGGTGATGGGGGCTGCGAGAGAGGTGCGATTGAATCCTAGCCATTGGTTCTTGTGGATTCAACGGTCCAGATTGAATCGACGATAGGAGGAGAAGGGCTTATCGCATCGGAAGATTTGGAAGAATAAAGGAAAAAATCAGGAAAAGGAAACTCCTATTGCGATTAGAGATAAGGGCCAGCACCTGGTTATGGCTTCAGATCACATGTGGAAAAGGGGCTAGGGCCAAGGCAAAAAGGGGCTTAAGGCCTTAGTGTAAAAAATGGGTTTTTAGGCCAAAAATGAAGGTTTTTCAAGGCTTTTTTGGCTTTCGGTAAAGGGGAAAAGGGGTGTTTTAAACCTATAAAAGGGATTTTTAGAGGTTTAAAGGGATTTTGGAGGCTTTTAAAGGGAAATGGAGGGTTAAAAGATGAAAAGAAGGTTTTATGAAAATAAAGGGGAATAAGTGGACATGGGCAGTTTCAGTGGCCTTTGGGACAACTTTCTTTGGTGAATCAGCATGGCTTTAAGATGGAAATAATAGTGAAGATGAACCTCCAGGACATGACAAACATAAGACTTCAAGGATGATATATTTTCAAAGGAAATAAATCTCTTGAAGGCTTCAACAAAAATTTAGCCACCATTTAGCATATCAGAATTTATAGGTGGCTAATAGTGGCTCCACTTGGGGAGGACAGCTTGCCCTTTAGGTGTCCAGAACCTCAATAATCTTTGTATTTAGCAGACAAGTGCCTTTCCATTGGGCAGCATTTTTTCTTTCCTTGATTGGTTTTCCTTTGATCTGATAACCTTTGCAGCAACCTGAAAAACTTGTCATTCTTCAAAACAACATTTCTACCTACCCATTCCTACTAACCTAGAATTTTTTCTCCCTTTGAGTGCACTTGGACTGGAAAACTCTTCCTTCAAAATTTTATTTTGTAAACAGAAAAATAAGCCTATCTAATGCTATCCTTATTTCTCCATGAGTTCAGATTAAGTAGTTTAACTCATGAGTTTCTCTACCTAATCTAATATCTGTCAGGATTAAACGGTCTGACAGATTTTCATTCTCTATATTCTAAGACAGAAATTGAAACACAACCAAAACAGGATTAGACTGTCTGGCTTGCTGTGGGTCCATGGCATAAAGACAAGCTGCACATGAACTGAAACTAGCAGAAATTAAAAAAAACTTGGAAGGTTTAAAGATCTGAAAATCAAAAACATTCTTCCTTCTTGCTGTGACTCAGATTTTGAGCTTTTTAGAGTCACCTTTCTTTCTTCATTTCAGCTCTAGTTTTGATCTTGTTAGAGTTGTTCTCTTTTACTTTGTTGGTTCAAGTTTTGAGCATGTTAGAACCAGTTCTCTTCTTCTATCCTAATCCATTCTACTGATAAGCCAAGATTAAACAGTTTGGCAAATCTTCTTCACTATCCTATTAGCAGTAAATTGAAATCTTCCCAATCATGATTAGGTTGTATGTTTGGACAGTATTGCTCCTTGAAGTAGTGGCATTTGAGCTTGCACACTTTCATATTTCCTTTCTTTTTGGTATGGGGCTATACCTTTCTTGTTTTATTTCTGCCCTCTTTTCTATTTTTTATTGTTTTTTGTATTTCTCTTTCTTTTTCTTGATGCAAATGGTATGAACAATGGATGAAAAACTCTGAAAATTAAGACTCTTGACAGAAATAGTGTTTAGGAATCCTGCCATTGACAGGGCCTCCCAACACTTCTTCACCATTCAGTTCTTGCAGGAAAAATGCATTATGCCCTCTTATGGAATGAATAATGTAGGGCCCTTTCCACAGATTTTCAAACTTACCATGTTTTCCTTTCTCTTCCCTCCTCAAATCCCATTTTAGAACTACATTCCCAAATTGGAAGTCATTTTCTTTAGTCCTCTTGTTAAATAACCTTTTTATGTTTTCTTGGACTTTTTGAGTTCTCTAATAAACTTCCTCTCTGGTCTGCTGCAAATGGATGATCTGATTGATCCTTCTATGCATATCATTTTGTTCAACTTGGACTTCCCGAAGGAGTTTCATGACTGGAACTCCCAAAGATGTTGGGAAAACAACATCCATTCCCTAGACCAGTTGATAAGGGGACATGTTGATTGACTTTTTGGTAGTTAACCTGTCAACCCATAAGGCATGAACAAGCTTACTATGCCATGCTTTCTGGTTCTGCTCCAACATCTTTTTGATGATGTTGATCAGGCTCTTGTTTTAGGATTCAACAAGTCAATTTCCTTGGGGGTAATAGGCAGTGGAGTGGCCCAAGTTGATATGGTATTTATGGCAGAAATCAACCATATTCTTGGATTTAAAGGTAGCAACATTGTGTGTGATTATTTTCCTAGGAAAGCCAAATCTGGACAATATGTTAGTCTTAAGGAATTTAATGATGACAGAGTCAGTAGCATTCCTAGTGGGTATGGCCTCTATCCCTTTGGAAAAATAATCTGTGGCTGTGAGGATCCATTTATGCTGGGTTGAGGAGGGTGGATGGATTTCCCCTATAAAGTCTAAACCCCACTGTTGGAAGGGTGCTTCAACACTAATGGGTTTCAAGGGTAAGGGCAAGAGCTTTCTTCTACCATCAAATATTTGGCACTTGTGGCAAGACATTACTAGTTTGTGGGTATCTGGGAAAAGGGTGGGTCAATAGTAACCATATCTGAGGATTTTGTTTGCTGTGGTCTTCCAATTTAAGTGCCCTCCACATTCTCCTTCATGCATTTCACGCATGATTTTTCCTGCATCATTCTCAAATAAACATTTTAGTAGTATCCCAACAACATTTTTCCAATAGAAAACTCCATCTATCATGCAATAATTTAAAGCCTTCTATTTTACAAATCTAGCTTTTGTTTTTGACAAAGAAGGAGGAGCATTTAAGTAAAGTAGCACATAAATGATATCAGCATACCATGGAGAGTTCATGAATGTTTCTTCAGTAAAGGGTGTTTGGAACTCTTCTATTTCTTCCAAGGCATCAACCATATTCATATCTAGAGCTTTGAAATTAGACTCGGCCATGAGTTTTGCTAATCCTTGTCCCTTGATGAGTTTAGTAGGCCTGATTTCTAAGTCGTATTCAAGGATAGTGGCAATCCACTTTCCCCTTTTACCATCGGGGTCCTGACTTAAAATGTCTTTGACTACGGTGTGCAGCACAAAGGCAATGATATGTGAATGTAAAATGTACACTCTAAAATATTTTAACGCTTTTACCAGTGCTAAGGCTTGCTTCTCCATGATGTTGTATTTGAGTGGGGCATCTCTTAAGGCTTTGCTGAAGAAGGATATAGGTTGTTCTTGCCCCAAGCTATTCTTTTGCAACAATACTGCAACTATTGTATGTTCCGATGCAAAGGAAAAAATATAGAAATCTTTGGTGAAATCAGGACTGATAAGGACTAGTGCTTGAGTAAGGGCTTGTTTTACCAGTTCAAATGATTGTTTAGCTTGCATTGTCCATTTAACACCTACTTCTTTCCTGAGCATGTTAGTGATGTTTCTTAATAGCTCAGCAAGATTGGGGATGAACCTCCTCAGAAAATTAATCTTTACAATGAAAGACTGTAATTCTTTGAGATTTCTAGGGTGGTTGAGTATTCAGTATGCCATCAATTATTTTAGGATCTATCTTGATCCCCTCTTCAGAGATTATATGACCGAGAAGATTTCTTTCTTGGAGGCTGAAGAGTGTCTTTTTGGGATTTAAATACAAGCCAAACCTTCTGCATTTCTCAAAAACCTTCCTTAAATGTTCCAAATGTTCTTCATCAGTTTTGGAGAAAATTGTAATTTCATCAAGGTAAATGATCATAAAATAGCCTATGTCCTCTAAGAAGGCTATGTCCATGGCCCTCTGAAAAGTGGCCCCTGCATTCATCAAACTGAATGGCATTTTGACATACATGAATGTCCCCCAAGGCGTGGTAAAGGTTGTTTTCTGCTGATCACTTGGGAGGACTAACACTTGATTATAACCCGAGAACCCATCTAATAATGATATTCGTTTTGACCCAACTACCCGTTGGAGAATGTGGTGCATTTTTGGCAAGGGGTAGTTATCTTTCAGAGAGGCTCTATTAAGGTTCCTGAAGTTGATACACAGCCTGATCTCCCCTGTCTTCTTCCTGACAGATACTAGATTGGAAACCCAGTCTAAGTATCTAAGAGGAACAATGATCCTTGCCTCATACATCTTCCTAATTCCTTTTCTATTGCAGGAAGTAAAACAGGTTTTATCCTCCTTAATTTATGTCTGAAAGGTTTCTGATTTGGGCCTTAAGAGGGATCTTGTGTTGAATGATGTTGGTGTCATATGATTTCAAATATTTATAGTCCCATGCAAAAACATCTATAAACTCTTTGAAGAGTGCTATGTATTTTTGTTTGATGTGGGTAGGAAGGATGTTATATAACTTAATCATTTTAGGCTCAATTGGGCTGCCTATGTTGTGCTCTTCCACATTAGTTTCCATGGTTTATGTTTTTGGTTCCTTAGCCACATCGTTGAAATCAAAGAGTTGTTCTAATGGAGCAAGGCCTTTGGGTACGGTATCACCTTTACATTCCAGAACTTCGAGGTCCCTTTGATTTGGATCATCAGGTAATTTTGATTTGAAAAGATGATCAAACTGATTTACATTAGTAGGAGAGGAGGACTCCGTTTCAGGAATTTGTTCCCCATCTAAACATTCTTTTTCATGGCTGAAACTTGGTGATGCTGTGGAAAACTCATTTTTTGACAGCGGGAAATCCTCTATATGGTTATCATTGTTAAAAACTTGCCAATGATCTTCGTTATCAAGCACCGCTGGTCTGGTTTTTACCTTTATAATGAGTTTTTCATTGATTTGAGGTATTTGGAAATTACTAGCAGTAAAATCCAGTTCGTTTTATAGGTGATTTTGGGCTCTTGGTATGAACATAAGCTCATATTTTTCGAAATTTTTCAGGATATATAACATAGTGTTTCTATATTCTCTAAGTATGTGGTTTTTGGTTGAATATTCCCCTTTGATTTGTCTGATAATTAACTCAGAATCTCCCTATACTGATATCTTTTTGGCCTTTACATCTTTAAGTATGTGCACGCCAAGGAGAAGGGCTTCAGATTCTGCAATGTTGTTGGTGCATGAAAAATCTAATTTTTAGGCATGTCCTTTGTTTGTGTTGTGTATCCATACACCGGCTCCTGCACTATTTTTGCTGCAAGAGCCATCAAAGCTCATTCTCCAAAGTGTTTCTGTTTCATTCTCACTTGTTTTGTGTTACTCTAGGCTGTTGGAAGTTGAGATATCTAGAGGTTGAGAAGAAGACAATTATGAATGCTCTGGCACGCTAATGTCCTGCTCATTTTCTTCCTTTTTTTGGGTGACTTCATCTCCATTGTATAAAATAAAGGAATCTATATCTGAATGGGTGGAATAAATAGGAGTGTTGTGAGGTTTGTCCTTGCTGCTCACCATGTATTTCGTAAGGGTTTCCCTATATAATCTTCTGGTTTGACCAAACACTAGTATGGTGGCATAAGACATATCCATTTGAAGGGTGCCCTGAATCTTAGCTCCACATGATCTAGAAAATAGCATGCCATATTTTTGGGGAATGTCAGCTACTACCACATCCATTACAAGATTCTTGGCAGGAATTTGAGACAAGTTAACACACAAATATTTAATTAACCCCAAGCATTTGACCCTTCTGGAATCAAAGGAGTATAGGTCTTTGTATGGTCTAGTAATCTCTAAGCCTAAGCTTTCCATTACTACCTTGGGCATAAGGTTGTTTGATGCTTCTGATTCTAGCATGGCATTGTGTAAGATTTTGTCATGTATGTTTAGACTGACATAGAAGGGAGGCACAACCCCTTCTTGGTATTTTCCGTTAATTTTAGTACCAAACAACAATTTTGGCTTGTCATCTGTCAAGTTCAAAGTATCAGTATCAAGATTTATATTCAAAGCTTTTAAGACCTGGTTTTTGTACACTTCCTGGGTTACTAATTCAGCCAGAGGTATGTTAATTTTAATCTTTGCAATCTCTCCCTCAAGGCTGAAAGGAACTATAATTTGATTTTGTCGTATTTACATCTATTTTCTCGCTTATGTTTCTTTCAGCAATTTTGACTTGCTGAGTTTTATTAGGACTGTCTACCTGAGCTATTTTAACAGGGCCACTAGTAGAGGCACTAGGACGACTTTCTTCAACATTTGGCTGGCTGCTTTTCTCTTTGTTTAAATCTGTCTTTTTAGTCAAAATGCAGGTTTTTTCTGCTGTTTTCTTAGGCTGATTTTCTGTTTTTTTCCTAACAGTAGAGCTAGTGTTTTTTTCATTTGGATTATCTATGTTCCCTTTTCTTCTTAGATCATAGTGTTTGTGAATTTCCATGATTGCATTATCAAACCCCAATCTATAATCTTTAGACTCCTGATATGTATCTTCCTTTGGTTCTGAGGAGAAGAAGCCTTGTTCTTCTTCAATTAGGAAAACATCATCCCCACTGTCCGATCCAATTAAGTTTACATGGTTTTCTTCCAAAATTTCAATCTCCCTTTCTTCCTCTTGATCTACATAGTTTTGTTGGAAGGGAGGTCTAACTTGCTGATCATTATCTCTTTTCCTATCTTGATTGTTTTCTCTTCTAAAGTTCTGGTTTATGTTTCTATTTTGGAGGTTGTTTTGAGGTTCTCTTGGTGGCACTCTATCACTCAAGTTTATCTTTTCAAGCATTCTCTCCATTACCTTCACTAGGTTGTCAATTTTGGTATCAGAGGATGAGGTTGAGGGTGCATAATAATCTTTATAAGTTACCCTCTTCTCTGATCTTAGCCTAGATCTTTTTTCAATTAAGTTTGCTTCTACACTCACTGCTCCCTTCTGCAGGTCTTCTAGAGTTACATAATCTCTCTCCCTCAGCTGATAGGCCATATCAACATCGAAGCCTTTAGGATATTTTACCAAGGCCATGCCTTGGGGAGGTTTCATGTGAGGTGGAAGGGCATTATAGACACTGTTAAACCTGGTGAAGTAATCATGAACGCTCTCCCCCTGATTTCTTTTAAGACTTTTATATTCTGCTAATATCTAGAGGGGGTTGCTTTTGATTTCCCATTTGTTTATGAAAGTTTGGTGTAAAGAGGGAAGATCATTGATGCTATTAGGGGTTAGGCCTTTAAACCACTTCTTTACTTCTCCTCCTAAACTTTGAGCAAAGATCCTCATCTTGACGCTCTCATCTTCTATTTCCATATAATCAAAATCATATTCCATCCTATCTACATGTTTTTGAGATGTGGTAGATTCTTTTCCAGTGAAATGGGGAATTTTAGACTGATAGTCATTTGGCAAGGGAGCCATAGGTTGTGGTAACACTAATGGGGCATACCATGCTACCATGGCTGGAAAGAAAGGTGGATTTACAGTGGGTGGATTGACAAGAGGGAAAGTGGGCTGCAATGGATTTTTTTTGGTAGTGGTAGTATGGATTGGAGTGGAAGAAACACTTGGACCGGAAAACTGGTTTTGAGCAGATTGATTATGAAAAAGGTTGAAGTGGTGGAGAAGTTGTGAATCAGGAGGAGTAGAGGGTGAAGCTTCCCTACTAAAGCTCTGTTGAAAGCCTGCAGTTCAAGATCAGTTTGGTTTAAATCACTTTGAGATCTGGTTCTAAAGATGTTCTTAGTATGATGTAAGTCAAAGTGTAAATCCTCTAAGACAACAAGGTTTTCAGGAAGAGATTTTGTTCTTGGGATGTTCCTATCAAAAGTTCATTTTCCAGCTCTAGAATTCTGCCATAGAATTCTCTCTAGATTTTCAACTATTGTAGGAGGATTAGGGTCTGGATGAGATCTAGTGTTGATCCTATGTGAAGCCAGACTACTTTCAAAGCTAAGAGAGGCTAAAGTTTGTAGGAAATTCTTTGAAAGTTTTGTCTCTCAGAATGTCTTATCTAATATAGGACTAGGCTTCTCAACTTCTTCAAAGGCTGGTTAACACAGTCCTAAAGAAATCTGGAGACCTATATGGGTAATAGGCCTACTGGGCTAATGGAGTCGCCAGGTGGAAAATTTTTATATTTTTGTGAAGGTAAAATTGTTTTACGGTTCCACCACCATGTTTATTATGAAGCCAATCTGAGATATTTTTGGATTTTGTACATTTTATGGTTATGAGAGTGTCCTATGTCTAGTTTTACACTTAGATAAGGTGCTCAAACAAACAGATTCTACTCTATGGCTTACTAACTGATTTTCTTAGAGATTTATAGGACTATAGAGTTTATAATAGTTTGCTAGGCTATCATAGATTCAATAGGTCCCACCGTGATTGCCATTATGTTGGGGTTCCTGTGTTTTGGTAGATTAGCTAACCAAAAGAAAAGACAACATCTAAACCTCTTTGGGATCTCAGGATCTAGCCCTCCTGGATCCAGAGAGGGATATCTCTATAAAGGTAAAGAATAATGTATCTTTAAAGTTCAAGTTAAGGTCTTAGGATATTTGTAGAGCACAAGGGTTTGTTTTGTTTGTTTGGTTGGAAAAATGTGTTTTATGTGGTATAGATAGAGCATGGGAATCTACAAGCTATTGGGAAATGGAGTCATGTGAAAGTCCCAAAAGTTATGACTGTGAAGGAAGGGAAACCAAAGGGAAAATCTAACTTGGTAAAGGATCTGTTGAATAATATAGGTGAAATGGGATGAAATTTAAGGAAGAAGAGTGAAAACAAGCTAAACCCTTTCACAATGGCTTAAAAGATTCAGGGAATGTCCTATTTCCTCCAGTAAGCTCACTTCTTTGGACTTAATCAACATAAACACCCAAAGGAAGGATAAATGTAGACTAAACCTTCGTTGATAAATTATAGGATTCGGGGAATGCCCTATTTCCTCCTACGATTTTACTGCTGAAGGCGCAATCAACAAAAACATACAATTGCATTCAAAGAAGAGGGAACGCCTCAGACATCTAGGACTGCAATTATAGGGACCTTTAACACAATAATAACAATAAGAAATAGGGGGTATGATTAAAACATACCTCACTGTAAAACTACAAGCATTAATAATCAAAGGGAGATTTCAGATACAATATTGAGTGGTAAAGAAAGAGGGAACGCCTAAACATTCTTTAGCACAACCGAATTAACCATTTCTGAAATAAAACAAACTAAATATTCAAGAGAGCTATTAGAATACCCTGTCATATTTAGTAGCAGAAAACATATAAACAGTGAAGGATAAACAGGTCAGAGGTGCTTCCAAGATACATTTCTTTGCCTAAAATTTTTATCATATTGTAAGTCAAAGAATAATGGAACAAAGTGATAAACGAGGGATAACATTAAAAATAGAGATTACTTCACCATAACCAGGCTCAGGGATCCGAAGGTCCAGCCTCCTTCATCAACAGAAAACACAAAGACTTCCACACTCTTTCAGAACACCAATGCTTCTTCAAAGCAGCAATATGTATTACTTCAGAATTCACAAAATGCCAACCTTTTACAATGAGACTTAGAAGAGTATTCATAGGAAAAATGAGGAAAAGTAGGTGAGGAAAGTTTTAAATGATCATTCATAGATAAGAGAGAGCATTCGAATGATCCATGCTATGTCATAAAAATAACATTAAATTTAGATAGGATCAATAACTTTGTAGCTTGTTGAGACCATTTTGATATGATAGAAATCACCCTCAGGGTGTCCTTGAGAGAAAAAACCATCTGGAGTGGTATTGTTATCTTCTTGGTGTGAGTTAAGTGAAGAATGGGCTATGAGAACTCCCATACTTCTAAATAACTGCTTCTGACAGCTTTTAGTAGCTTCCCTGGTGAAATAACTGCTTGGCAGGCCTTTGAGTGTGGAGATGGGCTATGTCTATGTCAGTCAACATTCTACACTAATAACTGCTCTGTCTCTTTTTACTTCAACCTGTTTTAAATTTGTTTTTGTTTTAACTTTGCTTGATTTCTCGATCTGCTTCTGTACTGATACCCTTTATCGTTGTTTTGTGGCCCTGAGATTGCCATCTGAACCTTTATTTCACCTTTGTGACTGTAAGACATTAATTCCTTCATCGGCCATTAAAAACTTGCATACATACGATAAACATTTTAAGAAATACATGTAGGCTTGGTTAGAATACTTGCAGAGGCTTTGGGGTGGCGGAGGAGCAGTGAGGAAGAATGTGATTGCAGCAGAAAATGGATGAAAAACCTGGCAGAGCAACTAACCAGGTGCTTTGGAGTTTTTGGCGCGAGGATGAACGTAAACCATTAGATCAGGATGATTGACAATGGAGATTGGTTAATGAAGTCATTTGGGATATCGGTGAAATGGTAGGTGAATGAATTCATGATATAACATGGACCGTTAGATCAGGATGATCTACGGCTGTGATTTAAAGTGAAAATGACATTACGGGGGAGGGTAGGCGGTATGGAAAAAAACCGACAGCAGTTTTCGCAAAATGAAATGGGGGGGAAGCGGTTTTAACTTTTGGAACACGATATAGGTAAGCATTCGACACGTGGATTTCTGAAACCACTTTTATCGTGTAAAAGTTGCGCACTAAGGGAAGGGCTCAAAAAATACGCGAAATTGATCATCGACCATTGGATTGGAGGCTCCAGATCCAATGGTGCAGGTTGAACGCGATGGATGAAGAGCTGCGGAGTGAAGTGTATGCGAGGCCCATGGTGGAGAAAGGTTTCATGACGAAAACCAAGGTTTAAATAGAAAAGGTGGAAAAAATGACCTTTAGTGTTAAAGTGTGAAAACTTATGCATGGGAAAATACAAAGGAAAGAGGTTAAAATGAGGGGAAACTGGGGCGTTTGGTGGTGGGATTGGGAGTACGGAGGAAAATATCAGCAGGTTAAATGAGGGCCATCGTATCATGATAGAGATCAACGATGGAGATTAAAGCTGGGTTGATGATGAAATGCTTATGAACAGAGCGCGATACGATCTCAGCCGTCGGTTCTTGTGGATTCGACGGCTGGGATTAAATCGGGAATCGACATCGGAGAAGACAAGGAAAAGGGACTAAGCCTTTGCGTTTTTCCGATGTGATGGAGCGATGTGATGTGGGTCGTTCCTATCTGAAGAGAGATCGACAGTGGAGATTAAATCGGAGGTCGGCATAATGGAGGCTTGTGTGATAGAATGATGCGATGCGATGAAACGCTCGCCGTTGGATCTGGAGCAATGAACGGATGAGATTTAATTGGGGATCACATATCAGGGGTGAAAAAGTGAATAGGACTTTGGATTTGCGATGTGCGATTAAGCGCTAGCCATTAGATCAGACGAGAGATCAACAGTCAGGATTGAATCGGAGGGTGTAATGACAGAGGACTATGGGCGAAGCGCGATTGAATCCTAGTCGTTGGTTCTTGTGGATTCAACGGTCCAGATCAAATTGGTGGATGTGGTGACGGGGGCTGCGAGTGAGGCGTGATTGAATCCTGGCCGTTGGTTCTTTTGGATTCAACGGTCTATATTGAATCAGAAATTGGAGGAGAAGGGCTCATCGCATTGGAAGATATGGAAGAATAGAGGAAAAAAATTGGGAAAATGAAACTCCTTGTGATTAGTGATAAGGGAAAACACCTGGTTATGGCTCCGGATCACATACAGAAAAGGGGCTAGGGCCAAGGCCGAAAGGGGCTTAAGGCCTTAGTGTGAAAAATGGGTTTTTAGGCCAAAAATGAAGGTTTTTCAAGGCTTTTTTGGCTTTCGGTAAAGGGGAAAAGGGGTGTTTTAAACCTATAAAAAGGAATTTTAGAGGTTTAAAGGGATTTTGGAGGCTTTTAAAGGGAAATGGAGGGTTAAAAGATGAAAATAAGGTTTTATGAAAATGAAGGGGAATAAGTGGACATGGGTAGTTTCAGTGGCCTTTGGGACAACTTTCTTTGGTGAATCAGCATGGCTTTAAGATGGAAATAGCAGTGAAGATGAACCTCCAGGACAAGAAAAACATAATACTTCAAGGATGATAGATTTTCAAAGGAAATAAATCTCTTGAAGGCTTCAACACAAATTTAGCCACGATTTAGCATATCAAAATTTATTGGTGGCTAACACCTCCAAAGGAACCTACTCCCAGTGTTAGCATAAATGGAAATTCAAAACAAAAATCTAAATCCAGTTCTAAAAGAGAATCAGCAGGAAAATCTAGTGATCAGTCCAAGAGTGAACACAGCAGAAGTGAAGGGTCAATTAAAGAAATAGCTCAATCTAAAGAAAAGCCTGGCGAGGAGGTTTTGTCCCCAAAACAAGCTGAAACTTCCACTCCTCTTACAAATACAATAAAGCCAATTGTCATGGATCTAGAGAGAGAATGGGAGAGTTTTAATGAGGTAATCAACACTGTAGAACAAAGCGCAGAACCGTCGACAAACCCAAAAGAGACAGCCACACGAATGGAGTTAGAAGGGACTATCAATACTCAGGAAACAAAGCATATTCTTGTTGCTCCGTCATTAGAAATTTTACTAAGGAGAGAGGAAACTCCTCCTCTAGATGTATTTTATAGCCCTCAACATAAGGCTGCAATCAGAAGGAAAAGAGAGAAAAGAAACCTAGAGTCCATGCTCGTTCCAGAAGTTGAACCTCTAGATGTTCTTTGGAAAGATCCCACTACAAACCCATCGAAAAATCTAACTAGGCTGTCTCAAATCATAGGAGCATACACTTCAGCAAAAATTGATAAAGCAGCAGAGGTTCAGTTACTACTTAAAGATAAAGAGGACAGGGTTTTGTTTTTGGAACAACAAATGCAACAAGTCAGCATCAATCAAGAAGCAGAGACACAGCTAGCAAAACTCCAACAAGACTTCCATCAGATGCAATTAGATCATCAAACCAGTTTAGCCAATAAAGAAGAACAATTACTAACTGTGATAGAACTGCATAAGGATGACCCCAAAATTGGGGAGTTTATCACAGAAGCACTCACTCTCAATTCTCAACTCTTGCAACAGGAAGAATTATTCTGCCAGAAGATCTCGCAACAGAATTCTCATTGTGAAATAAGCGACAAGATTACAAATCAAGTTGTATATTTACGACTTGATTATGATTCAATTTTTAATAAGGTTTTATACTTCTTGGAATGGCAGAAATCAGAAGAAGGGAAAAGAGTAGAATTTCCCAGAATTGACGAATCGCAAAAAGAGGTGTTATTTGCGAAATGGGATTTCCAACTTAAAGAATCAGAACAGTGATTGGAGAGGCAGCAGAAGCAGCGAACAGTATCATTGAGTGCATAAATGAAAATATGTACACAGCCAATTTGATAACAGAGACTACCCCAGGCTTCCTTCCAAAGGCACAACAACTTCAAACATAATGGAAACAAACAGGAGAGGAAAAAGCAGACATAATTAAACAGATAAACAAGTTAAATTGGGACACATACTGGCAGTACCTGGTAAAGCCACATAGCCAATGCATGACCCCGAGTTGCCTCATAAGCGCTGCCGAGAAAATGGTGCCAGCTCTTGCCAATGTCGTATTTGTAGGATAGTTAAAAGCTGTAGTCATCCAACGGACACTCTTGAAACCGATGATGGATATTTACAATCTAAAGGATCAGATGTAGAATTTATCATAGATACAGTTTAGTTTTATTTTAGTTCATTTTTGCTTAAAATGGGGCAGATGGTTTAAACCTCCTCATCTATTTTTGTAATATTTATTTTTATATTTCATAGGGTAGTATTTAAACCCCTTTCATGCATTTAGAGAGGGTTCCAGAATTTTATCAAAAACAATTCTTCAGAACATGCAGTTTTGCCCCCTCTTGGAGGAAGTTTTGATAAAATAGATGGAATGAGATTTTTCTTTATATGAGTTTGATATCTGCTATTGAAATGCACTTTTGTACTCTTAGTGGATGTTGAGTGATTTGAAGATAAATCTATATCGTTGCAGCTCATGAGTAGAACTTATTATCAATGGTATTTTTATCTCCTAATACTTTTTACTTATGTGTCAAGTGATAAATTATTTCCAGTTATTGAAATATGAAAGTCTGAATGTTTAGTTGTCATTATTGCACTTCTGTATGGTGATAACTTATTTTTATGCTGAATATATAAATAACTCTTATGCGATATATTTCTAATAATTGTTTTGGCTAAATTTTTATACGAAATAATCATCTTTAATGGATTCTTTTCTCATAGTTATTGAATGATATTTATTATCAATTGTTGTTAGAAATTATTTTATATCGCATAAGTAAAAGCTATTCCCGGGACAGTTTAGATTTAGATGTTTTTCTTTGATTACAATAGATTGCATTTGATAGTTCAAAGATAGATTAGATTTAGAATAATTATTCACCCCATTAAACCCTAAAAAAGTAACAAAAAATCATCCCGTTAGTATATCCATCATAAACAGATTGGGAAACCGGTCCCATTATCCCCAGTCAGAGCCACTATTCCAAATGGAAAAGGAGTTGTTTTAAGGTCTGGACCGGGTGGTTATCCCCCTTGTTGTAGACCCGATTTTTCATGCCTTCAACATATTTGGTGCTAGAAGGAAGGCCTGATTGTGAATGGCAAGTAAATCTACATCTTCACGCCATTCTAAGAGTAAAACTCCCTCACCATCTCCCTCAACTTCTTGTTCGCATTTTGAATCTTCCATCACTCAACCAGAAGTTGAAAAGAAAAATACACAGAACATTACCGAAATCCCAAACGAGTCAGATTATTCTTCTTCAGATCCTCCTGAGTTACAAAATTTAATTCATAAGCTACAGGTAATTTATTTATCTCAATAGGAATCTGAATTTTCCCAAGGTAGTGTCACTTCTCATCTGACCCTGAATCGACGACTGACTAGAGCACAAAGAGAAAAGTTAGGAATCCCATCGGTTGATTTTCCTTTACCGAGTCGTAAGAAAGCTAGGAAATCATCAACAGTATCTCACAGTGAGATTCTATCATAATCTTCATTTAACATCTCATCCATATCAACACAAGTTCATTCATCCATTCCTCAACTCCAGATCGTGGTTCACACCGGTACAGGAGCAACATCCTCATTTACCCAATCACCTTCAACTACTACTACACCTCCTCCTAATCATACCCCAACGATGGCAGGAAACCATCCATGAATTCCATGGAACAATCCAGGAGCTGTGATAATTCCTGCACCTTTATCACAATTACCAGCCAATCTTGAGAAATGGCTTCCCGAGTTTAATCCTGATAATGGAATATCAGCCGAAGAGCACATAAATAATTTCATGCTGTCTATTAATTTAAATGGAGTAACAGAAGAGGACGAAGTTGTACGATTATTCCATTATACCTTAAAAGGAGCAGCAGGATCATGGTATTTTTCATTACCATTAGGCTCCATTAATAACTGGGATACATTTCAAGATCAATTTTTGAAAAAAATTGGAGATTACCGATCTAAGAAAATTTGATAAATGATCTCTCCAATTCAAAAACTGAACCAAGAGAACCAATCAAGGATTTCAACTCTCACTTCAACAAATTATTAAACAAAATACCAGAAACATCAAAGCCCAGCAACGAAGTCCAAAATGAATGGTATATTTCTACCTTGCCTTCAAATTCAGCCATTTTTGTAGATAGGGCTGCCAAGCCAACGTTATCTGAATATATGAAAGAAACGATAGATGTAGAAAAACATATCCTAGCCGTAGAAAATAAAAACATTGTAGATGAACGAAAGTCTAAAAAATTCTCTTTTAGAGATGATCCTAAGAAAAAATAATCAAAGGACCCATTCGACTTGGAAGGGTTACAAAACGTTTTTAAAACCATGTCCAACGAAATTTTTGATATTAAGAAACAAGTAGCAGATCCCTCTTCTAAGAAATCTTTTAAACCCTTCACGAGAAATCCTTCAAACGATTCGAAACCTCCAAACACTATAACAAATGCAGAATCGGAAGGAGAAGAAGAAGAAGAAGTTTCCAATGTGGAACAAACCGATGATGATGAAGTCGTGGAACTACAAGGTATGCGGGACTTCATTCTTCCAGAAGAAGAAGATCAAGATGTATTGCCTGTTGCTAGAAGAATTAGAAATCAGCTTGATCCTTCACAACCCAATTCTAAACAGAAAAATTCAAGCCCGACTCCCAAGGACAAAATTGTAGGTAATAAATCCTCATCAACGGCTACTCAGAAAAACCTAGTTCAATCTGATTCAAAAACTCCATCTAAAATTATTATCATCTCTGATGAAATGGAGTATAACATTGTTGAAGACATGAAGAAAACTAGGGCTAATATTACTTTTCATGAGCTCAGTAAATTAAAGCATCAACAGGAATTTCTCTTGAAAGAGCTGCATGTAGTACCTATTAAGCCTCTACCTGCAGCTGTAATTTCCCAAGCTACTAACAAAATGGGAAGACCTCCGACTAGCATGACAGATAAAGTCAATCCAAATGACATCACTTTGATTGGAGGAAGGTCAAAATCCCATACTCCGCCACTTCTCCTTACCTTTGAATTTTTCAATAAGAATTTTCACAACTGTCTGGTAGATTCAGGTGCTTCATCTAATATTTTTCCTAAAACAGTTTGCACAAAGTTAAATATCCAACCTCAGAAATCTGCGGTACGCATAGTGCAGTTGGATCAGTCTCAAGTTGAGGTTATCGGTGAAATTAATCAAGTAGCCATAAGGCTTTCATCAAACCCGAAGGTATGTCAAGTTATTGATATACTTATCGCAGACATTCCTGAATTTTATGGACTATTCCTTAGTAGGGATTGGTCAGAGAAGTTTCATGGTTACTTTGCGACCGACTGGTCTCATATATGGCTCCCTTACAACGGTAAACCAAATCAGATTAAGGTTGAATGAGAAAAACACCAAAAGTATATAGTGACAGAGTTAGAAGGAGAAAACGAGCCTGTAGCATACAACAACAATATAATTGGAAATTATTCTATTGATTCATTCTTAGAAAATTTCAATGCTCATACTTCACCTTTTTTAGCAAATTCCGTTTTATCCCAGATAGAAAATTTCTCTCAAACAGATAGTTCTAGGTGCATTAATTTTGAAGATAGACTTGTAAATAAAACTTTATTTTTGAAATTATTTTTTGATGGTTCTAATTCTATTGATGGAGCAGGAGTAGATTGTATATTAGTCAGTCCAAAAGGAGAGAAAACCATGCTAACATGTAGACGCGAGTTCAATTTCACGAACAATACTGCTGAATATGAAGCATTAGTTCAAGGGTTATACAAAGCAATTGAGCTTGATATCAAATATCTACAAATATTTGGAGACTCTGAGATTGTTATCAAACAGGTAAGAAATATTATACATTGCCTGTCAGGACACTTGAAGCACTATCAATCGTTAGTACAATACCTGACTTCACACTTTATAGAATTTAATATTTCACCCATTCCAAAAATCCAAAATGCTAGTGCTGATCTCCTCACTAATGTAGCTTCCAAGCTCATTCCACCAGAAGACTATAGCCCAGACAGATTCTCGGTTGAATTGATATTTAGACCCTCTATCCCAGATAACATTACCAATTGGAGAGTTTTCAACAATGACCCCGATATCGTAAGTTTTCTGACTTTAGAAGGTTCTTACAATAATTAGATAATTGATGAAGACCAGCACGACAAGTAGCTAAAACAAGGAAACATCAATAACGCTATACCTAAATCCGTAGTTCTGCTGGAAGACATATATGATTTAAAGGACAGATTTAAATGGTCCACCAACTCAAAACTCCAGATTTCAACTCTGAGATATGAATTAATAAATATGGGGATTGACATAAAACTGTAAAATATCAACCTAGGTCTTGGTCTAACACCCGAGAGAAAATTAGCTTTCATTCGATTGTTAAAACAATAAAAAAATTTCTTTGCCTGGAATTACGATGATCTCAAGACTTATGACACTTCAATTATACAACATACAATTCCAATGATCTCTTATGAAAAGCCAGTCCAGCAGAAATTGAGGAAAATCCATCCCAATTTGGAAAACCAGATTAAGTCTAAGTTGAACAAATTACTTAAAGCTAAGATTATTTTCCCTGTTAGACATTCTAGATGGGTTTCCAACATGGTACCTACTACCAGTCAGGAAGAAAAACGGAGAAATCCGGATTTGTATTGACTTTTTAAATCTCAATAAGGCCTGCCAAAAGGATAGTTTTCCGCTACCCCCTATGGAACAAATACTACAATCGGTCGCGGGGTCTGAACTGATGTCCTTTTTAGATGTCTTCTCGGGGTATAATCAAATCTTAGTACACCCAGAAGATCAATTGAAGACTACATTTAGAACAAAATGGGGCACTTACGCATATCAAAATATGCCATTTGGGTTGATTAATGCCGGTGCCACGTTTCAAAGGGCCATGTACATTGCATTTAAAGGATTAGTGAATAGGTCAGTGGTGATTTACTTAGATGAAATAACATTGTATTCTAAAAAACACAGTAGTCACCTCAGAGACATAAAACAGATTCTCCAACGATGTCAAAAATATGGGATCTCACTCAATCCAAAAAAAATTTTTTTCGCATTAAGTGAAGGGAAGCTTCTCATATTTATAGTCTCTAAATCTGGAATCCATATCGACCCATATAGGATTAAAGAAATTTTTGAGATATCCCTACCCCATAACAGAAAATCAATGCAATCATTCCTTGGTCAAATCATTTTTTTTAAAATATTTGTCCCAAACTTCTCAAGAATCATCTCACATCTCTAAGCCATGATAAAAAAAAAAAACTCTCTCTTCAAATGGGGTCAGGCAGAACATGAAGCGTTTGAATTAATCAAGCAAGCGATTATAAATGCCCCATCTCTAGCAAATCCAAACTTTTCCAATCCTTTCACTTTGTATACATTTGCCTCTGAGAAATCATATGCTGCAATACTCACACAAGTCAATCAAGATAAAGTTGAAGCCCCAATTGTCTTCTTAAGTTCAAACTTACAAGGAGTTGAATTAAATTACTCCGTCGTGGAGAAACAGGCTTATGTTGCATTCAAAGCAATCAAACACTTTAGACCCTACCTTCTCAAGACTCATATGAAAATAATAGTACCATTTCCAGCGGTGAGAAATATTTTGGTACAGAGAGATGTGGGCGAAAAGAGGGAAAATTGGGTCACAGCCCTGCAAGAATATGATGTTGAAATTAAACCAGCAAACATTTTAAAAGGTCAAGGTTTTTGCAAGATGTCGGCTAGAGCATCGCACTTGTCAGAAATGCAATCTCCAAACAGTGAAGTACAAACGTATGAGGAATTTCATGACGGACCAGCAGGCAGACACTACGCAGGAGATGCAACAGCTCACAAAATCCTGCGTGTGGGTTACTATTGGCCAACGTTATTTAAGGATGCACATAACTATGCAAGGAAATGCTAGATTTTCCAGACTACTACCAGAAGACAAAAGAAACCATCATTTCCATTGCAGCCAGTCAACATTGATAAACCATTTGAACAATGGGGATTAGATATAATAGGTGAGATTTTTCCTCATTCTTCTAAACAACATAAGTACATCCTGACAGCTACTGACTACTTTACCAAGTGGGTAGAAGTAGTTCCACTAAAGACAGCCAACTCTGAAAGTATCATCGAATTTATAGATCAATTTATAATTACAAGGTTTGGCTTACCTTCTTCTTTAATGTTTGATAATGCATCATATTTCTGAGGTAATACTATGACTGAATTTGTGCTCAAAAGAGGTTTTAAACTCAAATATTCTGCTAATTATTATCTTCAAGGAAATGGATTGGCTGAATCAACGAATAAAAACCTTATTAGGATCATTAAACAGACTATTGATCAAAATCATAGAAAATAGCATAAGTATTTAACGTATGCTCTTTGGGTAGATCGAATAATTAAGAAAAATTCTATTGGCACTTCTCCTTTTAATTTAGTTTATGGGAAAGAAGTGGTCCTCCCAACAAATATAGCTATTCCTTCTTTAGCCTTAGTTCAATTCATTGAAAAAACCCCTTCTTCATCCTTGCAATTAAGACAATTGCAGATCCTTAAACTTGAAGAAGAACGAGAAAAGGCCAGAATTATCCATGCGCATCATCAACAATTAGTAAAAGCTTCTTTTGATTCAAACTTGGCATCTAGAAAAGATTTTTAGCTTGGAGACCTAGTATTAAAATGGGATAAAGCCCATGAAGATAAAGGCAAGCACACTAAATTCAAACGAATGTGGCTAGGACCATTCCAAATTTTTGAAATCATCGGTCCATCAACTTTCATGTTACAAGATTTAGCAGGGAAAAGAGAGTCTTTACCTGTTAATGGACAGATCCTTAAAAAATATTTCCCATAGAAGATGATCTCTTCTATTTTCTATAGATTATTGTTTTTGGTTTAGTTTTTCTTGGATAAATAAAACAAGTTGAGAATATTTACTTTTGGTTTCCATGAAAAGAATAGTTTCTCATATCAATTTTGCTTTTTCACTTGTATAAGTGCATATGGTTAGGAAAATTAATATTTATTTTTGAAACATAGGGTCAAGTGCTACATTATGAAAATTTTTATTTGTTCTTTTGTTTCAACTATAGAAGTTTTGGTTAGAATCAACTTTCAAGAATATTTTTTCCTCATATCAGTCATAAAAGGTACCAATAACAAAATAAAGATTCTCCACAGAAAAGTTATTTTAAAAAACTCTATAATTGTTGTCCTAAAGAATTCTTAAGGAACCAATGATTTCCTCCCCACTTTAGGAAAATGTGAGATTCAAAGAGTAATCCAACTACGCACTTCAAACTTAAAGAATAAGAGGTCTCATCAAGAGTCGGCTTATCATGATCATAAAGATTATAACTAACTGAAATTACCATACTGCATACCAAAACAAGGTAATGGCTTGAGATTGTTTCAATCAAAAGACAAGGGGTCTCATCACGAGCCAACTTGTTCAGTTAAGATATAAATCAAGTGAATGGCACTGTCAATTTTGGATACCAAACCAAGACATTGTTCTTTAAGAATTAAAAGAAAGAAATAATATAAAAAGAAAAAGCAATAAATGTATATGAGGATTTATCTTTGAAAATTGCATGCTTCTCAAAGTGGGACACGGGATCATTACTGGGTAACAGGTAACCCTGTAGAGGCTATGGACGTCTGCTAGCAGCAGAGGCTCTACCTACGACAAATGAGTACACCTAAACTGATCTATGGAGTTGTTTTTTATTTTTATCTTTACAAACCAAGTAATGACTGATATGAGTAAAATGACTAATTTTTGGGAGAAGATAATCAGAATAAAGATAGTTAGAACAAAATGTTGTTGTTAATAAATAGCACTGTTTACCTTATATTTCTACAATGAAGTTTCATTTTCAAAACCATTTCTATTTTAGAAGTTTTTAGAAAATTTAAAAAACCATTAGAGATAACTATTTATTTCAAGTGAATCGCAAATTGTTGTATCATCAACAACCCCCCCCCCCCCCCTTTTTAGTGATTAGTAATAACACTAATAAATGGGGACCCTTCCCACAAAAAATCAAATATTAGCATTTAAGGTTAATTTTTTTTTTCATAATTAAATAAAATATCAAAGTAAAACTTGTTAAAACATGTAAATTTACCTTCCCATACTCCAAGCGCATAGAACATCACAAATTATGAGTTTCCTTATATAAAAGCGCTACATGACCATTAGTCCTAAGAAAAAATTTATATCAGAAAGTCTCAAAAATTAAGGGAAGCTTTATTATCACATTGCAAAAAGGCTACAAAAAACATCCTTTATAGAAGTCTCTCTTTAAAAGTGCGATCCGTGAAAATGTGAGATCACAAAGCTTACAACCTCATAGCCTCTCGCAAATCTCCCATCGTTGTAGCCCAACGTAACGATGGTTTTTAACGATAGTAAGTTATGCAATATTGCGATCTGTGATATTGGAAAGCAAATCGCAAAATCGTTTTTATCGCAGATTAAAGGGCTCACAGTTCTAGGATAGTAACTTTCCAGTGTTCAATGCAAAGTTATGAGCATTAAATTTTATCTTAATGGTCCATTAGTGTTCATTTATTAAAAACGATGCGGATCAAAGTAAAAGGATCATCTGACGCAAGTTGATATCATTTGATATGATTTAGAATTAAAATATTTCCTATCACCTTATTTTTTGTCTTTCTATTCATTTTTCCTGTATTTACGATCATCTTTGCTCTCTGCTTGCAACTTTCAGGAAGAATACCCAAAGCATAAACTACGAATAAATGGTGAAGAAAGGCAAGGTTCCCGCATCTGAGAAGTCAGAAATGACCCCATTATTCACAGACACCACTTGTAGTAGATATGCAAGGATATCTACCTCGGAAGCTATATATCAATTGTTAGAGAAGGAAAACCTGAGAATTATGGAAGTTACAGTTACAACAGATGAAAGCAGTTCTTCTGAACCATCCCTAACTGAGCTTGCATGCTCGTTTCTACACCGTATTGTTGCGAGGCCAAAGATACTCCCCTACACTGATATGGTGAAATGGATTATAGATCAAGCAGACATATCTGATAAAGAGTTCAAGATGGCCATTCGGAAATTCATGGGGTCGTTTACCCCAAAAAATTTGAGACGTATGTACCATTTTCCAGAACCCTAGGCTAGATACAACAAGCAATTTGTAGAAAATTTCACCAAAGAGAATGAAGACTTGGAAGAATTCACAAGGCACTAGTGAAACAATGAAGAAATGTTGAAGAAGGATAAAAACGGTATGTATTCCACTGGTTCTCTTTCTTCTCCTTACTGTTTTTCCACTGCAATGTTATGTAGACTATTTGGGAAACCAAACATCGACAAGTTTTCATCAGAATGGTTACCTTTATTGGATGCGGCTATAAATGCCACCATAATGGATTAGGCCCAAATTTTATCGGATAATTTAGCCTCTGCAATTGTGGCATACAGAAGTAAAAGAAGCTCTACTTTAAGGATTTACCCTCCTTTCTTTTTTAGCGCTTATATCATGGAAACTATTTGTTTTGTTTCAGATTTCCCTATTATGGGATGGAAATGGATAGTACAAAATCCACTTCCCATTCAGGTTTATCACAAAGTATTATGGGAATCCAATTTCATCCCACATTTCTTTAATATTTTTCATGGAGTTATGCTCCCTATTTATAAAATGATCTATAATCAAGCTATCCCAAGGTTTTCCCCAGAAGCTGAAGTAGAAATTATCCTTGTGGGAAGGTGGTTTGGGGAATAATCGTTCACGTATATCAAAGTGTTTGGCAGCATTTCTTCACCCCATGTGCTACCTGTTTACGTCCCCGACATATTAGTGGCTAGGGAAATAGCCTATTACACCTATGGTGTGGGGGGAATGACCAAGACACTGAAAGAATCTAAGAAGGCCATTTGGCCCTAATTTCCTATAGTATGTGGAGCTTTTGCATTGTCTGACTTAGGTCATGCCTCTAAATAAGTTGATAATATGTTATTCTTGCAACTACAAAAGTTCTCAGGGAGGAAATATGATCCCTTTGGTGTTGTAAGTAATTTTACTACAAGTGTTAAAATAAAAGTGTTTTCCAATGAAGAAGATCCCTTTGACGATGTCTTTCTGCAGAAGAACACTTTCAAAGAGGTTCTACATATGGCACGAATTCAGTTTGATCAAGAAGGACTCCAAAATTTTGACATTTACAGAAAAACAGAGGTTATCAAAGGTTCCGTTGGACTAATTGTTCATTGAACCTCCAAAGGAACCTACTCCTAGTGTTAGCATAAATGGAAATTCAAAACAAAAATCTAAATCCAGTTCTGAAAGAGAATCGGCAGGAAAATCCAGTGATCAGTCCAAGAGTGAACATATTAGAAGTGAAGGGTCAATTAAAGATACAACTCAATCTAAAGAAAAGCCTGGCCAGCAGGTTTTGTCCCCGAAACAAGTTGAAACTTCCACTCCTCTTACAAAGCCAACAAAGCCAATTGCAGTGGATCTAGAGAGAGAATGAGAGAGTTTTAATGAGGTAATCAACACTGCAAAATAGAGTGTAGAACCGCTGACAAACCCAAAAGAGACAGCCACAAGAATGGAGTTAGAAGGGACTATCAATACTCAGGAAATGGAGCATATTCCTGTTCCTCCGTCATCAAAAATTATACTAAGGATAGAGGAAATTCCTCCTCTAGATGTATTTTATAGCCCTCAACATAAGGCTGTCATCAGAAGGAAAAGAAAGAAAAGAAAGCTAGAGCCCATGCTCATTCCAAAAGTTGAACCTCTAGATATTCTTTGGAAATATCCCACTAAAGACCCATCGAAAAATCTAACTAGGCTCTCTCAAATCACAGGAGCATACGCTTCAACAACAATTGATAAAGTAGCAGAGGTTCAGCTACTACTTAAAGATAAAGAGGACAAGATTTTGTTTTTGGAACAACAACTGCAACAAGTCAGCATCAATCAAGAAGCAGAGACACAGCTAGAAAAACTCCAGCAAGACTTCCATCAGATGCAATTAGATCATCAAAGAAGTTTAGCCAATAAATAAGAACAGTTACTAACTATGATAGAACTGCATAAGGATGACCCCAAAATTGGGGAGTTTATCATAGAAGCATTCACTCTCAATTCTCAGCTCTTGCAATAGGAAGAATTATTCTGCCAGAAGATCTCGCAATAGAATTCCCATTGTGAAATAAGCGACAAGATTAAAAATCAGGTCATAGATTTACGACTTGACTATGATTCAATTTTTAAGAAGGTTTCAGACTTCTTGGACTTGCAGAAATCAAAAGAAGGGAAAAGAGCAGAATTTCCTAGAATTGACGAATCGCAAAAAGAGATGTTATTTGTGAAATTGGATTTCTAGCTTAAAGAAGTAGAACAAGCGATTGGAGAGGAAACGGAAGCAGCGAACAGTATCATTGAGTGCATAAATGAAAATCTGTACACAGCCAATTTGATAACAGAGACTACCCCAGGCTTCCTTCCAAAGGCACAACAGCTTCAAACAGAATGGAAACAAACAGCAGAGGAAAAAGCAGAGATAATTAAATAGATAAACAGGTTAAACTGGGACACATACTGGAGGTACCTGGTAAAGCCATACAACTAATGCATGACCCTGAGTTGCCTCATAACTACTACCGATTAAATGGTGCTAGCTCTTGCCAATGCTATATTTGCAGGACAATTAAAAGCTGAAGTTAGCCAACTGACACTCTTGAAACCGATGATGGATATTTTCAATCTAAAGGATCAAATGCAGAATTTATCATAGATACAGTTTAGTTTTATTTTAGTTCACTTTTTCTTAAAATGAGGCAGATGGTTTAAACATCCTCATCTATTTTTGTAATATTTTTTTTAGATTTCATAGGGTAGTATTTAAACCCCTCTCACGCATTTAGAGAGGGGTCCAAAATTTTATCAAAAACAATTCTTCATAACATGTACTTTTTCCCCCTCTTGGAGGAATTTTTGATAAAATAGATGGAACGAGATTTTTCTTTATATGAGTTTGATATCTGCTATTGAAATGCACTTCTGTACTCTTAGTGGATGTTGAGTGATTTGAAGATAAATCTATATCGCTGCAGCTCATGAGTAGAACTTATTATCAATGGTATTTTTATCTCCTAATACTTTTTAATTATGTGTCAAGTGATAAATTATTTTCAGTTATTGATATATGAAATTCTGAATGTTTAATTGTCATTATTGCACTTCTGTATGGTGATAACTTATTTTTATGCTAAATATATAAATAACTCTTATGCGATATATTTCTCATCATTTTTTCTGCTAAATTTTTATATGAAACAATCATTTTTAATGGATTCTTTTCTCGTAGTGATTGAATGATCTTTATTATCAATTGTTGTTAGAAATTATTTAGATCGCATAAGTAAAAGCTATTCCCAGGACAATTTAGATTTAGATGTTCTTCTTTGATTACAATAGATTGCATTTGATAGTTCAAAGATAGATTAGATTTAGAATAAGTATTCACCCCATTAAACCCTAAAAAAGAAACAAAAAATCATCCCGTTGGTATATACATCATAAACAGATTGGGAAACTAGTCCCATTATCCTCAGTCGGAGCCACTATTCCAACCAGAAAAGTAGCTACTTTAAGGTCCGGACCGGGTGGTTATCCCCCTTGTTGTAGACCCGATTTTTCGAGCCTTCAACAGGTGGGATATAAATCCCACATATCCTTGGCTAAAATGAAATCCAAGAAATAAATCAAAAGTGGAAAATGTTCAACTATTACTTGGTCCCTTAGGGTTGAGAAAGATCATGAAAAAGTGCAAAACTTATTTCTTTCTTTGAACATTCTAGGGCTAGGTAGTGAATCCAAAATTCTAGCTATAAAAAGAATAATATAGTATTGGTTCCTTTGTTTGAAGGTGCTACAACTGATACGAGTGAAATCCAACCTACACGGAGTTAAAAAGCAATAGAAACAACACATTGACTTAAGGGTGAGTCAATGGGATCTGCTCGGGGCATGTTTGGTCCTTCGTTCTTCAAGGAATAGAAATGTGAAGGAAATTCTCGATAAAGCTGCCGAAAAATAAAAGTGGCAATGGGATATTTTTTTGGGAATTTGCACATCATAAAATAAGGGTCTGTACCAGAAAGACCAAGAGTCAATTTTGATATAGCCAAGAGAGAACCAAGGTAATGGCCCTAGGTATCGAAAAAGAAATGGATCAAGTAAGCGAGGGACCAAAGACTAAATCAAGCCAGCGTGGTTATAAAAGAAGACAAAAGACAGCTATATATTAGTTCAGATGAAGACACAAAGTTCATATCATGTCATTAGCATAGATAGTGTTGCATATTTTGAGCTATGTTGTAAAGTTTTTTTGTTCATGTACTGGTTGAGACTCAAGCAATGTAAAGTTCAGTTTTGATCTTTACGATGGATTTTAGTTTTTTCGCACACATTCGTAATGTGCTGGAAGTTGTAATGGAGTTATGATATTGTAATCGAGTCTGATGTTTAATAATATAAGGAGAATGAGAGTCATGTTATTTGGTTGTGTATTTTGTGCCCCCTTTTAAAATTTTATGAGTATATCTATTTTATATTTAATGCATGATTTAATTGGTTGCAAATGAATGCATCAATGATTACATAAGTTTCTTAGATAGCTAAATCTAGATCCCTTGCACCTTTCTATGGTTCTAGCTCACCTCAGGTCAAACGCTCATTTGTTTCAATGGAGTGAAAATGCCAACGAGGTGCTAGACTACACGAAAAACCTTTGTTGGCACCCTAGGTCAAACCCTGGGTCAAACTTTCATTAAAATTTTCCACCGACAAATGGTTCCATAGCTGGGACTTTGATTTTCTTGAGGGGATTTAGATCATGCAACCATGGTATATTCGTCGCGATTTCAAAAAATGGGTGGCATGAAAGAGTTGATTAATTTATTTTGTAGCATGCATAATTGATACAAAATTATCTAAATCAGCTCAAAGAAGAGACTTTGTACGTCGAGCCTGCTTGTGACCAATACAAGATCTTTTGGTGAAAATTCCCTAAGGAAATAGAAACCTGGTTGACTCAATTTCACCATAAATCAATGGTTACAGTACAGCTAAGGTTGGGCAGAACTTGGACTACAACTGATGTGGCCGATCTTTATTGGTTGGATACAAAATTAATGAGATTCATCAACTTTTGGGTTAACACGACTCTTGAAGGTTATATCATTGAATTTATGAGTGAAAAGCACCAGCTGTTTTCCTCCACATAAGCCATATTCAAATTTTAAATACGAGGACGATTGTTGAAAGAGAATCCTCTTTAGATTAAAGTACCGTTGGTTGAAGACAACTTGTTAGAGTTTCCATAATATCAAATGGCAGCTTAAGTTTATAGTTATAGGGGAATGAATTAGGGGAGAGGAATGTTGTGTCGATGCGGGAGCTGGATGAGGAATATGTTATAATGAATTAAGAAGAGTGTTGGAAGGTGAGATACTTCAAAGCATTGCAAAGGGAAATAATAATTGAAGAGTGGTGCGAGAGAAAGTTGTGGGAAATTAGGGCTAGAATAAGGGAACTGCAGTGCATAGGTGACATTGTAAGAAGTTCGGAGGTGCGAAATAAAGAAATGGAGACTCTGTAGTTTAGGAATGGAATCGAGGGAGAAGGTTATTTTTCTGGCATGATGGGAGCTTCCAGTAGGAGTGGAGTGGAATTTTTAGAAGTGGTTACTCTAATGCATGAGGATTCAATAGGATTTCAGAAGGCAAAGCCAAATGTTCAATCAATTACGATACCAGATGAGAGTACACCGCTAGATGATGATTTTCACTCTTTTATGAGGCATATTTTCTTTGAATATGATTCAATACCAGAATTCAGAACCCTGCAACCCAGAAACATGGCTCCTCCTTCCCCTGACCTTCCCCTCATTCCATATCAAATTTCTTCTCTTATCTTTTCAATGGTATGAACATTTATTAAAGTTTAGTTACTGCATAAGAGTAAAGGTAGTTCTAATGGTGTTATTAAACCAATTTCAACTCGTTTTTCTCAACCAGGTTCCCAAGTATTGATACTTGTTTCTTCAAGACAATCAATTATGGTGAGAGTCGCATCTAACTCACTTACCAAATACCCAGATTTTTCCAGAAGGGGGGGTGAAGATGTTTAACAACACTGGTACTTATGTGAATTTGTCTGGAGAGCTCGTCAGACCCCTGACGCTACTAAGCTCATTGGGTTTAAAACTATGTTGCGGGATAGAACATTGAGGTGGTTTATAAAATGGATCGATACTAACCCCAATGTTGGTCTATATATGGCTAACAAGAATTTATTTAGGAGTTTAAGTTACCACAATCAAATATGCAAGGATTAGTGGAATTTTTGGATATTCGCCAACAAGAAGGGAAATATGGTTGGTAATGTATGCAATGTTTTAAATATTCCATCATCAAATTATATTATCCTATTGAACCACATCATCAGAGAGATTTTTTTATTAAGGCTCTATTAACATTGAATCACATTCTGTTGTCTGAGCAAAAGATTGACACTCTTCAAGATGCCTTGGAGCAAGTGATGAAGATAGAGGCTATGGTTGGTTACCCACAATACTGTAGAATTTTTGGTCCTTCAAAAAATCCTGCTATTATGGTCCTTTAGAATCAAATCGCTACTTTCACTAAAAGAATAAAATACCTTGAACCTTTGCGGTCAGTGATACCACATTTTTGTTGTACACATTGTTAGGTTGAAGGACTTCATGTCATATAATTCCTATGATTGAGCGGACCCATACCATCTAGTGCACCTATGGGACCTCCACCACCATAGTCTCCCAAAGTTGCATAAATTTCATCTTCTCTTCCTTATCAGGGTCATACATAATTCGAGTCATTTCCCATCCCTCAAGGTATTTTTGTAAATATTTATTGTGATATCTCTTGAATTTTTGGTCATTTACCTCATCTATGTCCTATTCTACATAGGTAATCCAATGTTCCCAATAAATTGTTTTTTAAGTTTTTTGGATCTCCCAATCATCATACAGATCAATGTTGGTCCTTGGATGCTTTAGCTATCCGCCTTGACCGTATTTTTTTGTGTGTCAATAAGACTCCTCGAGGGCGAGGAGGAGGAGCTCCAAGGGGAGGAAGGATGGGAGGAAGAGGACCGATTAAGTTTTATAATTGTTATCAAGAAGGCCATGTCGCAAAATAATTCTCATTACCACAGAGACCTTGGTGTTCATATTTTCGAGTGTATACCCATGCAACTAAATATTTCCCTGAAATTATTGCTCGATGGGAGGAACACTACTGGGCTAAAGGAGCTAATTTAGTCTGTGCAAAAACTCAAGACCCTATTCCTACAATGCAGTCGAATATCAATGTTGTTACAAGGGGAGGGAAGAATACTAGAGCTAGTATTGGAGCTTCTGATCAACCAACCATTATAAGACCTCCATCTCCAAAAAAGTCTTATGATCCAAATAAACACGAGTACTATAGGGATGCATCTAAAATTTCAGTCATTTTTTTTCATCGCAAGGATCTCGCAATGAAAAAAAGGAGCAAGTAAAGATCGAAGAGGAGAAAAATTCTGCAAGACCTTCCCAACCAATAATGGATTGGTTTAAGTTATTCCTACAAAATATGAATGATGGAAACCTGCCAGGCCAGTTGCGGAAAAGGTTAAATACTATTGTTAAGGATGGTGTGTTTTATAAAGAATCAATTTCAGTGAACTTACCTGAGCGGAACTCCAAGCAATTATGGAGGAATGGGAGGTGAACCAGAAAGGAGTTCTGGATAAATGCCTAGATTTCAAGTTTTAAAATCAAGGACTCCAGGCTATATTTTTGTTCAGATGTCAATATTCATCCACAAAAAACCAGGGAAGCTCTCGGGAAACCCAAGTTGGTATTTTCCCCTATTCAGTTGCGGATGGAAAATCAATTATTCATTCTTCATGTTGGAATATTAGAGGATATTGAGGTTTATATAGATTTTTTCAAAACATATGAAAATTTTGAATTAATTGATATTATTGGGGATAAATATCTGTATCCATCTTTATTAGACAATGAATAGGGTTTTGATAATTATAAAATCATTGATTTAAAGCAAGAAAATATGAATTTTGAAGTGGATGGCATTAG
This sequence comes from Pinus albicaulis, assembly GCA_034641835.2. Lineage (NCBI taxonomy): Eukaryota > Viridiplantae > Streptophyta > Pinopsida > Pinales > Pinaceae > Pinus > Pinus albicaulis. Next base: position 885,320,157 of record CM076584.1, on the reverse strand, counting down.
GTTCATACAACCTCTTGATCCATCAAGGCCTGAGATTTACTGAACCTACGGATGATGTTGAATCCCATAATTTTTTGGACCAATTATATCAATTTGCCGCTGGGAAGCGCAAAGATTATATTAACCCCACAATAGCAGGATATATCAGTTAGCGGAGTATTCAAAGTACTGGAGTTGGTTTTGAGGCTACGATGTGATATTTGCAACAAGTTGCCCATGAAATTCACTCCCTACATTGCGCCACTATTCGATGTGTTCGCTGGATTGGCACTAAGGTACGTGAGTATCCTACTTTCAATGGTAATAATTTTTTTGTAAATGTTATTCAATTAATTTATTCTTGCATAGGAGAAAGTCAAAATATTCCTTTAATGAATGTCGTTTTGCAAATTCCTCCCACAATATGGTGGTTAGCCCATCAAGACCAACTTCAAGATTGGAACATTGTTAAGGTTTTTTTGTTATATCAGTTTCTCCCTCTGAATGTGCTTCTAAGTAACATCCCTATTTATAATGGTCATAATTTTCCACAAGAACATGTTGCGCATTGTTGTTCTATATGGAGGGGTGATGGTATCGCAACTGAAATGTGGCCTAATATATTCATTCATTATGTGGGAAATATTGAGAAAGATTGGTATTTGCAAGATTTAGAATGCCAAAAGAGGATTTGGATGCGTTGATTGCCTAATTTTGTAGATATTTTTCATTTTATGATGCTGACGAAAAGACAACATAAGCCCTTAGAGTTATCAAAAGAGTATTTTTTTTAGGTGGGGATGCTTTAGTGGAATGCAACAAGTATGGAAAATTTGCATATCAGTATGACTCAAGGTTTCATGAAGTTTTGGTTTCAATAAAGTTATAATAAAGATCCAAATGATGACCTAGAGGATCTCATACATTTGTCTTTCGAAGAGTTTGAAGGGGAACGAAAAATTAAAGAGGATCTAATACATGATGCTCTGCATCTACAACCTCTTAAGTTGAATAAGATTAATATCGGAAATGAAAATGAAACGAAGCCTACTTATATTGGGGATTATTGGGATGATCAAACCACTCAGGAAATTTTCATCCTACTCAATGAATATGAGGATATATTTCCCTATTATTTCTTAAAATTAAAGGGAATTTGGGAGAAATTAAAATAGCACTAAAGCCAGATGTGAAAGCTATTAAGCATCGAACTTATAGGTTTAATTTGCGAGTCAAGGAGAAAGTAAAGAAGGAATTGACAAAATGCTATTTGTTGATATTATATTCCCAGTTGATGAAGTTGAATGGATAAGCCCCATTTTCATACAAGATAAGAAGGATTCAAAATAAATTCAAGTGTGTGTTGATTATCGTAGTCTCAATAATGCATTTTTGCATGACCCATTTCCAACTCCTTTTAGTGATGAAGTCTTAGAGAATATTGGGCGTAACAAATCTTACTCTTTTACTAATGGTTTTTCAGGGTATCACCAAGTTCGCATTGCAAAAGAAGATAAGTAGAAGACCATGTTTACTATCAAATGGGGATCCTATGCTTATAATGTTGTGCCCTTTGGGTCTAAGAATGCTCTATTTGTTTTCTTGCGCATTTTTATTGCCTCTTTTTGTGAATACATCCATAAGTTCCTAGAAGTCTACATGGATAATTGGATTATTTAAATTTTGCTCAAGAATCACCCTAGCTTGATGCGGGTTATTCTTGATAGGTGCAGACAAATTCAAATATTGTTGAACCTGAAGAAATGCAATTTTTTGTGCCTCTTGGAAAATATTGAGCCATATCGTATGCAAGGAGGGAGTTTGGGTGGATCCCGCAAAGGTTGTGGTAATACTGAATATACCTCCACCCACTTTTTTCTAATAATTGTGTTCTACTTTGGGACATATTGGTTATTATTCCATGTTTATAAGAATTCATGCTTCAAATACAACCCCGCTTGAAAATATTCTCAAGAAATCTGAGCACTTTATGTGATCTGCTGAGTGTGATGCTGCATTTGATATATTGAAGGAGAAACTTGCAAGTGCACGTATTTTTGTCTATCTCGAATGGAACAAATAATTCCACCTACATGTTGATGCATCCAAGTTTTCCTTGGGAGTTATACTGACGCAACCAGGTGAAGGAAACTTGGATAATCCTATCTACTTCGTAAGCCAAAAGTTTTCCAATGCGGAGAAAAATTATACTACTACAAAACGGGAAGCTTTGGCTATGGTGTATTCTCTCCAAAATTTCCTACATTATTTGTTGGGAGGTCCATTCAAGTTATTTACAGACCATTCATCGCTGAAATATTTATTCAATAAGGATATAATTGAAGGTAGGATTTTTCGATGGTAATTTTTATTTCATGAGTTTACTTTTGAGGTGATTGTCAAGCCAGGAAGATCTAATATGGGGCTAGACCATTTTTCCATATTAGAGTCAGGAGATTCAAGGGGATCTGTCGATGATCAGTTTTCGGATGCTCATTTGTTTCATATTGAAGTTGTCTCTGATTACTTAGAAGATATTGCCCCTTTTCTTGCTACAATTCAATTTCCCTTTGAAATATACTACTATGCAAAAGAAACACTTGGTGGTCAGAGAAACAAAATATCAACTTATTGAAGGACATATATATAAGATGGGGCTTGATCAAGCTTTTCATCAGTGTGTCCTTGATCATGAACGTGAAGGTGTATTAGGGGAATGTCATGTTGGATTTCCAGGAGGTCATGTGAAAGGGAAATCCATTGCTTGGAAGGTCTTGCAAGATGGTCTTTGGTGGTCGACTCTTTTCAAGGATGTGAAAGAATATGCAAATACTTGTGATGTTTGTAAATGGGTTGGCCGACCACCCCATCGTGATGAAATTCCCTTACATTTGGTACATGCTCTTGTCGCTTTAAAAAAATGGTCTATAGAATTTTATTGGACTGATTCACCCTCTTTCTCATCATTTTCATTCCCGGTATATCAATGCTGAAAAATATTATTTAATTCATTGGGCATAAGCCGCTTCAATTAGATATTTCACTAGTGACACGACTGATCGGTTTATCTTTGAAAACATTATTACTAGGTTTGGTTGTCCCCTAAGTCTTATGAGTGATCAAGGTCCCCATTTCATCAATGAAACAATCCATGCTTTACTATAGAATTTCATGATACAACACCATAAGAGAACTCCTTATCGCCCGCAAGGCAATGGGACTGTGATCCAAGTGGAATAGGTAGATGGCCACCAATATATCTAGGTAGATATTGGTGGCCACCTGCCTATTCCACTTGGGGCCCCACCATTTCTTCTTTCAATTTTTCAGTTTCCTTAAATGTAGCACATTTTACTATTTTTAGCAGTTTTTTGGTTTTTGAACTTCGAGAGCCATTTTAAGGCCCTAAACGATGTTTTTCGGGAAATAAAGGAGAAAAATGGAATTTCCTTTCATGTTGCTCACATCAAAATTCTTATTCCTTGGATAGATCTTTCTAACGAGGTATTATGCACGTCAAATAAAGATCATATGCCAAAGTTATGCCCACGAGAAGTTGATGTACCTATTTACCCAAACAAGGCCCATAGTTTTGGTGCTTCATCTCCTAGGGTTAGGTTTTTGGATGTTTAGGGTTTTCCATTATTTATCAATAATAAATAGGCCCTCGAGTCTCATTGTAACACAGTTGAGAGGCCTACAGCCACCACATCTCTTCTTAGAGATAAGCTACCATCGCCCTAACTAGTTTATTTCCATTATATCTGTAAACAAATTTCAGTTCTTTGATATTAATGAAATGAAGTGTTATTTCCACTACATATTTGTATTTATGGTTATATGTGTATTATGTCTCATTCTTTCATAAATCCAGATTAGTGGTATCAAAGTGATATTCTCTTTCTCGATCCTTCTTTTCATGTCCCCAACGAGGTCGAGGTATAAGGAGTTAGGGCTCGATCTAGTTAAACATTTGCAAGATTCACCTCACAAAGCCCGATGGATTCCTATGGCGTATGAAAATAAAGATGAGGGAGAAGCAGATCCTATAAAAATATTGCTCGATGAGGCCCTCGAAAAAAAAAGGAACGTGATGATTGATAAATTTGTCGAGATCCTTGAACAATTTCCCACCGACGGTGCATCTACATCCAGCAGCCACTCTGGAGGTGCAACTCCTTTTAACGTACAAGTAAAATTTGACATTCCCATATTTGAGGGAAAAATAGATGCAGATGTCATAGATAGATGGTTGAATCTATTAGAATGATATTTCTCGATTCATGACTTTTTCGACTGGGAGAAGATTATATTTGCAGTCCTCAAAGCTACCCCCCATGTCAAGGACTAGTGGGAAGCCTACTATGAGAAAAAGGATGAGGGGGAACCCTCTCTATTCTTGGTCATACCCACTTGGAATTATTTCTAAGACGCCATCAAGGAAAAATATTATCCCTTAGGGATATATGAGGACACGTACATAAAATGGACTACACTGTGGCAACAAAGGGATCAAGATGTGCATGAGCTGACGAATTTGTTCCATACCCTGTGCAAAAAGTTGGGTATTAAAGATTCAAATAAAAATTTGGTGCTGAAGTACCACATTTTTCTACCCAGTTACATTCAAGAGGAAATGGAGTTCCTCAACATATCCTCGCTTGGTATAACATATCGGTGTGCTGTAAATATTGAGCAGAAATTCAAACAGAAGAAGCGAGACTTTAGATATGCAAATCAAAAGCAAGGGAAAGGTGCTCTCAAACCACAAAAAAAAGGAAAAATCCAAGGCATGGTGATCTAAGACAACCTGCCAAATCTGTAAGCAAAGAACAACACCATGAGGCTGAAGAAGGACACGGGAAAGTAGTGTCAGTTCCATAAGAGCACCACTCACAACACGAGTGAGTGTAAGGCCAAGCCATCACTGATGGCTGAGATGAGGGCTTCTGAATCAGATGCATGCTCTGACTCTGAATCAGAACAGAACAAGGGGAATGACAAAAGGAATAATATTATTGATGTGAAGCCCAATGCCACCATTTCCACCACGAAGATCCAGAAGGAGGAACCAGAAGATCCAAAGGAGGAGGAGCATCTCTTCCACTCCCAAATGTTGGTAAATGGTTCCCCAATACAGATGATTATCTACAGTGGGAGCCAAAAGAACCTCATTTCAGTAGAGGTTGTGAAGCGGTTGGGCTTGCTAACCACATCACACCCACAACCGTACACCATTGGGTGGCTTCACCAAGGACAGGATCTCCGCGTCAGCCAATAGTGTTGCCTTCCCTACAACATCAAGCCCTTCACGGATGATGTATTATGTGACATTGCTCCTCTTGATGTTTATGAAATATTATTAGGCCAACTATACTTTTGGAAGTTACATGTTGTGTATGAGTCCTGGCCTCGAGTGTGTTTCGGGAAATGTTACCCTAAAGGTATTGGGTTGATAAACCTTCACAAATCAGGGGCATGTCATTACAAAAAGGACTCACTTAACCAACTTCTATGCATTAAATTAAAATATATAGGTTGCAAACCTTACTCGGATATCCTTTGGTTGTAGTAGATCCCGAGGGGTGCAAACCCCGTGCAACTCTTTGTGCTCTGAAATCTGTAAATCAACAAAGAATGAACACAAAATCTTAGTTTTACAACATATATATGTTCTAGATGTTATTGGAAAGCATGCATAATCTCATCAAAACAATATTAAATGAAAAATTTAAGATAATTACACATATATAAAATATTATTGACACGTAAACATCAGGAATAAGATGGCACTTCTGTTATTAATGACATGTACAGTAAACAAACGCGAAGAGATCACCTAAAATCTGCCACGACCTTTGAGCATACCATCCTCTAGATTTGTCCAGCCCCAGCCTCTCAAGATTTCTTCTGAGAATTGTGCACAATGGATGTCACATAGGGAGAGTGAACATCTCAAGGAAACAAGGGTTTCCTAAAAATATCTTGGAAGTTAGGAGGCACAGGGAATATATCAGACTTGGATAGGACTCCAACAACCTATAATTTATATAGTTCTCTCACTCTTCCTCCCTTAGGCCATTCCCTTGAGGGGCTTTTATACTCCCTCAAATTAGTTTTTGCAGTTGGGAACAGTTAGGCCACGGGCTGGGGTAGTTAAGTTACAGGAAAAACTGTAAACCCCACCTCTAAAATAGTGGAATTTATATATATTTTTAATGTTTAAAAAGGCATACGCAGTTCCTTATGTATGGAATCACGTGTATATGTGGAAAAGTCTGGGGAGAGTCGCATATGGGTTTTAAGAAACTATTTTTTTGAGAAATATGTCCAAGTCTGAAGGGAAGGGTTGCCCAAGGCCAATGTATAAGTCATAAAGTATATGTTGGTGATAAATTATGCTATAACATATGCCCCCTAATATATGAGTTCATATGGGGTACATGATGGCCAAAATGTATTATGTGCATAGAAAGAACCTTGCGAGGACTAGCGATGACTTCACCAGATTTCAGCCTTCTAAAAAACCAATGAGAGAGATTGGAAATATAGCTCATGTCTGAGGCAGGCATACCCATGCTCATTGAAATAAAATCATGTATGCGTATGAATTATAGAGTGGATCCAATATGTATACAAGTATAGCTAAAATTTAGAGTCCATAGTGAATCATCTGATCACTCCCCAGAAGTACAAGTCAAAATCAGGTCCAAGTTGTTATCACCAAAATAGGACCCTGATAAGCTACTCATCAAATCAATCTCAGTGTAACTATTTCAAACCAATATTTTAGCTGAGGCTTAGCCTCCTCAACCTGAGAGGGATCTCTCAAGGGTTAATGATATGGGATATAGATATATGGCTAACTCTATTATTTGTGTTTTGGTTCAGGTTGAGAAGATGAATGCTTGCTACCATTGGGCTATGGAGTCAATGATAGGAATAAATATGAGAAAGGCTTTCCGTGTGGAATCTGATGCTTGTATATAATTCAATGAAAGAATAACACATTCAGGAAAATCCCAATAACTTGAGGTTCAAAGGAAGTCAAAGCATGTGTGTTGGTCAGTTTAATTTCTTATTGATTTAAACAATCAAGTGTTACATAAATTTTCAACCCAGGGAAGTGTGTTTATTTCAAAGGCAGTCACACACTGTATATGCTCAATCTCAAAAGCAATGAAATTTTGTAGTAAAAATTACACTAATCACACCTTGCTTCAACAAACTGAAGTCTACTTGAGTTACAACAAAGACAATCTTTCTATTGCAGACAATCATCAAAAGAATCCTAGATTACATTAAAAAGACAACAATCTAGGAAATAAAACCAATCTGCAAAAGGAAAGACCAATTATGCTATAACAGAGAACATGACCCTATTCACCAAGTAGGAATCTTCAGCACCTGTTTCTGATTACCAAGCTTTCACAAACTCATTCTGTAAACAAGATTACCAATTAAAAGAATCCACAATTACCTAGGAATTAATTGTATGAAAACAATGCAACAAGTAATGGAAACATAGTTTCAGCAATAAATAAGAGAGTTCCAATACTACATAAGTGATTTCAAAAAACAGAGTTTAACAAGGCATAAATTAAAAAGAACAGTTAACAAACTACGAAAATAAATGGGTGAATCTTGTGAGGAAGGTGGGCCCTTTCCTTCTCACAAGATTCCCCTGAAGAAGGAATTAAAGTGAAATACTCAGAACAAAATTTTATTCATTTGTCAAAAGTACATATTACAAAGGATTCACGTTCCCTCTCTGTTTAAAAAATAAACCTCCCGTAGTCTCTATAATTGTCTCTAATGCTGATGTCTCCTCTTTTTAAAGAGGATACATCTATTACAATTGATTACATTATAGAAATCCTATTTTTAATCCAATCTGGTCTCCTATACTGAAATAGGACCTTTCTGTTCTTCCATAGCAAAATGTTGTTACAATGGTTACGATAGTACTGGCTTCAAGGTGCAGTTGTTATGGCTAGTGTAACAGCTTCCTTACTTATCTTTCCTGTTGCTATCGTGCCTGAAATACTGCTTCAAAATCGCAAATCATGAGTTGTTTCAGCAACGGGATTTGCGTACTATGTTGACTGTTTCAGCAACACGGTCTTCAGACAACCATGATGGATTAACTATAGTCTTCAAACGGTTTCAACAACACGGTTCCAATAGTCATGATAAATTAACTGCAGTCTTCAAACTGTTTCAGCAACTATATATTTTCGATTAATGATTAAATATGAAAGTGATGTAAAATTACATGTAAAATAAGTTAAACATATAGTAAAGAGAAGAATGTTATATACCTTTGGAAGAATGGATGAAAGTGATAGTATAAGCTTTAAATATGGACTGGAAAATATTGGAATGATAGCAAAATTTATGGTCAAAATGGTACATTATGGGGTCCTAACATCCCCCTCAACTAAAAGGGTTGCATGTCCTCAGGCAAATTTAGTCTGAGTCTGAGTCCGGATATTGGCTTTTGGCATGAAAATTACTTAGGCAGTAGCTATGGAATTTTTTGTCTGTCAAGGCTCTGAACCCTTGTGAATTTTTCAATCTTTGCCAAGATGTTGCTTCATCCTTGTTGGCCAACCTATGATGAGCATGATATTCCTCTACTGGCATCCATAAAATAGGAAAATGAAAGTGGTACCCTATCCACTTTTCAGCACATTGCTAAACACATATGATGTAATTAGGTACTCTAGAGAATTAGGTTTCGAGATTAGTGGGACTGAAAGGATTTTACTCATGCTTCTCCTTAGAGGATTGCTGCCAAAACATATTGTTTGCTCTTAAAGCAGCAGTTTCTTTGGCCCCTGATAAAGTATTGACAGTCCTGAAGTACTAAAGCCTGTAATTGTCATATATGTTCAGTCATCCCTGGCTTCTTCAAAAATTGATAATACTCTACCACAAAGATGGCGGGGTTATCTGGTTTTGGCCTTATCCAGAGAAGACGGTTGTCTTCATTATGCCTGGTTGCAAGAAAAGAAAATTGCCATGTAATCTGATTAGCAAGGAAAGAGGAAAATTCCCTAATCTAAATGTTGCCAACAAGAGGGTTAAGATTAATATTTTTATTTTCAGGGATGGCTTCATTGTGAAGGTACAACTCACATAATAAGTGTTGATCACTGGTGGAGGCTTCTGCAATTTTTTTCACAAACTGTTCGGATGTAAGCACTTCATGGGGTCTTCCATCTTTGACTGTTTTTAATTGAAAGTAAACAATGTGTTCTGAGAGAAATAAAGAGTAATTTAGAGATGGTTTCCTAGTAGCCAATAATTTTTGTACCAGTTCAAACATTAGGAGTATTTTTCCTTTTAGCTCTTTATTCTCCTTCTTGTAAACTCTAGATTGCTGGAGTGTTTGCTCCAAGATCTCCCAGTTAGAATATATATGATTCTGCCAAAATAATTTGTGTTGCTGCATGATTTTATCTTACGAAATGGTATATTCTTTCTTCCATTTATTCATTATTTGCTGCTCATTCCATGGTTCAGTTTGTGTTCCAGTATTACAAGTGGTAGGCCGAGGTATCGTTTGAGTAGCCGAATCATTTACAGTAGGGAAGGATACTTGTACATCAACTTATTTTTCTGAAATTTTTGAAGGCCCTACTGGTTCTTGTGTAACAGTAGGGCATTCCTCTTTGACTGCAGAAGATGTAGATGCTCCCGGAATTGGGACTTGAACTATCTTATATCTTGCTTGTTGATAGATGTTTCCACATTGGCTGCACATATATTCCTTATATGGATCATTTTCTGTATTTTTGTCTGCCATGGATGTTGTATGGGCCAGGGTATAAAAATTGAGCTCCCTATCATAGGATTCCTTTGCTGTCACCAGTGCTTGCTTATAGGTTTTCAATTCTGATCTTAGAAACTCATTTTTCTGTAAAAGGGAAGCCAAAGTGATTGCGCTTTGTGTATCAGTTGCATTCTCAGGAATTGATTGTTGTGTTTTAGCTTTAGTTGGTTCTTGTGTGATAGCTACAGCTGGTTCCTTTGTGGCAGCTACTGAATAATTAGCATCCTGTGTGTCTAGTTCTTGTACATCGGCAACTGGTTCTTGTGTTTCAGCTACTGATTGAGTAGCTGGTTCTTGTGTGACAGCTACTTGTTCTACAGAAAATGATGTCGCATTACCTTGGGCATCTGGTTCTTGTGTTTCAGTGCCACAGGGTGATACAAGTAATAATTTCTGGGTTTGGAAGGGTGGTGATGTGTGGAGTTTTAACAAAATGGTTGCGGGATCAGGGGTAGTAGGAATGGTTGTTTCTTCAGTAGACGTCCTCATTCGTCTCCTAGGTAAGAAGGCAAAAAAATTAGTAGTTTCTTTTTTCCTTTTATGAGATGGTTTTTCCCGAGGAGAAGGGCTATCAAAGGAGGTAGCTACTTTAGTTGCAGCCGTTGCTTGTCTTTTTGGTAGGGAGGCAGTTGCGATTCGCCTTTTCCTTTTACGAATAGAGGAAGATGGTGGTATATCGGCCTGAGAGTCATCACTGGGAATATGGACAGTAGGATCAGATGATTCTGCTAAGTGGTGAGATGGACTTGAAGAAAAGTTAGTTGGATTAGTTGGTTCTGTGGATGGAATTGGTGGAGGGTTATGGATATTCTTTGGTTGCTGCTCATGGGAACTTTCAGGAATTTCTTGAGGGTTTTTAGTAGCTTCTTGAGGAATTTCAGCAGCTTGCTCAGGGTCTAGGGGTGGGTTGTTTAGAGGAGGGTTTTGTTGAGAAAAACTTCTCTGAATCAGTAGCTGAAAAAGGCGGTGATGGGTGAGGGAAAGGAGTGGGAATTTTACCCATCTACAATAATATGACATATTTCTAATGCATCCAAGTAAATAGTAAGGAATGTTCACTAGTCTACCGTGTTGTAAATGGTTTAATAAGACAAAATCATGCTGGTAGACTACCTGGTAGCGACCTTCACAAGTGAGGTAATGTTTGATGAATTCAGCAACTTTCAGCCAAGGAGGCGGCAATGAGTGGAGTCCGACACCTTGGCCTTTAAGCTCAACTTGTTCTCCTGGCAGAAGAAAATCTTGTTGTGCATTCAGAATGATATGCTTTCGACTAAACCATGGAGTACCGGTGACCGACAGACCTGAAACCTGTGCTATGTTTCCCTCTGAGACTGGAATTCGGACTTGCTGGATAGTAGAATGATCTTCGTGAAGATTTTGTGCAAATTCAAGGACCTGTTGTGGATCAAACTCCTGAAGTATCTAAAAATATCCTACCCAGCCTGCCTGCTGAAAAATCTAATGCACCTCTAGGAATAATTCAAGCAGAGCTATCGAGCCAGGCTCATGTCGAATAGCAAGTCCTCTCATAGCTAACTAGCTTTGGTAAAATGCACATTCAAAGAGAGAAGTTACCGGACTTCGAACAGAGTAAACTTTGCGAATGAGAACATGGAGTAACGAAGAAGAGGCGAGGTAATGGGTAGAAAAAATGACGGTAATTGGAATGTTGTGAAATGATGGAATATAATTTCGATATTCCCCCCAACTATGGCTGAAATGATGTCTTTAAGTGTGTGGATATTGTGGTCATAATAAATGAAATCTTATCTTTAAACCATAGTTTAATTGTACTTACATATAAAATTTAAATACCTCATGTTTACCTTTGATTGTAGTTCAAAAAATATAGTGCTTTTTTATAATGGCTCAATAGTCATGGAAGAACTTTAGAAGCTTTTTGAAACATGAGGGAGATTATATTAGAGATCTGTTTTATCATAGGAGAAGACAGTGAAAGGACAAGAGTAGCATAAGAAAAAGAAGTGGAAATGAACGAACTCAAGAAGATGATTTCATGACATAAAATGTTGCATAGTCATGTCTTTGGAGAAAGAAATGGTGTTTCAACAATGGGAAAAATGGATGAAATGCTGCTGAAAAGTGGTGTTTCAGCAATAGAAAAATACGGAAAGTGTTGCTGAGGAGTGATGTTTTAGCAGTGGAAAAATGGGGAAAATATTTGCTGAGGAATAGTGTTTCAGCAATATGAAAAACGGGGAAGATATTTGCTGAAAAATGGTGTTTCAGCAATGGGAAAAATAGGGAAAATGATATAAAAAGGGAAAAGGGAATGAAGGGAATGGATGATGAAATGTTACTGGAATATGGAGAGATGAGTTGAAGTGGAGAAGAAATGCTTCTCAAAATGAAGCTTGGATCTTCTTGTGGTGAAATTTTCCTTCCTTGGTAAGCCTTTCCTTAATCAAGAATCTGCAAAATAATCAATTGTAACATGCCAACCTTTGATAGGGATTATTAGTTTAAGAAATCAAATTCTAATACTAAAAATACAATGCAGAAAACAGTCAAATGCAGTGAGGAGCAGAAGGATCCCCTAGAAAGAGATAATGTGCATCTGCCATGCAAGTGGCCTTAAAATCTTCTTTGGAAGTAGGGTGCTGGTACAGACGAAGACGATGACCGTTTACTAATAGTAGTGTTTTAGAGTCATCAATTTTTAAGAGCCTTACTGTTCCATTTGAAAAAACAATATCTATTTCGTAGGGTCCCATCCATCTTGTATGTAGCTTCCCTTGAAAGTTTTCAAACCAAGAATCATACAATAAAGCCCAATTACATTTTTGGAACTGCTTATGCTTGATGATTTTATCATGCCACTTTGTTCTTTGTTGTTGGATCATAGTTGTCTGATGAATGGCATCTAATCTTTTTTCATCCAATTCATGAAGTTGTTGCAACCTAGCTGTCTATGCATCAGTCAGATCAAGGTTAACAGCTAAAGAAGTCCTTAAGGTTTTAATTTCAAATTCCACAGGAATAACAACACTTTTACCATAAACCAATTCATAGGGAGAAAAACCTGTAGTATTTCTCTAGGTAGTTCTGTAAGCCCATAGTGCTTCAGGGAGTCTTTGAGACCAATCCTTCTGGTTCTCCTTCATTGTTTTTGTTAGAATGGCTTCTATTACTTTGTTTGTACTCTCCACCTGCCCATTGGCTTGGGGGTGGTATGGTGTAGTCATTCTATGATGAATGTGATATTTCTGAAGGGTGGCTTTGAAACCATGAGAAGTGAAAGGAGGTCCTCCATCTGTAACTAGCTCTCTAGGGACTCCAAATCTAACAAAGATTTCTTCAAATAGGAAAGCTAGGACAGCTTCTTCATTAGCTCTAAGGAGTGCTTTAGCCTCCATCCATTTAGTCATTTAATCCGTGCAAACCAATATATAAACTCTTTGATTGGATGGAGGATTAATGGGTCCTATAAATTCTAAGGCCCATATTTCAAATGGTTCAAGTATTACCTGGGGTTTAATGGAATTTCATCTCTATGATTAGGTTGACCCATTCTCTGACAGCTATCACAAGCCCGAACATATTTCTTTGCATCCTTAAAGAGTGAGGGCCAATAATAACCCATCCTAAGAATTTTATGTGTCGTTCTCTTATCAGAAAAATTCCCTCCGCAAGGGCCATCATGACAAGCTTTTAGTATATCAAACACATCATCTTCTCTAATGCATCTTCGGATTTCATGATCAAGTCCTGTATAGAAAATACACCCACTTATCCAACTATACCAAGCACTTTGTTGAATGAATTTTCTTTTCTCTCGATGTGATAGGTGTGATGGTAACTTCTCTGCAACCAGATAATTGGCAATGTCTGCATCCCATGGTGAATGAGCAGATACTGCAAATAAATATTCATCAGGAAAGGAATCATCTACTGGAATATCATCATCAGTTTTTAACCGAGAAAGGAAATCAGCAACAACATTTTCTTTACTTGGTCGATCTACAATTGTAATATCAAACTCTTTTAATAACAATAACCATCTGGTGACTCGAGAATTTGTGATAGATTTGTTCATTAGATACTTGATAGCCGAGTGGTCAGTATGGACAAAATTAGAGTAACCAGTAATGTAATGTCGAAATTTATTAATAGCATAAATTATTGCTAAAAATTCCTTTTCGGTAACTGTATAATTAAGCTCAGCAGGAGTCGTATTCTTACTAATAAAGTAGATAGCATAAGGAAGATGGTTTTCCTCTTTTCCTAAGATAGCTCCAATTGCAGTATCAGAAGAATCAGAGGATATATGAAAGGGAAGTGCCCGATCAGGTCCCCTTAAAATAGGAGCTGTAGATAACTGATGCTTGAGTTCAACAAATGCTTCCTGGCAAAGATTAGTCCACTTAAATTCAGCATCTTTCATAAGTAACACAAACAAAGGAGAAGCTATTTTGGAAAAGTTTTTAATAAATATCCTGTAATATCCTGCATGTCCTAAGAAACTTCTCACATCTATTTGTGTTTTAGGAATAGGAAGGTTCTGAATGACTTGTATTTTGGATGGATCTACCTGAATTCCTTGAGATGAAATAAAATGTCCAAGCACTACTCCTCCACTCATCATCATATGAAATTTTTTGGTGCTTAAGGAGAGGTGAGCTTGTATACAACGTTTAAGTACTTTCTCAAGATTTTGTAACACATCTTCAAAAGACACACCATAAGGGGTAAAGTCATCCATAAATATTTCCATAGAGTCATTAAGCATATCAAAAAAGATTCCTATAACTGCTCTTTGAAAAGTTGTTGGTGCATTACATAGTCCGAATGGGAGAACTCTATAGGAAAATTTTCCCCAAGGACTAGTAAAAGTGGTCTTATCTTGGTCTTGGGGTGCAATTTTGATTTGGTTATACCCACTAAACCCATCTAAAAAGGAGAAGAATTTCTTTCCTGACAAACTATCCAACACTTGATCAATGAACGGTAAAGGAAAGTGATCCTTTTGAGTTGCTTTATTTAAGGCTCTATAATCTACACACACTCTCCATTTCTCGTTTTTCTTAGGAACTATTACCAATGGGGACACCCATTCACTGTTAGATATAGGGTATATAAACCCTGCATTAAGCAATTTCTGAAGTTCCTCTTTGAGAATTTCTCTTAAATTAGGGTTCATTCGTCGTTTGGGTTAACAGAATGGTCAACAACCTTCCTTGACATAGATACGATGAGTACATAATTCAGGAGAGATTCCCCTCATATCTGTATAGTCCCATGTGAATGCTTCCTTATTTTCAAGAAGTAACTTCATTAATTGTTGTGTTTCAGCAACTGTCAAATTGGGGTTTATATTCAGTGTTTTGCCAGGTTCAATTTCTACTGTTATGCTCTTATAAGAGATGTTGGTTGATGTTTGAGGGAGATCTTCAAGTTCAAGCTTTTCCTGGGTATCTGATTTCAAAAGTGTAGCCAGTTGATTATGTGTTTCCGGAATCACCGAGGAGGGTTCATAAATAAAATTATTAATTACCTCATCCTCAGTGGTATCTTTAAGGCTTAAAG
The DNA here is from genome assembly GCA_034641835.2 of Pinus albicaulis. Classification (NCBI taxonomy): domain Eukaryota; kingdom Viridiplantae; phylum Streptophyta; class Pinopsida; order Pinales; family Pinaceae; genus Pinus; species Pinus albicaulis. Next base: position 885,304,790 of record CM076584.1, on the reverse strand, counting down.
CTTGTCTGATAGTCAAAATAGGTTGAATAGCATGATCATCATAGTCCATCCATACAAAATTCTCATTATTAATCATGGGTGTAGCGTGAGGGTAGAAAGTAAGCTGCTTTGTTTCATATCCATTGGAAATTGTCATTGAACCAGATCTGCAGATGTCTTTAGCTAACCAGGGCCTTCCTAGAATTAAAGGATGTCCCCCCAACTTTTTTTTAGTCTGTAACATCACAAAGTCAGCTGGGTAATTCCAGGACTCAACTGAGATGAATAGGTCTTCAATAACTCCTTCTGGTTTGATTGTAGAGCGGTCAGCTAACTCTAGAATGGTTGGTGTATCTCTGATTACGTTCTTTAGTTGTAGAAATTGTGAAGTTTCAAGAGTCATAATGTTTATATCAGCACCTAAATCTACTAGAACTTGAGGGATTATTGTTTTACCGATTTGGACTGTCACAGTAGGATGGCCGAGGTCACCATATTTAACTAGGGGAGTTTTATCGGACATTAATGCAGATAGATCACCCATAACATGAATTTTAAGGGGATCTTTATCTTTCCTACCGGGTTTCTTGACACAAATACCTCTCATATTTCTAGCATAAATTGGTACATCTCTTAGTGCTTGTAAAAGTGGAATTTTAACATACAGATTTTGTAATTCCCCTAGAAGATTAAAAGAAGGTGGCTCAGGCGTTCTAGTAAAAACTAAATGCTCAGGGAATGGCGGCTTTGCTGTTTCAGCACCCTTATTAGAGGGTGGTTGTACCTCTTTATGTGAATCACGTTTTTCAGTTTCTTATTTATCAGAATCGGAAGAGGTAACATCATTGATAATGGGTTCAACTATTTTCCCATATCGTAAATGAATGTCATTACATTGTGCAGGGAAAACAGGAAATATAAGCTGGTTCTGAATATCAATAACTTGCACAAATTTATTATTGGGGTTAGGATTTGGTTGTACAGGTATCTAGGGTCTCATCATTTGATTATTTGGTGGAGCACCTGATGGTAGAGGAAGTGGTTGCTGAAATTGACTAAATTGATTTGGGAACGAGAGTTGTTGACCCCTCCAATTTGAATTCCATTGGTTAAAGTAAGATTGTTGTTGTGGAGGCCAAGGAGTCCACATTGCAGGATCACAAAGGGAGGGTTTGTTTGTTGCGTGAGTGGGTAATTCATTTGATTGAAGGGTGGGTATTGCATTTGGTTAAAGGGAGGGTAATTTGCTTGACTAAAAGGAGTATAATTGTTCCAACGATTAGAAGATGTAAATGGCATATTAGAGTTCATACCTTGTCCTCGTGGTTTCCATTGCCTTCGTTGTGTCAGCAGATAGACTGCTTCAGGTTCTTCTTCGGTTGGTTGCAATGCTGCTTTTATTCCTAGTAAAGAAGGACATTGTTGTGTTTCATGATATTTCTCACAAAGGGTGCAAAATGGCACCTTGTCCAATGGGCATTCCCTTAGTGGGTGTTTATCTCTGCATTTGGGGAAAAAGACAACCAAAGCTGCTTCTGCTTCGGCTTGTTTCTTCTTAACCTACAAGGTGGCAATCTGTGAAGCAAAAGAACTTAACATTTCAGTTTTAAATTCTTCAAATAAAATACCTATTTCGGCTCTTGTTGCTCCTCCACTGGCTAATTTTTGAACTCTTGAATATGTGGTATCTCTACTGTTTGACATGTTCCTTGCAGCTCCTCTTGAACATCTTTTACAGAGGTTAACAATTTCATCATATGATTCTTTAGATATATCCCCTTTACCAAGCATATTTAGCATATCTAGAAAGTCATCCCTCACCCCTTTCAGTAATATTGTTTTAAGAATATCTTTACTTACATCGGGATGATTGGATCTCTGCAAGTTGTATTGTAGTATTTCCACAAATTCCTCTATATTTTTGTCCTCCTTTTGTACCATCTTAAATATTTCCTCTCTTTTTTCTCTTGTCCGGCAGTAGTCTTGATATTTAAGCAGAAAATTATGTTTCATCTGTTCCCATGTTGTGATTACATGGCCTCCAAGACTCATGAACCACCTTAGTGCATTTCCTTTTAGTGTTGCTAGAAATAGCTTCAACTTCTGGGCATTAGTAACATAATCATAACTTCTGCATAATATATCAAATTCAAAAAGAAATTCATGAGGATCTTCAGAAGATAAACCATGGAAGTTAGGTAAGGCTGAAAGTGGGATATTCTTCATGGGAGTTACTCCTCTAGGGAGATCACCAATAGGAAATCCCAAGATAGAGAGAGAATTCTCATCTTTTCCCTCTCCTTCAGGATCTACTTGTCCTCCGCCGAAGAATCCTTCATTGTTCCCTTCCATTGTTTGATCTCCTACCGCACTTGCTCGATCCTCAATGTTTTCTACTGGCTCCTCAATATTTTCTACTAGTTTTTCAATGTTTCCTATTGATTCCTCAACGTTTTCTGCTGGCTCTTCAACGCTTTCTAATGGCTCTTCAACACTTTCTACTAGTTCTCCAATGTTTCCTGTTGGTTCTTCAACACTTGCTGCTAGTTCCTCAACATTCTCAGGGCTCAAAACTTCTTCTGTTTCATAATTCGATTGAGGGGAGTGTTATGGCTTTGGCCTTCAAGAGCTTAGTCTCTGAGAAGATTCAATTTTTGATATGATTCATCAATAAAGGCCTTTCTTCCTTCCTTTCCTTTTCCCTTGCCACCTATAGGGTTATTTTTCTTATGGGTTCCGCGTCCTCTCATGAAATCTGCACATGTGAAAGAAAAAAATCAATGCTTTTGAAATCTATAATTTCCTTCCCCAGAAACGGCGCCAAAATTTTTGTCAATTTAATTTCTTATTGATTTAAACAATCAAGTGTTACATCAATTATCAACCCAGTGAAGTCTGTTTATTTCAAAGGCAATCAAACACTGTATATGCTCAATCTAAAAAGCAATGAAATGTTGTAGTAAAATTTACACTAATCACACCTTGCTTCCACAAACTGAAGTCTACTTGAGTTACAACAAAGACAATCTTTCTATTGTAGACAATCATCAAAAGAATCCTGGATTACATTAAAAAGACAACAATCTAGGAAGGAAAACCAATCTGCAAAAGGAAATACCAATTATGCTATAATAGAGAAAAGGACCCTATTCCCCAAGTAGGAATCTTCAGCACCTGTTTCTAATTACAAAGCTTTCACAAACTCATTCTGTAAACAAGATTACCAATTAAAATAATCCACAATTACCTAGGAATGAATTTTATGAAAACAATGCAACAAGTAACGGAAACAGAGTTTCAACAATAAATAACAGAGTTCCAATACTACATAAGTGATTTCAGCAAACATAGTTTAACAAAGCATAAATGAAAAAGAACAGTTAACAAAATACGGAAATAAATGGGTGAATCTTGTGAGGAAGGTGGGCCCTTTCCTTCTCACAATATTCCCCTAAAGAAGGAATTAAAATGAAATACTCAGAAAAAACTTTTATTCATCCGTCGAAAGTACATATTACAAAGGATTCACGTTCCTTCTCTATTTCAAAAATAAACCTCCCTTAGTCTCTATAATTGTCTCTAATGCTGATGTCTCCTCTTTTTAAAGAGTAGACATCTATTACAATTGATTACATTTTAGAAATCCTATTTTTAATCCAATCTGATCTCGTATACTGAAATAGGACCTTTCTGTTCTTCCATAGCAAAATGTTGTTACAATGGTTACGATAGTACTGGATTCAAGGTGCAGTTGTTACAGCCAGTGTAACAGTTTCCTTACTTATATTTCCTGTTGCTATCATGCCTAAAATACTGCTTCAAAATCACAAATCACGGGTTGTTTCAGCAACGGGATTTGCGTACTATGTTGACTGTTTCAGCAACACGGTCTTCAGACAGCCATGATGGACTAACTTTAGTCTTCAAACGGTTTCAACAACATGGTTCCAATATTCATGATAAATTAACTGCAGTCTTCAAACTGTTTCAGCAACTATATATTTTCGATTAATGATTAAATATGAAAGTTATGTAAAATTACATGCAAAACAAGTTAAACATATAGTAAAGAGAAGAATGTTATATACCTTTGGAAGAATGGATGAAAGTGATAATATAAGCTTTAAATATGGACTGGAAAAGAGTGGAATGATCGCAAAATGTATGGTCAAAATGGTACATTATGGGGTCCTAACAATGTGGTACATGAATTCTGAGTAATGATACATCAAGGTATTGAAAGCAAAACTATTGAAAGGGATTTCACCATAGCTAAATACATAAAGGAAGTCAGAGCATGATCAATCATGAATTCTAAGTAATAAGCACCTAAAATATGGAAGAAAAACATTTCAAATGATAGGACATAAACTCATTGAAATACACTAAGAATCTCAGGTGAAATGAAACTGGTATTGTTACTGTATATATCAGTCAATCCAAAGCTTTACAAAGTGGTATGCTTATATAAAATTTTCCCACCTGTAGGTTGAAGGTAACATCAGCATGTATACATTGGGAATTATGTAATCAAAGTAGTCTTCAACAAAATATCATAATCAGCTAAACGTGGAAGTCAAGGCACTTGGAGTTTAGGTTTATAGGTGAAAACAATAACACAGTGAATAAACACAGTCTACAAGAATGTGAAGGAAGTTAGAGAATTATTCAATGAATTATAAGTAACACATTCTCATACCACTGCAAATAATTAATTTAAAAAGGCCATAGAAAGATGATATACTTAAACCCCTTGTGAATCTTGAGTAGTAAAACCAATCTCTGTATTAAGTTGAAACAACACACAGTCTGCTTACAATATGCACCAATTTTTCCAAAAAGTCTCCAACCTTTGCTAATTCGACCTAATGCTTCATATATAGCCTTTACAATCTTATATTCCATGATCCACCACTAGGAGAATTCAAATTCCCATCCATGACACCTAATCTAACCATAAAATAGACTTTTAATTATAAAATGACAAGTAAACAGTCTTTGAAGAGTCCTAATCCAAATAGGAGTAAAACTCCTAAATATTCTTGCAACAATCTTATCTAAACTTTAATTCTTCCTTTGATAGCTGCAACCTCATGAGGTCGAATTTGGATGATGCCTTTAGTCTTGTTATAAACCCTGTCGATTCATGACCTAATTGTCCTAAAAACTAGGAGACGGAGTTTCCTGATTTTTAGCCCTTAACCTCCATGTTTGTCTTCGAACAGCTAGTTTTGTATATGTAACATGTGTTAACATTCCATAAACACTTCAACCTTCCACCTATGCAAAAATAAACCTTTGAAAAAATGAAAAGGAGATGAAATATGACTGTGCTACGAAAATAGCCTGTTTTCATAGCACAATTTTTATACCACTGTAAAAGTACTTCCTTTCACCATTCTTTATCCTGCTTTTCAATGTGAAACTTAATTTGTGACCTTTATATTTCCACGAGTAATACAAAAATATTAAAACCAGTAGTCCTTACCTCTAACTACATGCAAAACATGCCAAAACTTCACCTTCAGCAGTTTCGTAGCGAGCTACAAAACTGTTGTGTATGCTCCTTTAACACAATTTTTTCCAAAAAATCTACATTTTTGAGGATATTTAATATTTTTTAAGGATTTATATCAACATCAAATGGCTTTACTGGATGTTCTCCTTCAAAAATTATCTTTATCTTCATGACAAAACTGTTTCAAATATTTATCATTTTTTGCACTTTTTCATCTGAAAAATAGATGTTGAGACGGAGCTTTTATATTCTCACCCATAATGTATTTTGAAAAAATGAAGGAGGATTTTGGAGACCAATTTTTATTTAACAAAAACCTCTTCTTCTTTTTTTAAATACCTCTCCTACTTCCCAGAAACGGTCTTTGAACAACCTGTATAAAACTGGAAAATTCTGATTTCTGAAAATATGGTTTCAAAGAAAGCCTTGTATCTCCCAGCTGGTAACACTCTTGAGAAACCTGAGATAGGTTATTGTATATGTAGATTTCATGAAGAGAAACCTCCTTCATAATTCCAAAATACCTTTTCTTGTGGCCAGAAACTAATCCTGTGTTGTGTAACCAGCTTCAAAAATAGAAGAAAAGAGATATCAACGCCTTAGAAATAAGCCACTTCGAGGGGGAAACCTCCAATACATTACATAAATGCACAATTCTTGGATTATACAATTTACAAAACCTCCTTTCTATATATAGGATTCAATGGGGCCATAATGTAATCCTAGTGGGCCACAATGTAATCCTAGCCTACCTAACAATAATAATTTAAGGGCACAATAATAACAAAATGGGGGTTACAAGGGTACAATAATAATAATAAGGGGGTTACACTAACAATAATAAGGGACTATACTAGTGATATAGGGACCTAACATCCTGAAGTGAACTACTAAAACCAAAAAGTAGAGTTTTTCTCTCAATGACTTTCAGCAGTTTCGTAACACAAGTTGAGTCATCAATTTCTCCCACCTCATAATGAATTTGAAGAATGAAAGAGGTTTTTGTATTTAATTATGGTAGGAATAAAAACCTCTTTCAGTTTTTAAAAATGAGTTTTAAGTTGCTCAAGAACCCCCTTGGAAGTTGACTACTAAAAACAGAAAAATAGGGTTTTTGCCTCATAGTGCGCTATGAAAACAACTTGTTTTTGTAGCGCAAATCACCTTTTTTGAACTAGCTGTGCTATGAAAACGTGGATTCCTGTATTATTGAAAAAATTTAACCCAAAACTTCATGGCATGACCCCTAAATGAAAAATATGACCTATTTGACCATGAAGTGAACCTAAAGGACTTCATTTGAAAATGAAAACTGACCTTTTAAAACTTCTAAATGGATGATGGGATCTTTAAACCATGGAATAAGACTTCTAAACTTTATTTGGAAATGAAATATGAAATTTTTGAGACTCTAAGGCTATCACTTACCCTTTCAATCATGAAATGACTCAAAACCTATCTAAGACCTCCTTGAAATCATGACCAAAAGTAGAGTTGACAAAATGATGTTTTGAGAATTTTTGGGTGATAACACAAGTATCACATATAAAATACTGATCAATGATGCCACAGTAGATATATAATCACCAAAAATTCACAACTGAATCTCCAAGTACCAAATCATAAATGGTGGAACAAATGGTATAACATGCAACTCGGGAACCAACATATAAAATTTTGTTATGATGAAACTGAAACACATAAGGGTGAATGGTGTCACTGGCAGAAAACTAAAGGAGTTGTCAAAGTGAACCAAAGCATGATGATGCAAACTCTAGGTCTTCCCCGATCACAATGGCACAATTCTACACAATGGGAATATATGAGATAAAGTCAACCATGTGAGAAATCATTTGATTACTGATCATTGATGTATACCATTAACAAACACGAGACAACCCACTAATAATTATAATGAGTTTCAAGGTGCCCCAGTACAATCTAGCAAGTGCGAATGAATGAGTTGAATTTCGAACACTTGAAATAATCTACCAATCAGGAGGCAATGATGTATCCTCACTATTGATAGTGAAGAGTCTGCCACTGGTGACTCCAAACCCTAAGGTACTGACAAAAGGACTCTAGACCTTATTCCCAGAGAAATGAGTCAGAGTTGATGGGAAAAGATCTACTGGAAGGAAGGCATTAAGGCATTCCACATCAGTCCAGCATGAGTGTAACCTGTGGGCCAAGATTTGGAAGGAATTAGACGAAGTAAAGTGAAGTAACCAACCTGAATTATGTTTTCGGCATGCACAAGATGAAGCTAGTGCATGGCAAAAACACTCTGAACCAACCAATAATGAAAGATGACAAAGAGGCGAGATATCCACCAATAGATTCAAATGGAAATCAAGGTATTGCACGAATCCCAAGTGATAATGTAAGTATAAGTAGAACACAAGGGAAACCATTCAGTTAAAGACCCATGAAGATGATCAAATGCTGAGCACAAGGTCACCTATGAATGATGTAAATAGGGCTAGGGTGCAGCTCTAGGTTTACTCTTAGAGTAATATGTCGTATTCGATAAGAGACAAACCCTCCAACGAGAAGTCAGTGGATACCTTCTCAAACCAGCACGAGAAAAGGACCAAATATCTAATGTGATAGAACAAGATACTGACAAGACCGGGAAGGCCGACTGAAAAATGAGTCAAGAGACACCGCAGAAAGGATGACTCAGGTTAACTTCCCTTGAAAAAAAGCACTACTCATGTTGACTATGGCATCAAATGATAACTTTGTATAAGTTTGGAAATAAGGAGGCATGAACAAACCCTCCATTTGATTAGAAGAGATAACCAACCGGGGGAGAACTGACTCATGAAACAAGGTTATGGCTTCTCCTAAGTCAAAAACTAAAACCATCCCAAATGGAGAAAATAATTAGCTTTTTTTTGTTGTGTTCAAGGGCGACACAACTAACACTGTAGTTTCCATCAAGTATCCCGTTCCCACTCTTTTTCAAAATATTTAATTTTTTTGTCTTTTTCATATTCAAAGCCTGAAAAGGAATAAAATAATGCTATAGTACAAAGGATAGAATGAGTTTCGTTAAATGGATTCACTAGTTCCTGGGATAGGAACAATCCTGTTCTCAATGCAAGGTGGCGAAAACTGGTAAGTGACACTCAAAGGAATGTTCCATCCATGGGTAAAGGTGTCAAGTCGCAGAAGCTAAGTGATTGCATGGTTAACTTGTACAGAAAGACATGGTCAAAATATTTCTTAAACATAAGTCCAAATGAAGCCAACTAAAGGCCAAGATAAATAAGTAGTCAATATGCAATGCAGTAATACAACTCAACAGCATAAGGGAGCCTCTAGGGTAAATGGCCATAAAAATGATAACGAAGAAGGAGAAGAATGAATCTTCAATGTATAAGATATGACAGCACTAAAGAGGACTCCCAAGCCTACATAACTTGCAACATGGGCAAAAAATGCTAGCGAGGGACTAACTAGGAAGCCCATGTAAAGGAAGGCTCTACCACCAAGTCATGATTAAAAAATCAGCGAGTGAAATGGGTTAAGTACTCATGACATGATGGGATCAACCCTATGGAAATTGATCAAAATAAAGGCCAGTATGAAAAGACGCAACAGAATAGTGGATTCCCTAACCTATATGCCAGTTTGAAATCAAATACCTTCCATGATAGGTCAGCGGTCATGGATTTGAAGAAAGAAACTAGGACAATCTCGAATTTAGCAAATTGTACCTGAAAAAAAAACCTTTCCCAACTCTTACAAGCCAAATTTTTATATAGCCTTAGTAAAATTTGTGAAAAAATTTTCAAATTTTTGGCATAAATACACAATTTGACTCACATTTTGATCATTTTCACATTGCAGAACTGGAGAAAGAGCTTTGGGGAAAAAATTCATCTTCTCAAATACAGAGAAATCGGCCATCAAATTGCGCCAAATCAGTCAAGTAAGATCTAAACTCATATTTTTCATCAATTTCGTTCCTGTTTAAAGAAAAATTTTGGAATTTTGCTGTAGAAAATATATTTTTTGTTGAAACCCTCTGTGCATATGTGGGTTCGTGTGGACGAACCTACGTATCATACGCGACTGTGTACAAACAAGGTCACGTATGCACAGAGCAAAAATTTAAAACTTGTATCTAATCAGTCATTTAATGATTTTTCCCAGGATGTCCATCAATTGGAGAGAGCGTGAGCATAGTGCAATTGACAATGAAGTGATGGAAGATCAAAATTCCTTAGATATTCTCTGGAATTGCGGATTGCTCAAATTTTTTTAAATTCCCAATATGAAAAGCAATGTTCGTTTGCTTCAAATGTTGGTTGATCAGTGGGTACCCGAAGAATATTGTTTCATAATTGATCAGATGCCACTATGCATAGAAGTGGAAGATATATTATTCATTACTGGACTCTCTCGAAGGGGAGACCTAGTAGACTTGCACGAAAATCCTGTTGGAGGGCTTACTGTAGAGGATTATCTCCAAGTCTATTGCATAGACAATGCACAAAAGGTAGGAACACAAATTCCTATCAGAGATCTGAAGGATTTATACATGAATATACTTCTCTTTACCATTGGCAGAGTAGCAGGATCAACTTCTCTGCATCAGGCTTCACAGACACAAATGAGCATAGTAGTGGAATGCCTGATTCATCTCTTCGATTCATGCACAACCTTACTGAGGAATATGAAGAAAAAATTGACCTCAATCTGAAAAGAAAAGACTAAACACTTCAGGTATGGTACAATATTGTTGAAATTTTTCTTTGAGAGGGTCCCAGGGCTTTGGCCCAAGGTCATCTCAACTATCAGTGGCCCAAGAGATCCAAGAATAGCTCAATGGGCAGATCTGATGAAGAGATTAGGGGAAGTGAAGTTCCCCGGACCACTTGGGATGATGAGTTCTTCTAATGGTGGGAATAACAAGTCATCATAGTGGAAGATTATCCCTATGCTGGGATGGAATTTCGTACAGATCTAGATCTAGTCCTACCACCCTATGCAGCATGGGGCACAATTGGTGAGATTGCATTTTTTATTTTTTATTATGTGATTTTTATGATTTTTTCAAAGTAATAAAATGAAAAAATGTTTTTTATTGGACTAAATGACTTACAAAATTATGATGATCATGATGCAGACATGGAACCAGTCAGGCCGTAGGGGTACCCAAGGCATAAGCACCACAGAGGTGAGGCATATTTTGAAGACCCTAGCAGTACACTCCATGCAGTACAGAGGAACTTGGAGAGCTTGACTCGCCAAATGCCTATGGCCGCTATGGAGGACCTATCGGAGGCTATCCAGAGACGGGTGGTAGGAGTACCATGAGACTGGGTACGATTATTCCGTTGTGTAGCGACTGCCATTGTGTTCTATAGGAACAAAAATGTTGGGAAAGGACCCCAGGAGTATATCTATAGATATGATCGTGTTAGCCATCAATAAAATTTTGTCATAACTGATGATGGCTAAAACAAGTGTATTAGTCTTCAAGAAATAAATTTCATACAAATCTGTGAGTTCTTGAAGCCTTATTATGGACCTTGACCAAAAGATCCACCTCTTTGATATATTCATTTCAAAACCTTCAAAGAAAGCCCTGCTGTCCCAAAGAAAAGACTGTTTTCAGACCCATTTTCCACCATTTTTTCTTTTGAAAAATCCCTCTAAAAACCCCTTCATTTCACCCATTTTTCCCATTTTTACCCTTTATTTTCCTCAAAATTCCCCTTCAAACCTTGTAAAATCCTTTTATTAAGGTTTTTATCCATTCTTTCCCCTTATCGAAACCCTCAAAATCCTTCAAAAACCTTCATTTTAAAATATAAGGCCTTAAGCCCCTTTCTCTTAAAGCCCGAGCCCCTTTTCCACCATAAGACCGCGCTCCATGACTGAGCGCTAAGTCCATCAGCCATCGCACATCCGCGATCCCAGTTCCTTTTTTCTCAGACCCTTTACTCCGCCGATATGTTGATCCTCCGATGAGATCTGGACCGTCCATCCCCAAGATCTGACGGCCATCGCACTCCGCGCTCCATCGCATGGCTCCACCACATCGCATCGCGCTTCGCCTTTTCCCTATCGCCTTCCCTTCTCCACCATTGTTCTTTCCAAGATCTAACGGTCCTCTCTCCGTCGCACTTTGGTGTTTCCTGCTTCCATATCCCCTAAACCTTTTCTTCGTCGATATGCAAAGCCCCGATCACATCTCCACCATTGATCTCAATCCAACGTTCCTCCGTCCATTGCACCTACTTCTCCCATCAGCCATCGGCACTTCGCAATTCCAAAATCCTCCTTCCCGGACCCTCTTCTTTTCCGAGTTCATCTCAGCCATCCATTTCCCCGATCTGACAGCTCCCATTGATCCTCTCCTTTCAACTCTGCCCAATATTTTTCTGCCACACGCCAAAACTGTTGACGTCATCCACTAGGTCCCACCGCTCTTCCTCCACCATTGATCTAACTCTCCATAGATCGGATGGCTTGCGCTCTTTCACATCGCCATCCTCCCTCTCGTTTGTCCCCTACCAAGTCATTTCTGCAATTTAATCCTGACCATCCATCTCCCCGATCCAACGGTCCCTGTTCATCTTCGCGCCCGTTTCTCCATAACTGTTTAAACCCCATATTCAACGCAAAATTGGCAGTTTTGAGGTGACCATGTGTCAACGCCTGAACCGTATCACATTCAATTCGGCCAAAACCATTTACCACTTGACCCCCGCATGAATACCACCCTAGTATTGCGCAAAACCGTTCATCGCCATTTTCGCGCCAAATTCAAATGTTTCCCTGGTTTTTCATGGTTTCGTCATGGAACCCTCCCTTGATGCAATTTCCTCCTTCCGCACTACTTTTTCACCCTTCGTCAAGCCCTCTGAAGCAGTTATAGCCCCAAAATGCAGGATTTATTAATATTTTATGTTGATTTGCAGGTTTAATAAAGGTTTCGTAGCATAAAATTCGTCCCAAAGTCACTAAAGGTGACAGAGGTCGAGGGTAACGATCCTCTATGGCCGGAAATTACAAAAAGAGACACCTGCCAACAACAGTGAAGATCAGTGTAAAGAGATTTAAAGTTAAAGGTTAAAGTCAAAAGCCCAAAGATTAAAAGACTTAAACTGTGCAGATTAAGGATAAAGCATAGTAAAAGACAAAGAAATTCAAAGACTAATATCAGTGTTTAAAGTGAAAAATCAGGACATATCAGTAAAAGACTGCCTTAAATTGCCAAATCATCAAGGATATTTACTCTTCCGAAGACTAAAAGTGCCACCTATAGGATTATTTACTCAAAAAGCATACAAAGTTAATGCACAGTCGGAGATATTTTATTGAAGACAGCTCGAAAGTAATTTCCAGCCTACCCAAAGGCTTCAAAGTCAAAAAACGTAGCCTGAGTTAATGAAATTTAATGTAAAAATCAATTAGCAGAGTTAAGATATTAGAAATCTTCTCCATAAGGCTTCCCAAAGGCTGAGAAGCATTTACTCTGTATTAATTGAATTGATAGACCTTCCTTTCACTCCACCTCCTCATTCTTCTATAAATACTTCACAAGGAGACATTGTTTTTGTTGGTTGAATACTTATTGAATATAAATAGTTGATGAGGCTGCTGAAGCTCTGTTAGTAATTGAAGAAAGATAGGCTGAGAAGATAAGTTTGAAGCTGTAAAGACCTACTAGACTTGAAGATTGTAACTGGTTTGAACATCAAATATACAAGTTGATTTATGGGGTGCTGGTCTATGTCAATGGTGATGTTTTTCTTACTGTAATTTTTGTTTTTATTATGTTTTCATTCTATCCACTTTCTCTGATAAAGAATAAGAAATGTAGATTAGGATTTACTGCAAAGTATCCTATTTCTCACTGATAAGATTTATCTCTATGTTTTCTTCTAATTGTTGCTTTGGGAATGATTTGAATAGAGTATAACCAGTGAAGGAATGTTGGTGAGCCCATATCTTGCTGAGTAAAACATGAGATTTTGTTCTTCAATGATCTTTTCACTGCATGCTAAGTAGAGTCCTAATCAAGGAAATTTATGGTTAGCCATGTCCCTTGTTTAGTCTTCAATAGCTGTTTTGAAAGTTTTCCTTGAGAGTATGCCAAACGCAGGATAGATTCAAAGTTCTTACTTGATCTTAGGCTATTATTTTGTTTATCTTATATGTTTTCTTCTTTCTGAAGGTAATCTGTTAGATTGTTGGATTGTTGTCTGAAAAGTGTGCTTTAGTAAAAGTTTTCCCAAAGAGGTCTATGGTTTTCCCTGTCATTTGGCCTGCTTCAAACAGTTACTTTGAAATTCTTTTCTTGTTTAGTGAAGTTAATAGATTCTTAAATGGTTATTAGCTTTGCTTCTTTCACAACACTTGTCACAAATCAACCTAAAGAGATCTTTTAATATAGATGACTTGCCCCATGGACCACTCTTGAAACTTGTTGTGCAATTAAATCCTTTTGTGACTCCATAGCCCAATGGATTGATACTGCCTCTTACCTATCCTATCTGATGAACCATTCTTTCAACTTACTCACACCTTTACCCTTCAAAAGACTTCCTTTATTTTTTATGATATCCTACCCAACCAAAACCAAAACAAGTTCCCTTGAGCTTCTTAACTAGCCTAATATCATATCTTTTGAAAAACACTTATATAGAGAGATCCCTCTCTGAATCCAAGAGGGCTAGACCCTAGGATTCTAAAGTGGTTCTGATGTAGGCCCTGCAGCGTTTTTTCTTACCAATCTTGCAAACTACGGGGACCCTAACATAGTGGCGACCATACTGGGAAATATTGAGTAATAGATAACTTCACAACTCGGCGAACCCCTGTTTTTAAATGAGGCAAGTGTCACCAAGACTGGTTATTATTGATTTTTGATGGTGAACAACAACCAAACCTTGAAAACAAGTAAAAATCCTTCACCTGGCGACTCCATTGGTATTCAGTAGGCCTGTTGACCCCACTGGTTTTTCCTAAGACTCCACTGGGAAATTCTTTTATCCTTCAAACATCATTCAAACCCAATTAAGAAGACTTTGAGGATTGATTTTTCTTTGAAAAAGATTAGTTAGCCTCTAAAAGGCTATCATACTTGGCTAAACTTTTCTCATCATTAGGTCTAAAAAAACCACATAGTGGCTTCTATAAGAATTTATACTAGAGCCTATCATGACCCAAATCCTCCTAAGATAGTTGATAATCTAGAAATTATCCTTAGGAAATCTCCTAAACCCAAGACTTCAACTGTTGTCAGACCAATTCATAGAGCTAATTATGTCCCTGAAAATCTCTCAGCTTTGCAAGATACACAAGTTGACTTACCATTCGTAAGAAACCCATCCAAAACTAAGTCACTTAGTGATATAGATCAGATAGACTTTGAGCCTCCACACTCACCCCAACATAGTGGTGAACATACTGATATTAGAGAAATCACTCCACCTGATCTTCATTTCATTCATAACTTTGGTTTCTCTCATCCAAGATCTACTCAATAGTCTCTTGTTGATCCAAGCACTTATGTTATCCATACACCCACTGTTCAAACTACTCCATTCCATCCTCCCCCTCCTTTCATAAACCCTCCACTTGTAAACCCCCCATTTATCCCACAACTTCCTATCATGGCAACCTGGTATGCTCCTCTAGTCCTTCCTTTACCTTTAGTCAATTTGCCACAAGACTATCAATCCAAAATTCCCCATTTCACTGGAAATGAACCCACTACTGCTCAACAGCATGTAGATAGGATGAACGATGCCTTTTATTATATGGAAATATAAGATGAGACCATTAAGATGAGAATATTTGCCCAAAGTTTAGGAGGAGAGGCCAAGAAATGGTTTAAGGGTTTAACTCCTAATAGTATAAATGATCTCCCTTATTTACATCAAAAATTCATAAACAAATGAGAAATTAGGAAGAACCCTCTCCAAATAATTTTAGATTACAACAACCTCAAGAGAAACACTGGGGAAAGTGTTCAAAATTATTGCACTAGATTTAATAGTGTTTATAACATACTACCCCCAAATTTGAAACCTCCACAAGGCTCAGCTTTGGCCAAATTCCCTGAAGGATTTGATCTCAAAATGGCCTATCAGCTAAGAGAAATGGATCCCTTAACCTTAGAATACATGCATAAGGGAGCTCTTAGTGTGGAAGCAAATCTGGTTGAGAAGAGAGCTAGGTTTAGAACAGAGAAAAGAGTCACATATAAAGACGAAACTATGGCATCTACTTCTTCATATGAGGCCAAAATTGACAACCTAGTGAGGGTAATGAAAATAATGCTGGAAAAGATCAATTTAAATGAAAGAACCCCTCCTAGAGAAAACCAAACTGCTCCTCAAAATAGAAACCAATCCCAGAATCAAAATCATAACTTTAGGAGAAATCAACCTCAGAACAGACAAAGAGATGCTGATCAACAGATCAGACCTCCTTTTCAAGAAAATTATGTTAATGAGAATGGAGAAACAAATTAACAAACAGAATATGATAACATAAACATGTTGGGAGTAAGCAATGAGGATTCTGATTTCCTCCATGAAAGAAAACAAGGTCTATATACACCCTATGATGATAGAACACTAGAAACTGAATACTATGAAAAATATTTTGAAAATACCATCATTGGAGTGCCCAAACAATATAACCTAAGAAGTAAAAGAACCCAGAAAATCCCAAAAATAAAACCTCTGATAATTCCGCCAAAAACAGCCCTGTAAATACTTCCAAAAAGACAACATAAAATCATAAAATAGTGGCTGAAATTTCTGATAAAAATAAGGGAAAAAACGCACAGATTCAAGACAAACATAGTGGTAACCCTAGCAGCACTAGCATTTCAGCTAATGCTCCTAAAAAAACCATTTTGACTGCTGTAAATAGTAGAAATTAGCAAGCTGATTTTGCTGATAAAGGAGTAACTAACAAGGCTGAATCAAACATTTCAAAAAACCAGATTCCCCTTAGCCTAGAGAATGAAATTGCTAAAATCAAAATCTATGTCCCTCTCAATGAATTAGTCACTCAAAATGTATATAGATGTCAAGTTTTTAAAGCCTTGAACATAGAAGATGTTCATGACACTGTTAACTTAAGTGATGATAAACCAGAGCTCCTATTTGGACCAAAGATTGAAGGAAAATTTCAAGAAGGAACTACTCCTCCATTCTACATCAGTTTGAATATCCATGATAAGATGTTGCACAATGCCATGCTTGATTCAAGAGCATCACATAACCTCATGCCCAAGGTAATAATGGAAAGATTAGGCTTAGAGGTAACCAAACCATACAAATATTTATATTCCTTTGATTCAAGTAGAGTGAAATGCCTAGGCCTAATAAAAAATCTATGTGTTAACTTAGCCCAAATTCCAGCCAAAAGCCTAGTGATGGACATTGTAGTGGCTAATATACCCCCAAAATATGGCATGCTTCTTTCAAGATCATGGAGTGCTAAGTTTCAAGGTACTATGCAGATGGATATGACTTATGCCACCATCCCTGTCTTCAGTCAACCTAGAAGACTCTATAGGGAAACATACATGAAATATATGGTGAGTAGTCAAGAAAGACCAGAAAACTCCCCTCTCTATTCTATACATACTAACCTTGACTCATTCATTCTTTATAATGACGAGATTTCTAATGAGCAAGGATTAATCAATGAAACATCAACCAATATAGTGGCCACTCCATCCCCAAACATAGTGGCAGCAATAGATGAAGAGGAAAACAAGGAGAAAACTAAAAAACAGTTTTCCAATTCAGAAAATCACAGCAAACAGATCATAGGTCTTCAGGATAAAAACAATCATGAACATGGTACCAATCAAGGGCATCAAAGAATAAGCCCTAAATATAGCAAAAAAATTGAGGAACAAAATAAAGACAAACACAGTGCAGTCCTACAGGAAAAACACAGTCGTAGAAAAGGCAAAAAAAACAGATAGGATAGCAATGAAATGAATGAAAAATCTAAAAAAAGTCCTCTTTGGAGTATGATTTTTGATGGGTCTTGCTCTAAAACTGGTGCAGGAGCAGGCATATGGGTACACAACACTGAAAACAATCATGTTGAGGGTCATTCTTATAGATTAAACTTCTAATGCACAAATAACATAGTAGAGTATGAAGCTCTCCTTTTAGGCCTGCATTTATTGAAAAAATTAGGGGCCAAGAGAATAATAGTTCATGGAGATTCAGAGTTGATAATTAGGCAAGTAAAAGGGGAATACATTGCTAAACATCTCAGACTTAGAACCTATAGAGATGATGCCATGGAATTGTTAAAAAAAATTGTTGAATTCCAACTTACCTTTATCCCAAGGAACCAAAACATTATTTCCAATGGATTAGCCTTTGCTGCTAGTACTTGTCTAAGAACTTATGAAAGAAAAAAATACACCATCCAAGTCAAATATAGACCAGCTGTCCCAGATAATGAAAAATACTGGCAAGTTTTTGAAGGAGATAAATAAATAGAAGACTTCCTACAGTCCAAAAATGAATTTGAAACACTAAACTCAGATTCAAAGTATG
The DNA here is from genome assembly GCA_034641835.2 of Pinus albicaulis. NCBI lineage: Eukaryota > Viridiplantae > Streptophyta > Pinopsida > Pinales > Pinaceae > Pinus > Pinus albicaulis. Next base: position 885,286,724 of record CM076584.1, on the reverse strand, counting down.
AACAAGACTGTCCTACTGAAGAGAACCCACTTTTTGAAGAAGAAAAGTCTCCTGAGATTGTTGAAATAAATTTGTTAACTAATAAACCCAAACATACAACAAAAAATAGCACAGATTTAGAAAAAAAATACTTAGAACTGTTGCAATCTAAAAATCAAAGCTTGCCAAAAGGACTAGTCCCATTAGAAGAATTTTTTGACTGGAATGATGTTGCCAAAAATCCAAAACTAGAATGTATTGAAGCTAAAGTGGAAGAATGCAACATAGGCAGTGAGGAAAAGCCCAAAATGATAAAATTATCCTAGACACTGCCAACTCACATTAAACTGAAATACATTGAGCTATTTAGAGAGTTTTCTGATGTTTTTTCATGGAGCTATGAAGATCTAAAATCATATGATACAGAGATAATCCAGCATAAGATACCCCTCAAAGAAAAATAGAAACTTTTTAGACAAAAATTGCGCAGAATCAACCCTGTTCAATTACCTTTGGTTGAGAGAGAAATTAAGAAAATGTATGATGCTGGAATCATAGTCCCAGTAAGATATTCAGATTGGGTATCTAATATTGTAACTGTTACTAGAATAAAACAGGAGAAATAAGGCTTTGCATTGACTTTAGAAACTTAAACAAAGCCTCATTAAAGGAAAACTATCCCTTACCCAAAATGGATCACATATTATAAAGGGTAGTTGGTTCTAGAAGAATTTTTTTGCTAGATGGTTTCTCAGGTTACAATCAGATATTGGTACATCCTGATGATCAACCTAAAACAACCTTTACTACTCATTGAGGTATTTTCATGTATTTGAAAATTCCCTTTGGTTTAATGAATGTTGGTGCCACATTTCAGAGAGCTATGGATATAGCATTCTCAGAAGAAACAGGTTACTTCATTGTGATTTACCTTGATGATATCACTATCTATTCTAAAACAGATGAAGAACACCTAATACACTTGAGAAAAGTATTTGAGAAATGCAGAAAATATGGGTTGTCCTTAAATCCAAAGAAAACATTGTTCGGTCTCCAAGAAGGTAAACTTCTTGGACATATCATATCAGAAGAGGGAATAAGGATAGACCCAAAGAGGATCGATGGTATATTGCAAAGCAACCATCCTATAAACATCAAGGAACTTCAATCTTTCATTGGGAAGATTAATTTCTTGATAATGTTCATACCCAATCTAGTTGAACTCCTTAGAAACATGAAAAACATGCTTAAAAGAGAAGAAGGAGTTAAATGTACCTTAGAAGAAACTAAATCATTTGAGCTGGTAAAACAAGCACTTACCAAAACACCAGTTCTTATCAGTCCTGATTTTACAAAATATGTCTTCATATTTTCATTTGCATCAGAACACACAGTAGTTGTTGTCCTATTACAGAAAAAATTGAAGGGACAAGAGCAACCAATTGCATTTTTAAGTAAGGCATTAAGAGATGCACCTCTGAAGTACAATATAATGGAAAAAAAAGCCTTTTCCTTGGTCAAATCCTTAAAAGACTTCAGAGTTTACATTTTACATTCCCACATTATAGCATTTGTGCCTCCTTAAATTGTAAAAGACATATTGACCCAAGATCCAGATGGAAAAAGAGAAAAGTGGATTGTTGTAATTTTAGAATATGACTTAGAAATCAAGCCCACTAAGCTCATAAAAGGTCAAGGACTAGAAAAACTTATGGTTGAATCCAACTTTCAAGCTCTTGATATAAACATGTTTAATGCATTAGATGAATAGGAGGATTTGACAACTCCAATTATTGAAGATCATTTTCTGAATTCATCTTGGTATGCTGATATTTTGCATGTGTCGCTCAACCTAAATGTCCCTCCTGGTTTTTCTAAAACAAAGGCAAGATTCTTAAAGCTGAAAGCTGTAAATTACTGCATTTTGAATAAATGTTTATATTGGAAAAATGCTAGTGGATTATTGCTTAAATTTTTTCCTGAGAATGATGCAGATAAGATCAAGCGCGATTTTCAGGAAGGAGAATGTGGAGGCCACCTCTACTGGAAGTCAACTGCTAACAAAATCCTTAGAGCTAGTTACTACTGGCCCACCATATTTTAAGATATCCACAAAATTATTATTTCCTATCACAAATGCCAAACCTTTGAAGGAAAAAGAAAGCTTCTTCCCTTACCTCTGCAACCAATCACTGTTGAAGCTCTTTTTCAGCAGTGGGGTCAAGAATTCATTGGGGAAATCCATCCTTCCTCATCTTCCCAACATAAATGGATCCTCATAGCAACAGAATATTTTACCAAATGGATAGAAGTCATCCCTTCTAGGAATGCCACATACTCAGTTATCATTTCATTCCTTGAAAACCATATACTGTCTAGATTTGGTTGTCCTAGAAAGATCATAACTGACAATGCTGCTGCATTTGGGTCTAAAAATATGGTGGAATTCTGTCATAAATATCAGATTATATTGGGTCATTCTACAACTTGTTACCCTCAAGGTAATGGGTTGGCAGAATCCTTAAATAAAATTTTGGTGAACATAATCAAGAAGTTGTTGGAAGATAACAAGAAATCATGGCACAGTAAGCTAGTACATGCATTATGGGCAGACAAACTAACAATTAAAAAATCAATTGGAATGTCTCCCTACCAACTATTTTATGGAACAGATGAAATATTCCCAACCAGTCTAGGAGTGCCAGTCATGAAGCTGATCCAAGAAGTACAGTCTGAAGATGATGATATGATAAGAAGAATAAACCAGACTATACATCTACAACAAACTAGAGAGGAGGTATACATCAGAGCACAACAACTACAAGAAAACATCAAGAAGTTGTTTGAAAAAAGAACCAAGACAAATGACGTTAAAATTGGTGACAAAGTATTGAAATGGGATTCAAGGAGAGAAGATAAGGGCAAACATGGAAAATTTGATAATTTATGGCAAGACCCTTATCTTATTCGATCTGCTATTGGAAACAATGCATTCTTTCTGCAAGAATTGGATGGAGCTGAATATTTTAGAGGTCCTGTCAATGGCAAGATTCTCAAACATTATTTCTGTTAACTGATATTTTAGTTTCAAAGCTTTTTGTTCATTGTATATAACACTACTTTTGAATTTGAAAAAGAAAAAATACAAAAAGAATAGAAAAAGAGAAAAAAAAAGGTAGATATAAAAGAAGAAAGGTACAACCCCATACCAAAAAAGAAAGGAAAAATATGAAAGTGTGCAAGCCTAAATGCCACTACTTGAAAGAGCACTACTATTTATTCATATAGCTTAATCATGAGTAGATAGATTTCAATTTACTGTTGATAGGTTAGTGAATCAGATTAGTCAAACAATTTAATCTTGGCTTATCGGTAGTCTAGATTAGGATAGAAAAACAAAGGTTTAAATAAGCTTAAATCCTGAACCTGTAAGTTTGATGAAGAATGGATCAAATCAGATCAAAACCTGAGCCAAAGAGAAGAAAAATAATTAGTTATAACATGCTGAAAACTTGAACCAGGTAGAAGAAGAAGACAGCTCTAAAAAGATCAAAACCAGAGCTGAAAGAAAGAAAGAAGGATGCTTGTAATATTCAGATCTTAAGCCTTCACAATTTTGTTTCAATTTTTTGTAAATTTCAGTCTATGTGCAGCTTGTTTTTATGCCATAGTCTTATAGCAAATCAGACAGCTTAATCCTGGTTTTCCTGTATTTAAATTTCTGTTTTAGAATATAGAGAATAATATTTGTCAGACAACTTAATCCTGACAGATAGTAGTTAGGTAGAGAAGCTAATGAGTTCAACTGTTTAAACTGAACTCATGGAAGTTATAAGGGTAGATTTATATTAGTTTCCTACTTTCAATAAAAGAAATAAAATGTTGATTTCAAAAGGTTTGCAAGTCCAAGTGCACCTTATGAAGAAAAAAATGCTAGGAAGGTAGGTTGTGTAGGTAGTTGTGTGGGGAAAGAAATTTGTTTGTTGATACAAAGTACTAATCATCTTTTTAAGCAACATGATCAAAGAAGAAAAGGTTGTCAAAATGCAAAGCACAGGTCTACATTCCAGAGATAAATCTCTAAGGTTCTTGACACCTCCAAGGAGCTTCCATTCCCAAGTGGAGCCACTGTTAGCCATCAATAAAATTTTGTCATAACTGCTAATGGCTAGAACAAGTCTATTAGTCTTCAAGAAACAAATTTCATACAAAACCTGTGAGTGCTTGAAGCCTTGTTTTGGACCTTGGCCAAAAGATCCACCTCTTTGATATCTTTATTTCAAAACCTTCAAAGAAAGCCCTATTGTCCCAAAGAAAATACTGTTTTCAGACCCATTTTCGACCATTTTTTTCTTTGAAAAATACCTCTAAAAACCCTTTCATTTCACCCATTTTTCCCATTTTTACCCTTTATTTTTCTCAAAATTCCCCTTCAAACCTTGTAAAATCCTTTTATTAAGGTTTTTATCCTTTTTTTCCCCTTATCGAAACCCTCAAAATCCTTCAAAAACCTTCATTTTCAGTCAAAAACCTTCATTTTAAAATATAAGGCCTTAAGCCCCTTTCGCTTAAAGCCCGAGCCCCTTTTCCGCCATAAGACCACGCTTCATGACCGAACGCTAAGTCCATCGGCCATCGCACATCGACAATCCCAGTTCCTTTGTTCCTAGACCCTTTAATCTGCCGATATGTCGATCCTTCAATGATATTTGGACCATCCATCCCTAAGATCTGACAACCATCACACTCCGCACTCCATCGCATCGCTCCACCACATCGCATCATGCTTCGCCTTTTCCCTGTCAACTTCCCTTCTCTGCCATTGATCATTCCCAGATCTAACGGTCCTCGCTCCGTCGCACTTCGGCATTTCCCACTTCCATCTCCCTTGAACCTTTTCTCCATTGATATGTGAAGCCCCGATCACATATCCATCGTTGATCTCGATCTCGATCCAACGGTCCTCCATCCATTGCACCTGCTAATTCTCCCATTGGCCATTGGCACATCGCAATTCCAAAATCCTCCTTCCCAGACTCTCTTCTCCGCCGATTTCCAATCCTTCAAGTTCATCTCAGCCATCCATTTCCCCGATCTGATGGCTCCCATTGATCCTCTGCTTTCAACTTCGCCCAATAGTTTTCCGCTATGCACCAAAATTGTTGACATCATCCACTGGGTCCCACCGCTCTTCCTCCATCGTTGATCTAACTCTCCCTAGATCGGACGGCTTGCGCTCTTTGGCATCGCCATCCTCCCTCCCGTCTGTCCCCTACAAAGTCATTTCCACGATTTAATCCTGACCATCCATTTCCCCGATCCAACGGTCCCTGTTCATCTTCGCGCCTGATTCTGCATAACTGTTTAAACCCCATATTCAATGCAAAATTGGTGGTTTTGAGGTGAATAGGTGTCAACGCCTTAACTGTATCGCATTCATTTCGTCCAAAACCATTTACCACCTGACCCATACCACCCCGATAAAGCGAAAAACTTCTCATCACCATTTTCGCACCAGATTCAAATGCTTCCCCAGTTTTTCACGGTTTTGCCTTGGAACCCTCCCTTGATGCATTTTCCTCCTTCATCACTACTTTTTCACCCTCCGCCAAGCCCTTTGAAGCAGTTATAGCCCCAAAACGTAGGATTTATTAATATTTTATGTTGAGTTGCAGGTTTAATGGCGGTTTCGTAGCATAAAAGCTGTCCCACAGTCACTAAAGGTGACAGAGGTCGAGGGTAACGATCCTCTATGGCCGGAAATTATATAAAGAGACACTTGCCAGCAATAGTGAAGATCAGTGTAAAGAGATTTAAAGTTAAAGGTTAAAGTCAAAAGCCCGAAGATTAAAAGACTTAAACTGTGCAGATTAAGGATAAAGCGCAGTAAAAGACAAAGAAAATCAAAGAATAATATCAGTGTTTAAAGTGACAAATCAGGACAGATCAGCAAAATACCGCCTTAAATTTCCAGATCATCAAGGCTATTTACTCTTCTGAAGACTAAAAGTGCCACCTACAGGCTTATTTACTCAAAAAGCATACAAATTTAATGCACAGTCAGAGATATTTTATTGAAGACAGCTCAGAAGTAATTACCAGCCTACCCAAAGGCTTCAAAGTCAAAAAACACAGCCTGAGTTAATGAAATTTAATGTAAAAATCAATTAGCAGAGTTAACATATTATAAATCTTCTCCATAAGGCTTCCCAAAGGCCAAGAAGTATTTACTCTGTATTAATTGAATTGATAGACCTTCCTTTCACTCCACCTCCTCATTCTTCTATAAATACTTCACAAGGAGACATTGTTGTTGTTGGTTGAATACTTATTGAATGTAAATAGTTGCTAAGGCTGTTGAAGCTCTGTTAGTAATTGAAGAAAGATAGGCTGAGAAGAGAATTTTGAAGTTGTAAATACCTACTGGACTTGAAGATTGTAACTAGTTTGAACATCAAATATACAAGTTGATTTATGGGATCCTGGTCTATGTCAATAGTGATGTTTTTCTTACTGTAATTGTTGTTTTTCTTATGTTTTCATACTGTCCACTTTCTCTGATAAAGAACAGGAAATATAGATTAGGATTTACTACAAATTACTCTATTTCTCACTGATAAGATTTATCTCTATGTTTTCTTCTAATTGTTTCTTTGGGAATGATTTCAATAGAGTATAACCAGTCAATGAATGTTGGTGAGCCCATGTCTTGCTGAGTAAAACCTGAGATGTTTTTTTTCAATTATCTTTTCACTGCATGCTAAGTAGAGTCCTAATGAAGGAAGTTTATGGTTAGCCCTATCCCTTGCTTAGTCTTCAACAACTGTTTTGAAAGTTTCCCTTGAGAGTATGCCAAAATCAGGATAGATTCAAAGTTCTTACTTGATCTTAGGCTATTCTTTTGTTTATCTTATATGTTTTCTTATTTCTGAAGGTAATCTGTTAGATTGCTGGATTGTTGTCTGAAAAGTGTGCTTTAGTAAAAGTTTTCCCAAAGATTTCTATGGTTTGCCATGTCCTTTGGCTTGCTTCAAACAATTACTTTAAAATGCTTTTCTTGTTTAGTGAAGTTAATATATTCTTAAATGGTTATTAGCTTTGCTTATTTCCCAACACTTTTAATGTTCCATATCACAAATCAACCTAAAGAGATCCTTTGATATAGATGACTAGCCCCATGGACCACTCTTGAAACTTTGTGTGCAATTAAATCCTTTTGTGACTTCATAGCCCATTGGATTGATACTATCTCTTACCTATCCTATCTGTTGAACCATTATTTCAACTTACTCACAACTTTACCCTTCAAAAGACTTCCTTTACTTTTGATGATATCCTACCCAACCAAAACCAAAACAAGTTCCCTTGAGCTTCATAACTAGTCTAATATAATATATTTTGAAAAACACTTATATAGAGAGATCCCTCTCTAAATCCAGGAGTGCTAGATCCTAGGATTCCAAAGTGGTTCTGATGTAGGCCCTGCAGCATTTGTTCTTGCCAATCTTGCAAACTACGGGGACCCTAACAGATCAGATGATTGTAATATTTTTTTATGATAGACATGATTGGGCATAAGCCCTAATTTTGTAGGACATGATGGTCCAGAGTTTGTATATTTTTGAACACTCTGAACTATATATATATATATATATATATATATGATGTGATGACTGAAATGTATGATAAATGAATGATGTATTTATATATATATATTTTTAACGTGTTGAATGATTAATATGCCAATTAATTGCTTGATTAGCCAATAAGTCTGCCATCCAATTGTCAGCTCGAGGAATATGAATGAATGTTATAAATTGAAATGATCGTTGTAACAAATGTACCCTAAAAAACAATTGATGTAAAAATGGGTCTCAGACATGATATGCGATGTTCAACTACAAAACCACCAACTACGAATCAAAGAAAATTACTAACAAATCAACACCCAAGGATATTGCCTCTGAGAGTATATTGACCACTGCAATGTATTCTGCTATGTTGTTCGAAGCAGGACCAATTCAGACAGCTCTTGAAACTAACAATTGACCGGATGGATAATGGAGTACCCAAGCTGCAGAAGCCAAGTTCCGGGTATGTCTACTGGCACCATCATTGAAACCAAAGTGACTCATGTCATCCAATTTTACCTACCAAAGTAGATCAAATTCATCAAAATCACACCAAAAATTGAAAACCCAGATATGTACAAAAAAAAAATATAGACAACAAATCAAGATGCTAGGCCAAAGCCTAGGCATAATAATTTTTCAAATAGAGCCTATTTCTGGGCTTTTCCAACTCATTTCAATCAAAATCAATCAAGGCATAGGCTCCTTTATTTAGGACCTTTTTAACGATAAGGGGGCCATACCACATAGATTTAAACTTGTCTTCCCCCAAGGCATCCTTCTCTTGGGAATAAGCCAAGACAAGGTCACCTTCAGATAAAACCCTAGGTTTGACCGCCTTATCGTACTGAACCTTTACCCATTTTTTTATGTGCGTCATTCATCATAGCTGCATCTCGACGCTGCTCATCAAGATGTTCTAGATGAAGAAGGCGTTCTTCGAGACAGGAAGTGTCAGGAAGAAGCTCAACAACTAACTTAACAGAGGGAATTTCACATTCAATGGGAAATATAGATTCCAACCCATAACCTAGTTGAAACGGAGTAAAATTGGATGCAGTTTTGACTGACATCTGGTATGCCCAAAGTGTAGGGTACAACATAATATTCCAATTGGGTTTGGCTTTATCAATTGTCCATTGAAGAATTGTCTTCAAGGATTTTTTCATGGCTTCAACTTTCCCATTGGCTTGAGGATAATACATAGAAGAATGCTCCTGCCATAAACCTAGTTTCAGAGACAATTTAGCCATCATGTTGTTCTGAAAGTGACTTCCATGGTCAGTGACAATCTCTTTGGGGATACTAAAACAATAAATGACTTGATTGAAGAGGAACATAGTTGTTGTATCACCGTCATTCCCAAAAGTAGGCATAGCATCAACCCACTTGGCGAAGTAGTATACAACTACGATAATATACTTGTGACCTTTAGTTGAAGGCAGGTTAAAAGTAGTATAATCAATACCCCACTTTGTAAAGGGTCCAACAGTAACGACAAGAAATATTGGAGCTGGATGAGCCCACATCTTTCGAGTATATGTTAGTCATCAGTATTTTTTGCATGTTTTGATGACTAGATTCCTTGGCTGAGTTTTCTAGAAGCTAATATCAATCTGTCAATTTTTCATTTAGAAAACACCTCAAACAAATTTTTGTCTCCTTACCCCTCCCTTTCATCCCATGATGAGAATATTCTTTATTTTCCCTACCTATCACAATTTAGCAAAGCCTCCTTGTCTATAGCTATCATAATTTTGTCTCACTACCATCAAAATCCCTTGTTTTTCATACTACCCACTGTCAAACATTGGAAAAGTTTTCTACCCCTCTCTCACTGATTATTTTGTCATGTGATGACCTGAATATTCCTAAGAATCTCTTCACAAACTATGATAAAATTTCTAGGTCTAAGTGGTGGTGTTTAGGGAAAATACCTTGAGAAAAGCTTTCTCTAGTAAAAAAATGTGTCTTCAATATCAGTCAGCCATCATGTCTTATTATTTGTCAAAATAAAACCCTTGTCTATCCCTAGGTCATACACCATCAAAGAGTTCGATTTGTTTTGTTTTGAGTAAATCTCACCAAATTTCAATTCAAGAAGAAATAGTGAAAGAAGTTCCATGTCTGAAGAAAGTTATCATTTCAAGAATTATCTTCAAATACATCAAAAAGGCTCTCCAAATATCAAAGACATCCATCAATACATCTCTGCAAAGGTGTATGGATAAATACAAGTAAGCAAAGTGTGAGCAAGAGAAACACTTCAGGATAAAACTTCATGCTGTGGTAGTTTACTATTAAAATCAGAGAAAATGCAGTTTGTAAAGAGAAAGACCTACAGGGTTCAAACTCAAAAGAGCCAAAAAGTCAAAGGTCCTCCATTGTGGAAAATGAGCAAAATGGTTGGGTAATTTCTACCTTCAGCGCTCCATGATAATTCAAGATGACATTTTTGCGTTATTTCTCAAACATGTGAGCAAGCCCTACAAATCAGTCTTATACAATCAAAAGTGACAATATTTTGGCAAAAAAAGGCCTCTAGCAAATAGACATCCAAATGAAGGTATAAGAGGAACAGCTGCCTTTTATATCTTACTTTAAACCTAGGCTCTAAAAACATTCAAGGATAATCTGTTGCGCCAAATAAAGCTACAGTTAATGCAAAAATAAGTTGCTTCAAAGATGGACACAGTGAGCATTTATCATTTACCAATGCATTACTTACCCCTAGGTTTCACAATGATTTTGTGCAAAAGGACATATATCATAAGCAGGTTTTCATAAAAGAAATGGACAGTTTGTTTAAAAGCCTCAATCAGTGATAAGTGGAGAGGCTCACAATTTTTTTCCATTAATCTTTTTCAATAAACAGAGAGAAGGCACAGTTTTAGATAAAAGAAATTTTTGTGTGTTAGGATGACCTCCTTCATAACAAGCAGAGAGTCAAAATATTTTGAAGGCCTCCTTCATAACAAGCAGAGGGCCCAATAGTGGTTTTGAATGACCTAAGTGGTTACATCGGCATGACCTCCTTCATGAAAAGCAGAGGGTCAAATCCCCAAGTGTTAACACTATGTTTGAGAAAAAATTTCATTGATATACAAATTTGAGAGATAGTGTGTTTAAAGGAGTTTCATTCAATGATAAACCAAGGATAAAAACAGTTTTTGTGACATACCTCCTTCAAAGTCTAGCAAAGGGCATAAAACAGAGATTATGTAGAAGCAGCCTCCTTCAATCATTACACAGATGGAAAACACACAACTTGTTTCAAGGAAACTGTTAGAAGGTACACAATTCTATTTGCATTCTATCTATAAATGATAAATACACAGAGGGAAAAAACACAAGTTTCAAAAAGCTTCATTCAGTAATAAGCAAAGGACACAGTGGTGAGATGGATGAAATTTCATAGTTTGAAGGCCTCCTTCATCATAATCAAAGGGCCCAACAATGGTTTTGAGTGACTTGAGTGGTTACATTTGCATAAGACTTCCTTCATGACAAGTAGAGGGCATAGTTGTTTTTAAAGAGCCTCCTCCATTTGATAAGCAGAGGGCCCAAAATTTTTTGTGGAATGGACCTCCTTTAAAATGATGAACATAACACAACACAGTTTGTTTTAAAGTGTCTCCTTCAATCATGAGCAAAGGGAAAAAACACAGTTTGCATTCCCTCCTTCAATGGCTAGCAGAGGGCAAACACCAGGTTAATATCTTGTTTGAAATAGCTTCCTTCAGTAGTGACCAGAGATCAACTAAGCACTCATACAATGGGTCAAAAGGTATTTTGCAACAATGAACAGAGAGTGAGTTAAAACTTTCGATAAAGGGCTGGAAATTTCAATAATAAACATAGCTCAACAGTTTGTTTAAAAGTTCCTTTTGAGAAATAAAGAACACATTTTATGATTGGTAAAGAGGAGTTTTTTGTCTTTATGAAAGGTGTAAAATTTCCTCTTGTTTTCAAAAGCTTTAAAGAAAAAGGTTTCAAATCATTTTCAAGGAGGGAAATTTATTTTCAAAACCCTCCCTAAGATATAAAAGGCCTCACTCGAGCTCCTCTAATCTTCATTATGTTTTGTGCAAACATTTAGCAAAGGATAAAAGACATTTTTTAACACCTCTGCAGCGTTATCAACACGTGACGTGCCTGAAAACAACTGTGACGTGCCTATTTCACTCCGCCCATCCTGCACGCGACGTGTTTTCTCCGGGCCACTTCTGAACGGCCCACCGCCTGGGCCACTTCTGATCGAAGTTTTGACCACTCGAGCACCCACAGAACAGTGCCAAGGTTTTCAGCACCCCTCAAGAGGCTTTCAAAAGTTCCAAATTTCCAAATTTTTGCAAAGGATAAATTTTTCAAATATAGCCAAGGAGATTTCTAAAAAGGTACTTGTGCTCTTTCACCTAATTTTGTGTTTTAAAGGACATAGAAGGAAGTCAGTAATCAGTAAATAGAAGAAAATCGGTGATTTTTAAAGAGCAAGAAGACCTATTTGTTTAAAAAGGCCTGTTTGCATAGTGAGAAGAAGAAGAAAAAAAAAGACAGTTATTGAGAAGGGAGGCCTATTTTTAGTTAAAAAACTTGTTTTAAATGAATAGGTGAAAGAGGACACAGTCTCATAAAGAAAAAAGATAGATTTGTTTTGAAGGTCTTTCTACTCAGTAACAAGGAAAAAAACAGTTCTTAAGAAGGAAACTTATTTTCATTAAAAAAGAACTTGTTTTCTAGTTAAGAAAGAAATACAGTGCTTGAAGAAGGGATTTATTTTTCAGTTCATTTGAAAGACCTGTTTTGATAAGAAAGTAAAGGAAATTCTAAACAACTATGCCTCCAAAGAAGGTCAAAGGTGGATTTCACAATAGGTTTGAGCCTACTACAACTCAGGAGATAAATAAATCCCATTCAGTTCTTTTTAATTTCCAGGAGGTAGGGTGTCTTGATTTTTTCCAAAGAGTCCAAGAGGTCACAAATCACCCTCCCTTGACACAGTTTTTTTCCCTAAGACTGCAAGGAGAACATGTTCACATAGCAGGCCTTGATTTTGTTCTAAATCCTAGATCTGTGTCCAAGGCAACCAAGATCTCCTATCTTGGTGAGAAATGGTTCAAACAAGCCTATTTGGACCTAGAACACTACAAGCCCTTCTTGAAACCAGCTTACCAAAATGAAGCAAGGCTATATTCCCCTTTTCTCATCTATTGAACAGTTATGCGCCCCTTATGAAAACCATCATGAAATATTTCACATGTGAGGGGAGATATTCTCGAGTTTATTCCTATCATGTCAGACTTCTGATGCATTTCACTCGGACCCAGCTGCTGAATCTCCCTTTCTTCCTCTGCAAGAGCATAGAAAATATGTCCTCCTTTGTCCAAAAGAGACCTCCTGGTCAGCAAAAACCTAGTCTTTTTCATCATTCTCTCATCAAAATTATCATCCTTCACTAGCTTTAATAGAAAGGAGTTTCTTGGGAGACTTTCATTTCTCATCCGGATTTTACTACTGCCTCTTCATCTCATGGCCCATCTCATATGTCCTCCTCACCCTCCACTCACTATGTCTCCCCTTCATCTAGTAAATCTACCCCTCCAAAGCAGACATCACCCATGATTGATAGTGAAAAGGAAGAGTGCAGTGAAAGAAAACAAGAAGGTAGTGATGATTAGGAGCTTAGTGGCACTCAACAAAGTCGTGGGCATGAACCAAGTGACAATCAACAGAGCAGTGAACATGAGCATGGGGACAGCCCACATATAGGTAGTGATGATGAGGAACAAACTGAAGAGCAGCAGAGTAGTGATGATGAGGAACAAAGGGAAGATTCTAAGCAAGGTAGTGATTATTAACAGAAAAACAGTCCTCAAACAGACAATAAAGGAAATAAGGAAAATGACAATCAGCAGAGCGATAGGGACAATGAAAAAAGCGCCTCCCAGTAAAGCAGTGACCATGGTGGCAGCCCACACACAGAAGTAAGTGAGGAAAATAGTCAAGATAAGAGCAGCACACATAAAGGGCACGAAAGCAAGGAGCATGTTGAGGGTAGCATACATAAAGAGGTTCAAAACAGTGGAGCTAATGAAGACAGTGGCAGTCAGCAAAATAATGATGAAAATCAAGCCCAAAACAGTGAGGAGGGTGAACAAGGCAGTCCTAAAGACAGTCATGATAAAAGCAAAGGCAGTGAACATGATAGCCCTCAAGAGGAAAAGCACCACAATAGTAAGGAAAACAGTGAACAAGGCAGCCCTAAAGAAGAACATGAAAACAGTGAACAGTGCAACAAATTAGGTGATGAAGGAGGAAGCAGTGTAAAGGATCAAGTTGAACAAATGCTAGTGATGAAATGATGCAGGGGCATTAGACACTAGCCAACAATGTAGGAAGTTTTGTCCACATGTTGTGGCTAGAAGGGTTCAAAATATTTGAAGTGTAACAGCTAGGTGTCAATACCTCAGCTGACTGTATCATTTAGATAGTTAGATTTGTAGAAGTCGAAAAGTTCAGTTCGATCCATTTGTCACATTTCAGTTAGTTGAATAATTGTAATTAGGCTTTTGGTTTCCTAAACCAGTCCTCACAGAGGAACCGAAGAGTCACACTATAATGTATATAAATGTAATCCCTCTGATGTGTATAGCAGAGCAGAGAGGAGAAGAGAAGAGATTTTTGCAATAAAACTCTGTGCGTGGTTGATTGCTTCCAATTAAATAATTTCAGTGCGCATTTTCCATAGAGTTGTTTTGAATCCTTAATTGTGAAGAGATTGTTTAATTTCGAAGTGATGAACTCTTTGCATGTATAATTGAACTCTTTTATGAATTCCACATATCTTTATCTGTTGTGTCCCTTAATCTATTGAACAAAACCCTATTGAATAAAACCCACCCACAGGCGAGGCCTGTGCAGAGGAATTGTGGCCGTGAACTCTGTTCAATGGTAGAATTCCCACTTACGCTGAGATCCCAGACATGAGTTAATGAACGAGAAGGTTAGTGAAACTGGCGTGAACCGTAGTTAATCACTGTACAAAAACCGCGAGGGGTTTTTCTAGGCGGATTGCCCATATCGCACCACTTTTGGGTGAATAGGCGGTAATTCCTAAACGTGAGCGATTCCATAGACCTGTTAACGTGTGGCGAGGTGGACCCCAGGAAAACCACCGTTCAGAGCACGCCATCGCGCGTTAACGCTCGTACCAGGAGGCCAAGCGATATGCGTACGAGTCGTTGATCTGGGAGAGGGCCATCGGACGGTGATCGCACGTTGGACTTGCCCGGAGTTTAACCAAGGTGCGCGGAGGATAGCCAAGTACGATATGAGCGTTTGATTGGGTGATTGGACATAGAGGTGGGCCCGGAGCCAAGGTTTATTATATAGTATTTGTTTAAACAACGCGTTGGGTTAAATGTGAAACGTGAAGGGTCATAACCTTAATTCCAAAGTTCGGAGATAATATATATAAGCCGGGAGATAGAATTAACGTTTGTGAAAGTATTTATTTGTCAATTTCTTAGAAATTGATAAATAAATTAATAAGAAGATAAAGAGCCACGTGGGTAAACCAAAGGGAAATGCTGACAGAGCCACGCTATAGTTGACCAGCTCTCCTTGGGGCTGAATTTCAGTTTTTTTGCATCATTTGCGGTATTAGAGCCGTTGTTTTAAGTTGTTTTTGCTGACATGGAAATCCAAGTTGGTAGAGGTGCTGGCAGAAGGAGGCCCGTTGCCAACGTAGAGGTGTTGGGGATGTTACAGAGGGTCGAGGCCAGAATGGATGCCATGGAGCGAAGACAGCCCGTAGATCCGGAAGACATCAGTGAGCCTGAAACAGAAGAAGCTGAAGAAAATGTTGAGATCCCTCCTGACATGAGGCTCCTTAGAACTGTTCTGGGGTCTACATTTAAGCCTAGAATTGAAGTGTCGAGTTATGTAGGGGGACTGAATCCAGAGGAACTGGTGGATTGGATAAATGAAATGAAAAAATGCTTCGATTATGAAGAAATAAGTGAAGATAAAAGGGTCAAGTTTGCAGTGACAAAGCTGAAAGGACATGCTACACTTTGGTGGGACGGAGTGCAGGCAGAAAGGAGGAGAGTTGGCAAGCAACCTATCAAAAGCTGGACCAGAATGATGGCTAAATTAAAAGGTAAATTTTTGCCTAGTGATTACCAGCTGACATTGTATAAGCAAATGCAGAACCTGAGACAAAGGTTTATAACAGTAAAAGAATACACAGAGGAATTCTATAGAGTGAGCATAAGGGCTGGGCAATTTCAAGACACACCAGAGAAGACTGCGAGATATGTGAATGGTCTCAAGCTAGAGATCCAAGATGAGATTGGTCTCCTGTCTCCTAAGATAGTGGAAGAGGCCTATTAGATGGCCTTGAAAGCAAAGGAGAAACTCCTGAGGAAATAGTCTGCCAAGAAGAGAGGTACTTTCCGTGGAAATGGAAGTCAGGGTGGTAGGGGAAAGCATACTACACCCAGGGATGGAGCTAACAGTAGCTCACCTCAGAATGCATCTACAGAGGATGATGCAAGGGGCAGAATGGGTTCTTACAGAGGAAAAGGAAGAGGAGGCAGAGATAGAAGCAGAGGTAGAGAATTGAGGTGTTACAGATGTCAGCAAATGGGACATAAGCACAATGAGTGTCCAGAGAATGTGGGTGCTGGTCCAAGGAATGTTTTTGTTGCCCAGACTGGAGAAGAGGCAGAAATTGAAGAAGAAATTCTTCTAGAGAGGGGAGAATCCTTGGTGGTGAATAAGGTCCTGTTGAAGCAAGCCAAAGAGGTCACTGAGCCTACACAAAGGAAGAATTTGTTTAGGAGCATATGCAAAGTCCAAGGGAAATGCTGCCAGCTAGTCATTGATAGTGGCAGCACAGACAATCTGGTTTCCACTGAGGTAATAGAAAAGTTGAAGTTGAAAACAAGGGAGCATCCAACTCCCTACAGGGTGTCCTGGATGCACAAGGGGCACCAGCTGGTTATAAAAGAGTAGTGTGAGATAGAGCTGCAAATGGGAAAATATAAAGATAAGGTCCTGTGTGATGTAATGCCCATGGATGTGTGTCATATACTACTGGGTAGACCTTAGCAGTTTGACAGAGCAGCAGTGCATGATGGCAAGAATAACACTTACAAGTTCTTCAAAGATGGGGTACACCATACATTGATACCCATGGAAGAAGGAGAGCCATCCAACAGAGTGATTGATCCAAAGACCTTGTTGTTGAGCAGGAAGGAATATCTGCAGCAGATCGAAGAAGAAGAGGTAATTTTTTCTTTAGTTTTCAAACCTAAGGTAGTTCTTACTTCTACAAATATTTCTGATTTGCCAGTAGAAATCCAAGAGATGTTAGACAATTACTGTGACAATGTTGTGGATGATTTACCTGATGAGTTGCCACCTGTGACAAAGATCAGCCATCAGATAGATTTTATCCCTGGTTCAAATCTGCCAAATAAGGCAGCCTACAGAATGACTCCCAAGGAAAATAAAGAAATCAGGAGACAAGTACAGGAATTGGTGGACAAGGGGTTGACCAGAGAAAGTTTGAGTCCATGTGCAGTACCAGCAGTATTGAGCCCAAAGAAATATGGAGGTTGGAGGATGTGTACTGATTCCAGAGCAATCAATAAGATCACAATCAGGTACAGATTCCCTTTTCCCAGAGTTGAGGACTTAATGGACTGTTTGAGTGGTGCTAAATGTTTCTCAAAGATAGATTTAAAAAGTGGATACCATCAGATTAGAATAAGAGAGGGTGATGAGTGGAAAGCTACCTTTAAAACAAATGAAGGACTGTATGAATGGATGGTAATGCCTTTTAGGTTGTCAAATGCACCTAGTGCCTTCATGAGACTTATGAATGAAGTATTGAAAGAATTCATTGGTAAATTTGTGACAGTGTATCTGGATGATATATTAGTTTTCAGCAGAACTAAAGAAGAACATTTGAGGCATCTTAATCATGTCTTAAAGAAGCTGCACCAAGAGAAACTGCTGATAAATTTGAAGAAATTCTCATTCATGAAGGAAGAGTTGGTGTATTTGGGGTATGTTGTTTCTGCAGAAGGATTGAAGATGGACCCAGAAAAGGTTAAGGCAATTGTGGAGTGGCCTTCACCCAGGAATGTTTTTGAGGTAAGAAGTTTCCATGGACTTGCTAGTTTTTATAGAAATTTTATAAGAAACTTAAGTAAGATTAATGCACCCATAATTGAGACAATAAAGAAGAGCAAACAACCATTTAAGTGGACTGCTGAAGCAGAAAGAAACTTTAAAGTGTTGAAGAAAAAGATAACGGAGAAGCCTGTTTTGATTCTACCTGATTTTACAAAACCATTTTAAGTGAAATGTAATGCCAATGGGGAGGCCATTGGAGCTGTGTTGAGTCAGGATGATAGGTCTGTGGCATATTTCAGTGAAAATCTTAATGACACCAGAAGAAATTATTCCTCGTATGAGAAGGAATTCTATGCAATTGTCCAGGCACTGAAGAAGTGGAGACATTACTTGATGTCCAGGGAATTTGTATTATATTCTGACAATCATGCTTTTTAGTATATTGTACAACAACCCAAGTTGAGACATAACCATGCTAAATGGGTTGAGTATCTCCAAGGTTTTAATTTTTTTTTGAAACATATAAGTGGTCAAGCCAATAAAGTAGTTGATGCTTTGAGTAGGAGACACATGCTTGTTCAAGAAACAAATTTTGAAGTTGTAGGATTTGATTTTCTCGAAGTATTGTATAAAACAGATCCAGATTTTAAAGAAGCATTTGAGGCATGTAATAACCCTATTTTAACAGATAGAAGCCAATGGCTGGATTATTTCCTGCAGGAGGACTTGTTATTCAGAAGAAGCCAACTGTGTGTACCAAGATGTTCCATGAGAGAAAATTTGATCAAAGAGAAGCATAGTGGTGGACTTGCTGGACACTTTGGTATTGATAAGACTTATGAGTAGCTGAGTCACTTTTATTACTGGCCTAAGATGAGAACAGAAGTGGAAAAGTTTGTGAAGAATTGCAAGATTTGTCAATATGCCAAAGGAAGGAGCCAGAATGCAGGATTGTACATTCCCTTGCCTATTCCAGACATGCCTTGGGACATGGTGAGTATGGATTTCGTTCTAGGATTGCCCAAGAATCAGAGAGGGAATGATGTAGTCTTTTTTGTAGTGGACAGATTCTCCAAAATGGCACATTTTATTACATGCTATAAAACTAGTGATGCCACCCATGTTGCTAACTTGTTTTTCAAAGAAGTTGTTAGATTGCATGGGTTGCCCAAGAGTATTGTTTCAGATAGAGATACCAGATTTTTGGGTCATTTTTGGAGGACACTGTGGAAGAATCTTGGTACCAAACTGAGTTTCAGCTCAGCTTATCATCCCCAGACTGATGGACAAACTGAGGTAGTGAATAGGAGTCTGGGAAATTTGTTGAGAAGTCTTGCAGGAGAGCATCCCAAGCAGTGGGACCATATTTTTCCCCAGCGAGAATATGCATACAATGACTTACCAAACAGGAGCATAGGGCAGAGTCCATTTCATATTGTTTATGGAATGCACCCCAGAGGAATATCAGAGTTAAGAAATTTGGGAAGATCAGAGCTAAGGAGTGCAGATGGTGAGGAATTTGCTGCAAAAATCCAGGCCATACATGAACAAGTGAAACAACAACTACAAGGTAGCAGCATCAAATACAAAAGCAGAGAAGACTTGAGTAGAAAAGAAGTTCATTTTGAAGTAGGAGATCAGTTTTTGGCACACTTGAGAAAGGAGAGATTCCCAAAGAAGCAGTATAACAAATTGAAGTTCAAAAATATTGGGCCATGCAAGATACTTCGAAATTTTTCTGCAAATGCTTATGAGATTGAATTACCTCCTGATGTTGGAATATCTCCCATTTTTAATGTTGCAGATTTGTCCAAGTATGAAGATGATGGTGCAGAAGAAATATCAGTAGACAAGGAACAGATTGAGTGGAGAGAACGGCTACCTCCAGCACAACCATTCCAACCAGAGAAGATATTGGATAAAATGCCATTCAGAAAGACCAGAGGATAGGAGTAATTTCAGTACTTGATCAAATGGAAGGACAAGCCAGAGGAAGATGCCACTTGGATGACTGAAGAAATGCTGCAGAAGATAGGCAGATCAGTGGAAGAGATCATGGACAGGAGCCCATGAAGAAAATTTCCCTCAAGAGTCTGATGCAGGGGCATTAGACACTAGCCAGCAATGTAGGAATTTTTTTCCACATGTTGTGGCTAGGAGGGTTCAAAACATTTGAATTGTAACAGCTAGGTGTCAATACCTCAGCTGACTGTATCATTTAGATAGTTATATTTTTAGAAGTCGAACAATTCAGTTCGATCCATCAGTCAGATTTCAGTTAGTTGAATAATTGTAATTATGCTTTTGGTTTCCTAAACCGGTCCTCGCAAAGGAACCGAAGAGTCACACTATAATGTATATAAATGTAATCCCTCAGATGTGTATAGCAGAGCAGAGAGGAGAAGAGAAGATATTTCTGCAATAAAACTCTGTGCGTGGTCGATTGCTTCCAATTAAATAATTTTAGTGCGCATTTGCCATAGAGTCGTTTCGAATCCTTAATTGTGAAGAGATTGTTTAATTGCGAAGTGATGAACTCTGTGCATGTATAATTGAACTCCTGTATGAATTCCACATATATTTGTCTGTTGTGTCCATTAATCTATTGAACAAAACCCTATTGAATAAAACCCACCCATAGGTGAGGTCTGTGCAGAGGAATTGTGGTCGTGAACTCTATTCAATGGTAGAATTCCCGCTTACGTTGAGATCCCAGACATGAGTTAATGAACGAGAAGGTTAGTGAAACTGGTGTGAACCGTAGTTAATCACTGTACAAAAACCGCGAGGGGTTTTGCTAGGCGTATTTCCCATATCGCACCACTTTTGGGTGAATAGGCGGTAATTCCTGAACACGAGCAATTCCATAGACCTGTTGACGCGTGGCGAGGTGGACCCCCAGAAAACCACCGTTCATAGCGCGCCATCGCGCGTTAACGGTCGTACTAGGAGGCCAAGAGATATGCGTACGATCCGTTGATCTGGGAGAGGGCCATCAGATGGTGATCGCATGTTGGACTTGCCCAGAGTTTAACCAAGGTGCGCGGAGGATAGCTAGGTATGATATGAGCGTTTGATTGGGTGATTGGACGTAGAGGTGGGCCCGGAGCCAAGGTTTATTATATGGTATTTGTTTAAACAATGTGTTGGGTTAAATGTGAAACGTGAAGGGTCATAACCTTAATTCCAAATTTCGGAGATAATATATATAAGCCGAGATATAGAATTAACTTTTGTGAAAGTATTTATTTGTCAATTTCTTTGAAATTGATAAATAAATTAATAAGAAGATAAAGAGCCACGTGGGTAAACCAAAGGGAAATGTTGACAGAGCCACGCTATAGTTGACCAGCTCTCCTTGGGGCTGACTTTCAGTTTTGTTGCATCATGAAACCTCCTCTCTCTTCTCCTCAACACAACCAAGAACATGTGCTTGCTGCCTTCCTAGGCAAGGGGCCATGATTCATTCCTCAAAAGCACCAAAGGATAAAAACACCAAATCTACAAAGAAGAAAATTGTCTAAGCGTAGTATTGTTGAATTACCAAAGAGAACAAGGGAAAATAAGTCTATCTAAAGCAAGGGCAAAGAAAAAGTTGAACAGCAGGAGAGTATCCATTAGCATGAAAAGGAATTTGGCATCATACAAATAGACAGTGATGCTAAAGATGATGAAGCTAGAATCCTTAGGTCACTTTTGCAAAACAGACAAGCCAAAATCAAGGACTTAGAAACTGATCTAGAAAGGTCGAAGGACCTCATACACTTTCTACAAATGCAAAATAGATAGATGAGCAGGCAAATGGCAATCTATGAGGCCCAGGCATTCAAATACCAAAGGGAAGCATACAAAGCACAAGTCAAACATGAAGAGTATATGGGAGAATTTTATGATATTGAGGAAGAAGAGCAACCAGTAAGAAAAAGGCCTAGGACTATGGGTCTTAAGAAAGCTTTGGGGAAACAAAGAGAAGACGAAGCAGCCCTTGCTCGATCGTATCCTCTCACACAATTTCTTGCCCAAGAGATATAAAATGATAAAGAATAATGGCTTGAAAGAGCAAACAAACATTTGGAGGAAAAATTATACAAGGCAAACAAAGACTTAGGTTTGCAAAGGAAGATGACTGGGCATTACAAGAAATTGAATCAATTTGCCCGAAGAAAACTCAAGATTTCCCAAGAAAAGCTCAAAACTGCCCGAAGGAGGCGCTCGGTGAAAAAAGGGGAAAAAGACATATCTAGGCTTTGAATATTGGCTTGAGCTTCCTTTCATGCTTCTAGAAACCCATAAGGGGTTTTCTCACCAAAATTGAGCAATTTTTGACATGATCTTGTTTTTTGTGATTTTTAGGCCTATTTGCACATTTTTCTAGGCACTACCATGTTTTCTAGGAGCATCATCAACTCATGAAAGTTATTTTTTTGGATGTATTAAATTATGGGGCATCTACTCACAAATTTTTAGATCAAAAGAAGGTGTTTTGTTCCCCCAAAGAGGCAAAAAAAATTGAATTTTACCTTTCTACCTCAAATATCAGCAGGTGAGACATTCCTGGGTTTTTTCACTCAGTCCACTTTTTTATAAGCTTCCATGGATCAGTTTGAGAAAAATCAAGTATTTCCAAAAACTAGACATCCATAGCTTTCCAAAGAGCCATCACGAGCCTCATTTAGACATCAGGAAGTCCCTCAAAAGTCCTCTGTAAGACAAACTTTTTTCTGCTGCTACGCTCCTATAGGATATTGCTGAAAAGGCAGTTTTCTGAAGGTGGCCATCCAAATGTGCGTTAAGCTATTTTTAACTCTATTTCAGAGATTAAAAGTCAATTTTCTTACTATTTTTAGCTTAAATATATATTTTTGAAGATATTTTGTGCCTTGGGCTTTGCAAAGCCTCAAGAACAAAATAGGATATTTGTTTTTGGCCAATGGCCTTCTAGTTGCTCTAGGTGGGTTTCCTCCTCTTTGGCCTATATAATCCAAGAGGATTCATTGTAACCAGAGGCAGAACTTGAGATATAGAGAGAAATACAATAGCATTATGAGCTTCGAAGAAATACTTGTTGTTGGGTCGTGAATACGACCACTTTTTAACACTTATTTCATCCATTTTTACTCTTCTTTATCATGTCATTTATTATAATTTATCATATAAATCCATTTGATAATGATTTATGCTCTTATGGATGAATATTATTTATTCTCCTTTATTTTTAATAAATTGATGATTATTATGCATAATTTTATGAATGATGGTTTATTAATATATTTTGTAATATCACTTACCATTTTAGCCTCCAAGATATTTGTCAGATTGAAGATTTGATCTCCAAATCATCATCAAATATTCCAACTCAGAAATCTGCTAGAATAAGAAGTGACCGTTTTGTGGTTGCGATTCTAAGCAAATGAAGAAGAATCTGGAAAATCCGGAACATGGGTTTTGTCCAAAACGGGCCCAATTAACTTATTCAAAAAACAGTTTCCCAAATTCGGCCTGTATTGAGAGAAACACAGGGTTCTTTGAGCACGATTTTCTCAGATTTATTGTTGTGACCGTCCTCCAAATCTCAGCTGCAAAGCCAAATTCGCCTTTCTCTTGTTGAAAGATTGTTGGAAATATATTTTCTTGTTGATAAATTGGTTGGGAAAAATTCAATATTGTTATTAGAGATCTTATTTACTATTTAATTTCTCCTCTCTTTGGTTATAAAAGGAGACGTTTGTAAAAAAAAGGGGATGGATCATAGTTGTTGCTTTTGTGAATTGTAAACTTAATCAAAAGTTGTGTTATTGAAAGCACGATTCCATTGTAATGCTGCTCCAGTTTTATGATTAATTGAAGTTTTTTTTCCATTCACATCATCTGAAGTAGCTTGAGCAGTCCCTGCTGGTGGTTAAGGGCCTGAGCCCTGGCAGCGTGAACTGCTCCTCTGTGTTATATTTCCAATTTCTGCAGCGTGTGATCGATTTGCTACATGCATGTTACTGTGAGTTTATTTCACTATTTGTTTTTCATTTTACTGTCTTTATGTATTACGCGCTCTGTTTATGAGTTATTTCATTATTGTATGATCTGAATCTTATTTCTTACAGCTTGGGTTAATTGAGACAACATATTGCCTTACTTAGAACATCCTTGAATTCGCAGAAGTGATATTGGTTCTATCTTACTTTACTGTTTTATTATAATGGATTGCATTTCCGTTCCTTCCCCATTTAACAATAATCTTAATCCTCGAATTACTTATCTTTTTATGCTTCGTTGTTCGGCATTTGATGTTCCATTCCATTTGCTTTTTCATTTAATTGTTGTTCATTTCAGAGTGTAGATACAAAGCTTCACTATTCAGTTTGCTGCTCAATAGAATTTACCATTTAATAGATTTTTGTTGTTCAATTCCATGAGTTAATATTTTCTGTTCGATTCTTCTAGTTTTAGTTTTTTATTCATTTACATTGTTGCTCGATTTCAATGTGTTGTTCAGTTTCAATTCATTAGTTTCCAGATTTTGTTCCTTTCAGTTATTTTCATCAGCACGAATATTGAGTTTGCTTTCATTTCGATTGCTTTAAGATCACCAACTGTAGAGGACCCTGGTTATTGCTTCCAAGTTCCCAGATTGGTTATCTTGCATCGATTTCTAAGGGAAGGAGTTATTGCTACTGTATCCCTGATCGATGTTTTGCAGATTGGTTTAATTAAGGTTTCAGAGCATTTCCATTTATGTTACTGTAATTAGATTTCTTTACAAGCATCCATTTACTCTTGTATCTCGAACATTGTACTACATATTGCAAGGCATTACTCTTGGATAAATTGTTGCCTCAGAAAAAGTACACTCTTGAAATAAAAAGTCGCTCCCGGATTGATAATTAATGTGAGATAAATAGGTGTTAAAAAGATACCTTTTATGCCTGACACTTGTCTTATGAATTGGATGATCTCTTGCTTGAATTTGATAGTGGAGGAGGATTTTATGTAGGATTCCATGGCTTGGTGAATGGTATTGTGTTCCTTATCTGTTATGTTTTCTTATTTTATCATACATTTTTTCATGCTTCTTGCTTGTTGTAGTTCAGTAAAGAATAATTTTGAGATATGCCCATGGAGGCACCTCAAATTTCTTGATTCATTGCAGCTTAAATGTTTTCATCTTTCGTGGTTATTTCAAAGAATTCTTAATTGCTCTTTGGTACCCTAAGAACTTGTTATCAGTTTCATTAATGGTTATTATGTATGTTGTCTAGTATGATTCACGGTATGCCCTGCTTACTCATAGCTAATCAAAACTCCATTTCTGAAATCTCTCTCTGAATTATTGGTTGTTTTAGTTAAGTCAAAGAGGTCTTGTTTTAATCTTTCCCTTTGTCCATGCTTTGCAGTCTTATTTCAAAGTTCCTGATAGCTCAAGATATGATGTTTAGGAGTTCCCTCTTCATAGATTGAGTTGTTTGTTTATCTTATTTGTTTTCCAAAAATTCTGAAGGTGATTTTTCCAAAGTTAGAGGGTCTTATACTTCTATGTATCACTGAATTGTTTTTTTTCTGCATCTATCAGTTTAAGTCTCGTTCATAGAGATTAACGGTCATCCCTAACTCATGAATGCTTGTTGTTTAACTATTTATGCTTAAAATCTCTTTGTCTTTCACAAACTTAATGTCCATATCATTTCACTTTCACCCAAAGAATCCATTTACCTCAACCAAATCGGCCCTGCAGTAATACCTTGTCTATCATTAAGACAATCTTGACCTCATCTGACCCCATAGCCCAATTGATTCGATGAACTCTTTATGTATTTTTGTCCTTTTGATCAGTTCCCCTCAAAAAACCTAAAACAAACCAAATCATACTTAACAACTATCCTAAAATCAAATATACAAAAGCAAACAAGTTTACATCCTTTGCATAATAGAGAGAGCCCTCTCTGAGTCTAGGAAGGCTAGGTCCTAGGGCTCCAAAGCTTGGTCTAATGTTACCCTGTCATTTGGTTTACCAATATGCCAAATTATAGAATTCCAACAGTATAAATCTAACACGGGTGACACTTTTTTACCGATTCCATACAACCTTTGAAAATTGAAGGCCAAAAGTATCTTGCACACAAGATTTTTTGGGTTGTAGCAAGCCCAGATAAATGACCACCACAAGCTCCACTGTGCCAACCATTCAGCACGACCTCAACTTCTTTGAGAGTTAAGCAGCATCTAAGGATCGAATCAACCCTGCGACAATATAAATTGTCACCAATAATCAAATAACTCTTGGCTAAGTGACGTAACTTTTGGCACTCATCTTTTGAAAAAGTCGAGGGAAACTTCGCAGTCTAGAGATAAACTATGAGATCCCCTTACCAAGGATCCTATGAAGAAATGAGAAAAATATGTTCATCCGTAAATGATTCGTCATAAACAATCTCTTCTCCACACCACAACTCAGAAATCAATTCCGCAAAAACTAATGATTTCTTAGACTTGGAAAACATAAACTCAAGATCAAATTCCCGCAAAATCACAATCCATCGATTGTATTTGCCCCCAATCACTCGCCTACTGAGAACAAACTGAAATGGATTGAATGTTGCCAAAACATATGATTTTCAAAGGAGAATATAATATCTAAGCCATTGAAAAACATGAACAGTTGTTAAAGCAAGTTTCTCTATCAAAGAATATTGGATTTCAGGACCTACCAAGCCTCGACTAAGGTAGTATATAACTATCTCAGAAAGAGCATCGTCTTCCTGAACCAGAACCATACCAATGGTAGATTCTGCTACCGTGAGATATAGGAGGAAATCCCTGCTATAATCAGGTGGACTCAGTAAAGGAGAAAAGGTCAATGCTTTTTTCAAAGCATCGAATGAGCGTTGAGAAAATTCATCCCAAAAGAATGGAACTCCTTTCTTTAATAATCTCATAAATCCTTTTATAATCTTGACATAATTTATGATGAATCTCCACGGTAAATTAGCTTTTCCTTACAGACTTTGAAGTTGACGAATTGAAGACGGGGGAGGCAACTGAAGTATTACCTCAACCTTGAAGGGATCTACCCGAATCCCTTCCGTAGACACGATGAATCCCAACAACTGACGAGATGTGACAACTAAAACACACTTGTTCGGGTTCAACCGGATTTTGTAATACTGACATCTTTCAAAAATTTGACAGAGGTGAGAAGGATGATCAATTCTCTTGCGAGAACGAGCATCTAGATCATCCAAATATGCCTCGATAATATGTTTGATGTCATGGAAGGCATAAGACATGGCCTGCTAAAAGGTAGCTCCAGCATTTTTAAGGCCAAAAGGCATTTTCTTGTAAGCAAAGGTACCCCAGGGACAAATAAATGCAGTCTTATGTTGATCTTCAAGACGGATAGTAATTTGGTTATATCCAGAGAAACCATCCATAAAGGAGAAAATCTCATTCTCCACACACTCATCAATAATATGATCTATCAACGGTGTGGGGTAGTTGTTTTTAGGACATGCTTTATTTAGGTCTTGGAAATCGATGAAAACTCGAATCATTCCTTGTTTCTTGCCCACGGTAACTGGATTTGAAACCCACTCAGTTAAAGGAACGGGGTAAATGAACCCTACCTTAAGTAGCTTCTCCACCTCAGCTTTGATAGCTGCTACCTTCCTATGGTTGACCGGACGAAGTTTTTTCTTGATAGGCTTAGCATTTTCATATACATTTATCCCATGTTGGACAATAGATGGATCTATACCCAGCATTTCCTCATAAGACCAAGAGAACACATCTCTAAACTCTTGAAAGATATCAGTGTAAGTTTGAATCTCTTCAGGGGAACACTCAACTCCAATGAAGACATTCTCTATGATATTGGGATCTCTGGAGATGTTCACCGGGATAGTAGGAGAAATAAGAGCCATGTTCCCTTCATCAATAACCTGTTCTAGTGCTAAATGGTTTAGGACTGGGTGAACAGGACCAGAACACTGAGGGCTAGGAAAAATTTATTCAACTTCGCGTAAGTCTGGTAGAAAGTAAGATCAATGATGAAAATCATCACATGGTCTCTCTACACCAGTTATTGCTTCAAGGATGGTCTCTTCAGATGTAAGAGTGGTATCAAGGCAATCCTGAGCTGAATATGAGTTGAGAATCGAAGCCAGAGCCACATCTCCATCCAATTCCTTCAGTGAAAGAGGAACTAGAATGGAATCTGCAAAGTCAATAATAGAGCTATAAGCAATCTTAGCTACAGACATAGGAAATGCAATTCCACCTACTTGAACTTCTTCTAATGTGGAGGTAGGAGAAGGTAAGGTCTAAGGATCCAAAAAATAACGAGTTCTAAAGAACTCTCTCCGAAAAGGAACCTTGGAGGATGAAATAGCATTGATATGAACCGAAGGAGGCCGAAGATAAAAAGTACCCATCAAGGAAGTGCACATTCCAACCCCTAGATTCTCAATAGATGGCTTGTTATCCTTCACCAAAGGAATGGTTGAGTCAGAAGATGCATTCGGATCTATAGGAGAACAATCCAGTTGGTCAAGTGTGACAATTCTCCCTTCATGAGGGAAACAAACATTATGAAATAATGAGGATGCTATGGCATCCATCTCATAAATCCAGTTTTGCCCCAACAGAAATATATAGTCTAAGCTTGCATCGACTATCTCAACCTCAATATTAACAGTATTGCCCCCAACATAGATGGGCAAAGTTGGAACAATACCATGTGGCCTGTGAGAATGACCATCAAACGCAGTCAAAAGAGTGGTTGAAGGAATAGTTGCAGGAGATCCAATACCCTTCCAGCATGCAAGAGACATTACACACGTGGAAGCGCCCTCATCAACAATTGTTCTAAAGATATTTAATTTTCGATAATTCAACCTAATATGGAAATCCATATGATGAGGAAATCTCTTTTTAAAATTCGACATGTCAAATTTAATCATCAGAGAATTATTCTGATCGAAAGCCCCAATAGCAGTGATAAAAGCACTCCGCTAAGCAGGACAATACTGGAGCACCTCTAAAGAAAACATGGCACAACTTGGATATTTATCTTTACAACTTTAGCATAAGGAACTTACCTCAACAACTCTATAAATATGATGGTATAAGCTTCCATGGTAAGTTATCCCAACTCATTCTCATGGAATTCCTTAACTTTCCATCATAATACCTTTAAAATAGGTATTTGTGTCTGTAGTACCTCTCAAATATGCTCCAAAGTCATTTATTTTTCTAGGATTCCCTTAACATTCTTGAGGTCTTCCCACCATATATCAACCTTCCCTCGTAGGTTGAATATCACCACTCATGCCTTCATGTTTTAAGAGTAATTTTCCACCTTGAAATATTTTCTTAGATCTAGGATTGATGCTTTAAATTTATCACTCATATTAACTCCTCCATCAAAAGTGGCAGGTTTTTAATTTTTTTGGGAAATACACTCTTATTATCCCTCTTCTTATTATTATGTAGCCATGTTTCAATTTTTCTTATGGAAGTCTTCTTAGAACTGTCAATTCCACCTTCAAAGGTCTCCTTTGAGGTATCCTCACTGGTTGTATCCTCGCTTGCACACATGTGCTTATTTCTTGCTCTGCTTCCTTCAATATTGCCAGTTTATGGTCCATACTTCTAAATTTTAGGGGGACTATGGATGCCTTTGGACCTAGACCAATC
Source organism: Pinus albicaulis (assembly GCA_034641835.2). Lineage (NCBI taxonomy): Eukaryota > Viridiplantae > Streptophyta > Pinopsida > Pinales > Pinaceae > Pinus > Pinus albicaulis. Next base: position 885,257,283 of record CM076584.1, on the reverse strand, counting down.
CAAATGAATGGTATTTGGCTCATGCTATTTTTTACATTGTAGGTCTAATAAACTCTATAATATTACAACATTTATTTCTTCTTGCTTCTCTTGGGCCCTAATAATATTCTCATTATTGGCCTTATAACTTCTAAGTTCATCTCTCATGCTTCTAAGATTTTCCATCTAGCAAGGAGGTGTCTCTATTTCCATACCTTCATTATTATGAGAAGTTATGTCCTTGTTGTATCGTACCATTATATTGCACATTCATTTTATTTTTTTCTATAAAATGTGTCTTTCTATGTTATGGAAACACACATCTAGTTGTTAGTTTAAATTAAACATAAAGGCCCACGTGGTGTAGAGTATTCGGTGATGGGGTGCACTGTTAAGGCACTCTGTATGCAAGGTCACCGGTTCGAAACCCGTGGGTTTAGGATTAGTCTAAACTAACCAAAAAAAAAACATAAATAACATAAAACACACTAGTTATCATGAGGTATGATAGCACTAGACAATGTTGGTTTTAAAATGGTGTTTGGCACTTTTTGATATATATTAAATAAATGGCAGGATGTAAATTCAACATGTTAGAAAAATAATATTCCAATTTAACTCTCTCTTCTTCAAGCCTTTTTCAATCCAAAAGTTGAAACTTAAGACTTTTTTTTAATCCTACTTCACTTGATCCCAATCATTCTGAGTGCTAAATCTTAGCTCTGGTACCACTTTGTAACACATCCAACCCCATAATCTCATATTAGGGTTGTAATGCATAGTTAGACCTAACATTCAAGGTACATTATGAATATGGGATTGTCTAACAATCCTCCTTTTTCCATCACCTCATCTCACAATTTCGATATACTCATTGAGATATTTAAAATGATACAAATTTTATCTTAATACAATATTTTGGCATGAAGTTATGCCCATTTAATATTTTTCCCCTTTAAGGGTTGCAATGTCATCTGTACATGCCTATGTGGCTGGAATGTGGCTACTCTAAGCAATGTGGCACCTCTACAATGGTCCACATATCTAGACCCACATGGTATAGTGGGCCTCACGACATAGGTTAATTCCATAAGTTACAGTGTTAAAAATATTTTTAGGCTCTAATATCCAAAGTGGATAATATATATCCTCACCAAGGTAGTCGATATCACAGATAGGTTAATAGACCAGTGGCTTGTACCATCAATAGGCCGATATTAGATATGGCCAATATGATCCTTCTCAATATAATCAATATTGTTCTAGCCATCCAATTTGTGATATGTTGATATTTCGATATGCACATGACACACTAAATCATCAATAATAATAATATAACATTAAATCAATGTGATTACTAGGGCTCGGAGAATAATTATAATGGGAAAACCCATACAAAAATTAATGGATTGATAGGATGGTGGACCACCTAACTTTATACCTCGTCACACTTATAACGAATCATATTTCAACAGGTGGAATTGTCTGACGTGTCTAACATATGGCACATGATGACTTTTCCACTACCACGTGGTGCTCCTAAAGTGTGCCATATGTCCCTTAATTTTTCATAGCTAGCATGAAAAAGGGTTTCATTAAGGTGACATGTGCAATCCATGTGGAATTTACACATCACTACTTGTGACGTTATCTTGATGTTATCACTCTAGGCTTTAGTGCTTCAATACCTTATTATCCCAAGGGTGTGATTTGATGTATTTGATACATGGAAATTGAATGGTTTATCACTCAGGAATATACATATCGAATATTTCTCCACATACCATCCACTGCATTCACTCGAGGGTCAATATGATGGTAATCCCCCACTTGTAGCTAATCATGGTTCTTGCTCCCCTTATCCCATCAACTAAGGTTTAAATTTAGGGCCTCCCTGAGCTCCCAATCATTCTAAAAAATGTAGGACTATATCCCAAATTCGTTCCCAAGCTCTTGATTTTCGCCCAAGTAAAAATTTAATTTTTCTTCCCCCAAAATTATAAGGTTTCACACATCCAACTCATAGGGATACACACCATAATATCCTATGTGACATATTAGTATGGCCACATTCACGAATAATTTTAGAGTATATCCTTCACAACCAGGGTTAAGTCTCCATTTTAGGATCATACGAGAGATCTCACTTAGCATAAGAGAAGGAATTTCAATAAATTTAGTAGTATTATCCATAACAAAAAAGGAAAGTATTCATCCAAGCAAGTTGTGTTCAATACTTAACTCACTATCATACCTAATTATTCAATTGAGCATAATTTTGTGTGCACGTGCATGTGTATGTATATATGTATGTATGTAATTGCTCTAATCCCGTGAATACTTACAAACACATTAATTCTAGATTGATACATGAACAAGAAACATTGAACTAAATTTACAATTAATTCATAGAATAGAATTCACTTATATTTTCTTCTTAATGTTACTGAAAACTAAAGAAGGGACATCCACTCTCCACCCAACCATAGGCACATTTACACTGCAATGTTTTTGCACCTGCCCAACCCCATGCTATATTTGATCTCTAAAGGATGCTCCACTCAGGGTATTACACTGAAAGTTCAATTCTGAGTAGAGATTGAAATAAAATTCACTTCAATGGTTGGGAAATAGGTAAGTCACCTATAAATATTTAATTTTGGGCTTAATAAAAAATAATTATGACCACTAACACGTACATAATACAAAGGGAGACCCCTTCACTGCTTCCTCCAGCACCTCAGTGATCCTCCCTCTTCCAGTGCTCCATGTGCACAACATAATAAAATATAATAGTTCTTCTTTGCAACCAAATTTAAGCATACGGATTATCCCAATGGTATTATCAAATATCACCAATCACACTTAGAATTTGCATTCGATTTCTCTGAAACATAGGTTGCAAAGGTTCACATGGATGTTGGTTTGCAACGGTTATGGGTTACACATTGTTTTGGTTTCTTTTTTATCCAAAATCACTACGATTCCCCTTACCCTAGATTCCTAGAATAACTCCTCCACTTCCAAACTCTTCCCACACTAACAACCAGCTTCCCCATGAGAATTTGGTTCACAGGGGGGGTTGAGTTCTTTCTTGAGGATCAAATCCAACCCAGGATTCGTGTGAGGTACATAACCCTGCCTAGGTGGCACTAGTACATTCTTCCCATGCCTCCAAACTTCCTAGGGAATTTGGTAGCTTAACCAATACATTAGGGGGGTTATAACATTAAACTTACGGAATATTAGAAAACTTCCCAATGTCCCTCTCAGGATTCCTAAGAAATCTATCCTTCTAGACATCAATATCTATATAAGCATGTCCTCTTCTTCAGGTTCAATAGTTTATAATTTAAATCAATAAAAAAATTTACATCAAACAGTTTGGCCATATAGCCATGTTGGTTTTCTAGAATTATCATCCTTTAATTACTTTGGAATTAAAAAAAATATAATGGTTATATACTTAGTTTTCCATTTTGAGTAATAAAAGACTCTGGTGTGAAAAAATAGGTGAGAGATGCATAGTAAAACCCTATAAATGCACAAAATTTTAGTAGAAAATGTCCCAAGGTTGTATTATACCTTATATTTGAGTTTTTCAAGTTAATATGGGTGTGGTTTATCATATTAGACTTGGTCATGTTGTTAATTTTCCAATTGTAAGTTTAAAAATGGTTGTTGTGTGCAAAAGAGAGAATTTTTGTCTTGTAATTTGGAAGTTCAAAACTATACTACATGACCAAATAAAATGCATGCCCAAGCTTCCCTATAGCTCCAAAAATTATTTTATTAGTTGGAATATCGAGTTACATATATGGTAAATTTACATGTGCCATTTAAAGTGCAATTGAATAATAGGAAAAGATGCTTTCATCCACCTAGGTTTGGGATTTCATGTGAACTTGAAGGAAATTTGCTTAAAGAAAAATGCACACCCTAGTATTATATTTAATCCAAATCGAGAAGCTCAACTTCAAGTATGTGTTTGTGATTTTACACCTATATATAAATTTATAATGGCATCTACAGAAGAAGAAAAAATCATATCTATTGTGCACAAATGCTAAAAAATTAATTGTAAAATGAAAGGGCCAAATTGTTAAAGTTGGCTATATAAAAATGCACGCCCAAATTTGGATAAACCTCCATAATTTGGTATTTTAGTTGTAGATTAATGATTACAATATTTATAACATTTTTATAGAATTAGGAGTGAATTTACACTCCCAAAAAGATTATTTCTATACACATAAATTGAGTGGTTTAAATTGTAAATGATTAAGTAAGTCATTATACATAAGATTATATACCTAGTTTTGCATTTCCAGTCATAAATGGCTCTAGTGTGCAAAAATAATTAAGAGATACATAGTAAAACTCTAGAAATGCATAACTCATTTGTATGAAGTGTGTCAAGATGGTACTAAAATTATATTAGATTTGTGCAATTTTCTATGGTGTAATTTATATTTCTTGTGGTTCACAAACCCCATACATTGATGAATGTTATGTCCACAAAATATTTATACCAAGCAGATCCACTCGAAGGGATCACTCCATGTTCTCTCAACCATAGAGCATAGTCGTGAAGGTGTCAAGAGAATTGAAAAAGTGACCTCTCAATAGAAAAGGTGCTTTAATGATACGGATTCAGCCAATTGAGTTAACCCTTGGGGCATAAGTTAATTTATCATATTATATATGTTCATGTTGTTAATTTTTCAATTACAATTAAAAGGGTTTGTTGCATGTAAAAGAGTCAAAGTTTGCCTTGGAATTTGGAATGTTAAAACTATGCTACATGACCAACTAAAATGCATGCCCAAGCTTCCATGTAGATCCAAATTTGTTTTATTAACTGGAATATGGAGTTAAATATATGATCACTTTACTTATGTCATTTAAACTGCAATTGAAGAGTAGGAGAGGTTGCTTTCATGCACCTAGATTTCAGATTCCATGTAGATTAAAAGGAAAAATCACATGAGTAAAATGCACACCCTAGTTTCTATTTTGATCCCAATTGAGTGATTCAAATTGTAGGTGTAATTTGTGATTTTAGACCTGAATATAACCTTATTATGGATTTTTTAGAAAAAATTCATACCTACTGTGCATAAAGGCTAAAAATTGACTTGTAAAACCAGAGGGCCAAATTGTTATAATTGGATATATGAAAATGCACACCCAAAGTCAATTAAACCCTCATAATTTAACATTTAAGTTGTAAGTTGATGATTAAAATATTTATAACATGTTTGGATAATTGGAAGTGCATTTACACTCTTAAAAAGATGATGTCTATTCACAAAGATTCATGACCTTTTGATGAATCAGAGGATAAAACTAGTACAGAGAAAAAAACATGCCTAGGTATGAAAACTCATTCAATCTTAGTGTTTAAAATTTCAAATGTCATTTTACATAGTTTTATATTCTTAATTTTGTATTTCCATTCCTTAAATATGTGGTGTGCAAAAATAATTAATAGACGTGTAGTAAAACCATAGAAATTCACAACTTGCTTGTAAAAAGTGTGTCGAGGTTATATTATACCTTATATTTGAGTTATGTCGGTTGTGTGGGTGTGTTTTTATCATATTATACCTTCCTATGTTGTTAATTTATCAACTGAAAATTTAAAAAAGCATTGTTGTGTACAAAAGAGGCAAATTTTACCTTGTAATTTGAATGGTCAAAATTGTAATGCATGACCAAATAAAATGTGTGTCCAAGCTTTTGCTATACTCCAAAAAAAAATTCTATTAGAAAGAAGATGGATTTATATGTATGGTAAATTTACTTATTTCATTTGAAGTGTAATTAAAGAACTAGAGAGGTTGTCTTCATGCACCTAGATTTGGAATTTCATGTAAAATTTAAGGAAATTTTACCTTAGAGTAAAATCCACATCCTAGTCTTGATTTTGACCCAAATTAAGTTGTTTAATTTGTAGAAGATGTAATTTGTGATTTTACACCTATATATAGCCTTATAATGGCATTTTCATATGAAAACCTACGTATACATAAAGGATTAAAATTTCCTTGTAAAATGAGAGGGTCAAATTGCTAAAGTTGAATATATGAAAATGCATGCCCAAAGTTATTTACGCCTCTATAGTTTGATATTTTACTTGTAATTTGACTAATGCAATAGCTATAAAAATTTTATATGATTAGGTGTTCATTTATACTCCAAAAAGGATGATTTATATGCACAAAGACTAATGATAGTTTAATGAATCACAATATAAGACTACCAAAGAGAAAAATGCATGTCCATAATTTGTCAAGTCCAAATTGATTGACTCAAGTATGTGAGTGTGTAATATATCTTTGTATATATTCTTATACATTTTTTTTTCATTAAATAAATGACACCCTTTAATGTGAAAATGAGTAACAATATTGATATCCATTTCATGTGAATTGTATTATTGTTTTTATAATTAAGTTGTTCTTTTGTTGATATATGTAGTTGTCTAATCTCGTTTTGAAAAAATATGGAAAAATAATGAATTTTTTGAATCCAACAACCTAACAGATACAATTAAAAAGGGTATTAGAAAGAAAAACAATGAACTTATTGCATGGCTAGGTGTGAACCAATGTAGAAGAACAGCGAAAGGCACATAGTTTTGACAAAAAGATATACAACGATATGGGTTAAGCACCATATTTTAAGAATATTAGTTACGACATATATACATTTATGAATTTTGATCTTTTATATTTATATGATTTGAACAAAACAAAACAAAATTCTATAGTATTTTTGGGGATTTTCATGAGGTTGATAGTGAGTTTGGTGTTGGTAGAAAAAATGCATCAAGGCTACAATGTCCTAGCATAAGCCACATACCCGCAAGCCCTTTTTCCTCTCCATATGTGGCTCACTTCCTAGTGATTCGAATGAAAACACCTTCTAGGGGCCCATGACATGCCCTCCTTGTGCGAGCCAAATTTTGCACATGATGGTGGATATTATTCGGTTGGTTATTCTATAAATTGTTGTCCTAGATTGATATGTGTTACTAGTAGTGGAACAATGCAAATTATGTTTTTAGTGCATGGGAACATTGTTTTAATTAAGATGACAAAAATCTCAGGTATATATGAATGTCTTAATTATTTATTATTATCAAATTGAAACACATCTCTCAAATTATTTTAAATTAATGATCATTTCATTTCATAGGAAAAAACAATTTTTATAAATAGATGAATGTGGGATATTCAGGCCCACCATACACACACAGTGGAATTATCAAATTTCTCATTTACTACTTGGTCATCCTGTTTGGTGAATACTTCAACAAGAGAGGAGTCACCTGAGTCGCCAAAACATATTTGAAATATGTGAGGGATAAAAATATATAATTCATTTGAAAAAAATTCTAGGTATGAACCTCATTCAATGATTCTTGAGATTAGGTAGAAGAATCTATTGGAGGATTAAAATAAGAACAAAATGACAAAAGAAAGAAAGATTCCACATGGCCCGGGAAGGTATATGATATTTTGAATTTAATTTTAAATTTTATTTAGTTATACAAAAGGATTGTGATATCTAACCTATTTGAAACTTTTTCCAGTATCACAGACAGGCCAAAAGCAACTAAGACAAGATTAAATAAAATAGGGTAGAAAATTCTTTGCAAAGGCAACTACATGAAAATAAAAGCACAAATTGTAAATACCAAATAATTAAACCATATCATTTTTATCATCATCCAAATTTCATTTAATTGCATCAAGTAAAATGTGTGATCTTATGCAATGCATGGGGTGCACTTCAAAAATGTGAACACTAGAGAAGGCCTCTAGCTCGGTTTCAAGTTCAACCCTCAAGCTAAGTTAAACATTGAGAAAGCATCGAGAAAACGCATTTTACCCCTTTAAACGACATAGTTGATAAAATCAATGGGCTTTAATTAGTAATTACTTGTAAAATTTGTTCATGGTTTATTTTTCCCATAGATTAATGTGTTTATTTATTTTAAGCAGTAGATAAAAATAAATAATGAGGCAAGCAATGGAAAACAACTTAATGATGATGGAAGTGTGGCTTAATGAGGGTGGTGTGCAACTCAACCATGTTGGTATTATGAATTTAAAATCAAAATAATGGATAACAATTATTAATATTTAAGTGTATATGGTGTACTTATAAATTTTATTGTTTCAATGGAAAAGAATGTAGATTGGGATGCTCACTAAGAAAAGAAACACATAGCATTCAATCCAATGGTCTTGACTGGTTGGCCTAGTAAAGAACATTATAATGATATTTTTATTAATTATTACTATGAATAATAACTAACCATATCAACTGGGGAAATGTATCCATGAAGCGCTAGGGTTTTTTGTGTTGTTGTCTTCGCCGCCATAGAAAATAAGACGATGATTAGCGAACTTTAAATCTTGTTTCTCGATGGGAGATGATGGTGGAATATGGATCTATGGAGATAGATCTACTAGAGTGAGTTAATGGCATTCCATATCTTACTCTAGTGCATTCTTTTCTTATAGGCTTCCTTTTCAAGCTAGATCTCTCACTCAAATCCCCATATTCATTACCCATATGTAATTTTCTTGTTGCAGTGATTTTAGACAATTTATGTGTGGAGAGACTGGTCTTAGTTGGAAGAAATACTCCCATTTATGTGTGGTGATAGATCATGTTATTGCATCCATAGAACTATATTCATCTTATATTTTTCACGTAGGATTCAGACTTTTCATAGAGATTACAAGACATTTCTTATGCCAGATCCATTTTTTTGTGTCGCATCCACAATGGATAGCCCAATTGGCAGAATTCCATATTCCTTTTCTTCCTTGGGGTCAAATGGCAGACATGAAATTGAAAGATGCCATGAAATTTTGGCACTCTATAGAGATTTGAAGGCATGGACATGTCCATATGGGTCACTGAGTCACTTTCAGTTGCATGAAGGATTTTTGGACACAACTCAGTCAAATATTCCTACAAATATGGTGGAGAAATATTGGAAAACACCATATACATATCTAGAATATTTTCCTCATATCCCTACTAAAACACAATATTTGGGCAATATACCTCAAAAACCAAAAGGTTGTGAGAGTTTTCAAATAGATTTGGACTTGGGAGTATCTTTTCATTTTTTTGTTAAAACCCCCGACGACCTCCATAAGGGTTAGGGTAGAGGATTTGGAAAAAGATCTAAAGGAGAAGGTTCAAGACAAGTTGGGAATTCTGAAGAAGTTACACAACATGATCTATGCAGGGAAAGCTTTGCAATATGCTCTTCGACTACAAGAATATGGCATCGAAATAGATTCATCTATTAACTAAAATTTGAGGTTGCGAGGAAGTTTTCCTGGAACATTTTTTCCAAGGGATCAATCTCATTTAAGTTGTCAAAATAAAAGATGAAACACAAAACAAATCTAATCAAATTCTAAATGTAATATGCCCCTACATCATGGAACATATGAATCACACTCTGGAAACGAAAGTATATCTTTCAAAGGTAAATGGAATTCACACAATTTTCCAATCCCACACAGTTATATGTATATTTAACAGTTTCTCACCAAAACAAGTGGACCTATTTCAATGGATATTTTCTACTTGGACTCCAAAGTGTGATATTCACTTATGTTCCAGGGGATTTTTCATTGTGAAATTTGAAACACGATGGGATATGGAATTCACCTTAAACAAGGGCCCATGGTTTTTTGGTAGTGTGGGTCTTTTCATGACCCCATGGTTCTCGGGTTTCGATGCAAATACAATGGTAGTTTCCAAAATGTTAGTGTGGATCATATTGCATAATCTCCCTCTCCTTTTTTGGCATCATAAAGTATTAGAAGGAATTGGGAATACACTAGGGAAGTTCATCAAAACAAATATGGATAGAACTGTAGAAGGAATTTTTGCTTTTGCTATAATTTGAGTGGAGGTATACCTTAGTAAAGGTTTACCCAATTATATTAACTTGATTCATAATTGTTTTTGTCGGACCCAGTTCTTATATTATAAAAATATGAATTTAGATGTTGTATATGTCTTCAAAAATGACACTTACAACATACATGTCTTCAGGCAAAGAGAGATCCAAAAAGGAAAAAGAAACAAATAAAAATCCTAAGGCATGGCAGTTTCTAAAGCAATCCCTCTAAGAAGAAGAAGATGAAGAGGAAATAGGTATTCCAATTGATGCAACAATTCGAAATCCAAAATACATGTTAGTAGATAGAGGAGGTCAACCAGGAGGAACGATGGTACCAAGCTCAAGAGCTCTTGAAGAAATAGAAATCTCACTCCCAATGCATTATAATGAGAAGACCCTCTCTGAAAAGGAGGCAAGAGATTTTAAACTATATCATGTATCTAAGAGCTCAGACTTAGACAAGGATACCATGATGAAAGGAACATAAAATCAACTAGCAATTGTAACTACTACCCCAAATCAAGGTGGTTGGTGAAAATTATAAAAGAAAAAAGCAAGAAAAGGGTGGCTAAGTGATTTTTCATTTAGCCCTTGCTTGTATTTTTTTTATCATTTTTATTTTTGATAGTTGGTTGCATGGGTACCACTTTTTTGGTCTGGTATGACCAAATGCTCTTGAGCATTTGAAAAATGTATTTTTGTTTTATAAATAAAACTTTGGCTTTTTTCCTCACAAAAAAAAAACAAATAAATAAATAACCATATCAATTTAACCATTTTTTAAAATTTTAGTCATACCCATTTTCTATAGATTGCATATCATGTAGAATACATAACTAGATGTACAAAATGTCAAAGAGTGCATATTCAGTTAGCACTGAGAGAGGGGCTAAAAAGTAAAGAAAATCAAGAAATAGATGAGCCAATCATGAAATTTATACAAACTAAAAAAACAAAAAAATGAGCAATTGTATATATTATGAGACACATATATAATGGAAACATTTTTTATGACAAAATTTATTAACATAAACTATTCATTGTTATAATTTTTGTTTTGGTACCTTCCTATGCATGAATCTTCTATGTTTTATATGTACAAACCCACATATTAGCACACTTATTCTACACTTATTATTTCATTTACATGTAACTTTTCTCATACATTTCTATGCTTGAACCTTACTATGCCACTTCCACTTATTTTTTAGTAGATAAATTGGTTATGGAAATTAAGAGTGATGTGGACAAGGGTGATAAAGGGGGGATTCAAATGAGCTTTACATGGTTGGCCATATTCAACAAAGAATAAATTATTATTGAAACAAAGAAAATTTCATTCAGGTATTCCACTTTAATCCATCTAGAGTCTCATACATGTTTATTTATTTAATTGTTATTCAGTCATATAATTTTTTATTCTCAAATGATTTTTGCATGTCTTCATAATTGAAATGGATAAATGGACATGGAAAATAGCCATTCCCATATTTTACATTAAAACTAGTTTTAGAAAAACATGTAATTATTGAAAGCTAAACTTACGATAGTTGGAACATTGATGGATAGGTTATCAGCCAACCCAAAATGCTTTCAATGTGTCACCACCCTGACACCTGCCTTCAATGAAATTTTCCCACCCATGTCCCTCTTCTTATGCATACTATAGGATAATGTGTCACAAAATGACCTATGGTTGTCATTTTGTATGTCAAAGTTGCACCACTGTATGTGTCAGACGACGTGATGAATTCTTGGTTAAATTGAACCTATGTGTAAATGTCATGTGGTAGTAATCGACATCGAACATGAAATTAAGTCTCTCCCCTATTTCCACAATGAGCTACTTCGGTGCAAGTTAAAGGGATTAAGTCTCTCCCCTATTTCAACATGGAATTATTTTGTGTTGAAATTACAACAACAACAACAAAATTTCATTTCCAATTTTATGAAATTATCTTAGCAAACCAAATTGATATGCTATGTTAGAATTTTGTCATGCATACATTAAATGATGTTGTTAAAGCATTGAAAATTATGCCAAATGTTCTACTAAGGAGTATTTTTAATTGCATCATGCGATGGGGAAGTGGGAGCTATTAGAGTCACTCTTTGTATTCCCTTAATAAATGTTCCTCTAGTATCTCTAGGCCTATTCATAAGTAGTATCTCTAGGCCTATTCATAAGTCTTAACCATGATTTTTAAAACTGCAATTTATTATCTAAAAATTGTTTATGTTCTTTATTATGTGTTTATTGGTGTATGAAAAAGAGGGGAATTAAAATTTGCAACAAACCAACACAAATTAAATTGAATTTATAAATTTTCTAAACCTTCTAGCACTTCCTCAACAACAATGTCAAACATTTCATCCAATTTATATGTTTAATAAAATATGTTACATTAATATGTCAATCTAAGGTTTGTAGACATATGAATTATTAAAATTATATGTACAAGTTTAGATTACTTACATCATGAATTTATTTAGTTTTATTCATTTATTCTTACTTAATTCGTAAATCTACTTTAAATGACAAGCAAGATTGAACATTCCTTTTTGAACCATTATTTATTGTGATTCTTTAATTGTAAAATCCCCTCATTCTAAACAAACAACTCAACCAATATACCCAAAACAAAATATCAAAGAAAATAAAATCGAAAAATATAACAAATATGTTTTTTAATACCATTGTAAAATCCCTTCTCACTAAACAAATAACTCAACCATCATACCACAGGAAAAAATACCACAAATAACAAACTCAACCAATATATTCTAATATGTTTTATTAATTTGACCTAGAATTGCATGTTGGAGCAACCTTTTGAGTTATAAAAGTAGATTTTTGGAAGCCCATAAGTAGCCATGGCTAATGGTATGATTTGTTAGAGAAATATGAAATAATGGAAATGTTGGAATGTACCCTTACATGGATGTAAATTACTATACTAGAGAAAATTTGATGGTTGGTTGACCCTCCTTTTTAATTTCATGGCCCAACAAATGATGTCTTGAACTGCTGAGAAAATATAAACTATAGATTGAAAATAAAACATCCAAAAAATCCCATGATATTTGGATGTACCCACAACCTGAAAATGAGATGAACCTTTAGCAATAAATACCTACAAAATATATGAGTGATATTTTGATCAGCTAGGGTGGATTTGTTTCACTATCAAAACCAATTCTCTAAATTCTCTTAATTCACCACCAATACCAACTTCCTCTCCTCATCAAGTCGAGGTAACTCTGCTAAAATAATAACATGTTATCTCAATTCCTTCTTGAGGCATGATACATGAAAAACATTATGAATCTTTCTCCCATTTGGTAGCTCAAGCTTGTAAGCTACTTCCCCATCTCTCCTGATTATTATGTAGGGATGATAAAAGGGCGGTTTCAACATTTTTGTGCCACTTTTCTTCAAAGAAGATTATTTGTATGGCTGCAATCTCAAGAAAACCAAGTTTCCTACCTCAAAATTGTGCTCAACCATGTGCTTATTTGCATACATATTTTTTTGGTTTTGGGCAGCCTACATGTTTTCCTTAAGGATATTAAGGATATATTCCATGTCCTCTATCCAATATTTGGCTTTAGGGAGCACTTCTATCCCTGAATTCCAAATCCAAAAATAAAGGATTATCATATCCATACAATGCTTGAAACAAGATCATATGAATGGACATGTTTTAAGTGGTGCTGTAGTAATTTTCTTAGAGATACAACCACTTAATCTAAGTCTTCTATTGTCCTGACACAGTTACACAAATACCCCTCAACCTATTTTTCACAAACTCCATTTGGACATCCATTTGAAGGTGATGATTGGTATTGGGAGTCAACTCAGTGTTAGCCAATCTGAACAAATATTGCCAAAATGCACTGAGAAACTTGTTATCTTCATCAATAACAATGTACTTAGGTAGCCCATGGAGCCTAAATACCTCCCTAAAAAAAAAATCCACTCACGTTGCCATATACTCTGATGAAATCATATATAAATGCATGAATCAGTGAAATTATCAACAACTACATAAATTCAATCTTATCCCTACACCTTCAGTAAACCCATGATGAAATCCATCTGCAAAATTTTCCACTCTTGTTTTGGAATGGGAAAAGGCTGCAATAACCCTGTAGGATGAGTATGATCTGACTTTCACTATTTCCAAGTCCTAAACTCCCTCACATGTTGCAACACATCATCCTTGATCCCCTTCCATGAGAACCTCTTGCTAATCTTCTTGTAAGTTTTGAAGTTTCCATGGGTCCCACCAAAGATGTATGATGAGTAGCCCTCATAATATTGTCCTTACGTTTGGACTTAGGGAATAAATATATGTTATCCTTGTAGAAGATAATGTCATCCACCACTCTGTACCTATCATCCTGAATGTGACCATCCATCAATTCACAAGCAAACTTATTCTTGGAATATTCCACCAATATGTGTGATTTCTAATCAACTGAAATCTCCATAAAGGAACATGTTGTCAGTTTCTTGGAAAGGGCATCAGTAATGATATTTTTCTTTCTCTTAATATATTCAATGTCAAAATCATAATCTTGTAACTTTCTCTCCCATTTCTTATGCCTCTCATTTAGGTCCTTCTATTCTAAGAAATACCACAAACTATTGTGGTCAGTCATAACCACATATCTACCACCAACCAAATACTATATGAACTTCACCAAAGCCTTCATAATGGTGAGCATATCCTTGTTGTAGATGGATTAGAGCCTCTCTAGTTCCATGATATTTTCACTTTCAAATGATACTAGATGTTTTTTTTACATCAAAACAACTCCTAGACCCTCTCTTGAATCATCACACTCAAGCACAAGGTGCTGAGTAAAATTGGGAAGTGTTAATATTGGGCAAGTACTTATCACCTCCTTAAGCTTGTTGAATTATTTTTCAACTTCCTCTATTCACTTAAATTTTCCTTTCTTCATAATATTTTTTAAGGGTGCACCCAATTGTGAAAATCCCTTTACAAAGTGCCTATAATATTTTCATAATCCAAAGAATCCCCATAATTATGTAAGGGTCCTAGGGAAGTGACTAATTCAATATGGCTTGGATATTTTCCTAATGTACTTGCACCCCTTTCACATTGATTACATGCCCTAAATATATAATATTTTTCAAATTGAATTCACATTTTGATGACTTTCCATAAAATTATTTCTTCCCCATAATACCCAATATATCATCTAAATGCCTCAAGTGGTCATCCCATGTCCTATTGTATATAAGGATATCATTAAACAACATTAATAGAAACTTCCACAATTTCTTGTTGAAGGTGTGGTTCATGCTAAACTAGAAAGTGGTAAGTGCATTGATCAACCCAAATGGCATGAACAAGAACTCGTAATGCCCATAAAGACACTTGAGGGCATCCTTGTTAAAGGTATGCTCCCTAACCCTAATTAGGTGATATCTTGATCAAAAATAAATATTTGAGAAGTATACCACCCCATGCAACTTGTTTATCATGGGAATGGGATACATGTTACTTATTATTTTCTTACTCACATATCAATAGTCAACACACATCCTCCTAGTGTCGTCCTTCTTCTTAACCAAGACTATTGGAGAAGCTAATGGATAAGAGTTAGGTCTAATATGTCCCATCTTTAACAACTCCTTGATTTCCTTCTTTATCTCATCTTTGAACTTATTTAGGTGTTTGTGTGGAGCAGTCATTATGGGTTTGGCCCCTTCTTCTAAATTAATGGTTTTCTTGAAGCCTTTGTTAGTAGGCCTACTTGGAGGGATCTCCCCAAAAATCCATTCATGTTTGCTCAACAATGGTTGAATGTCTACATGAAAATGTTGGTTACTATCTGAAGGTTTTTGTGTCATAATCAGACACTCTACTATAAAATATATGTCGTTGTCCTTGAATATGATTTCCATTCACTTGGTTGTAACAATCATCGGAGCACCATTGTACATGCCCCTCAGAACTGCCCTCTTAGCATCTATTGCAGTGAATTATATCTCCATTGTTTGTAGTTATTCAAGTGTTTTCCTATATAATAGTCATTGAACACCCAATATAACACAGTGTCTTCCATTTCAACCACATAGAATTCATTGGTCATAGTGTGGTTATCCATTATCAACTCCAATCATGGAACCCTTTTTGTGCATGTCATATCGTACCCATGAGCTACCAAAACATCAAAACCCTCAAAGTCTTTTCTATGGATGCCTCTCCTAGCCACCAGAGTTGTGTCAATGAATTTGTGGGGTGCGTCACATCCATCAAAATAGTGACATGTTGTCCCTATACTACTCACATAAGCTTGAAAGTGTGATATCTAGGGACACCTAATAGAGTAGCTATAGTTCCACCCTTAATTTCCACATGTGGTTTCTCGTCATCAGTGCCACTATTCTTATTGCCACGAGCCTTTCCACCTCCTATTCCCCCTCCCTATCTAACAAAACCTCTATATAATGTACCTTCCCATTCCCCATGCATCTATCACCTATTTCCCAAGGTTCCTTATAGTTGATCAAAGTTTTATCCTTCTCAATTTATTTTAACTCTAATCATCCAATTTGTCTCCCCTAGTCCACTCCTTCTGGAAGGGATTCTTGTCTTTTTTATTTTAATGAAGGAAAGGTTTGGGAGAAAATTCATTCTTTGACACTACATCCTCCATGTCTTGGGTTCCGATGAAAACATCTTGTAGATATTTTGGTTTGAATGCCTTCACCCAACCACATATGGGTTTGAATAATCCTTCAAAAAATAGCGCAATTATTTTGTGCTCTAACACGTTTTTCACCATGAATGTGAGCCTCTAACATGTTGAAATGTAAGAATTTGTTGTACATGTTTATTTTAGTTGTGCCAACACTCTAAAATGTATCTCTAGGTGCTTATAAACTCGGCCAATCAACCTTTATGTGAAGTTGAGGTGTGAAGAAATTCTTGAATGCCCCAAAGTGACTAGCCCATGGTACCACCACTCATGAGCTTCTCCCTCCAAATGCAGTGTAGAAAAGTTGATATATTATGTCTCCAACATATGGTTGAGTTGTAAATATGTGTCTGAATTTTGAACTCATGCTTTGGAAGAGCATTTGCATCAACCATCAAAAGAAGGGATTCACAATTTCCCTAACTTCTGTGGAAGATCAAAATTTTGAGAACCCCTATTGTACTATGTTGGCCTACTCCTATAACTAATGGTATAAAATTACTATAAGGACATGGTTGTATAAAATTATTTTCCAAGAGCTTGATACTTCCTTAAATAATCAAAAAATTATTCACCTTTTCCTTGTTGTCCCTAATTTCCTATTAGTTTTTCTTCCAAGAACTAAGGTAAGATAGGCCTAGGATTCTCTCTACTTTCTCCATGAGGGTTATTCTGAACTGGGATATGGGTATTTCTCCCTCAATATGCTTTCCATCGTTACCATTTGACCCTATTGAACCATTTTTTCCAGCATTGTTTTGGTTCCCTTCATTATTTTCTATAAGTTGGATGATAACCTAAACCAATTGTTGTTTCCACCTTGCAAGCTCATTTAGAATATTCATAGTTCTTTCCCTGGGATATTATTTCTTGTCCCCCATGCCTTCCTCTTCTTCTAATTCTGAGTGAACATGGTTATCGCCCTTTCTCTATTTCTTATACCCGATGTATTCCTTATCCTCCAGAGACATAAAGATAGCATGAACTCACAGGATGACATGAAAACCTTCACTTTGATATCGTTTCAAAATCCCCTCCTTATAGACAATAAACTAACCAACATACCCAAAACAAAATATCACTACAAATAAATTCAACCAATATAATAGATCTTTTTATTGATACCACTATAAAATCCCTTCTCACTATCAAAAAACTCAACCACCATACCACAAGAAAAAATGGCACAACAAACAAACTCAACCAATATATTATGATGTTTTTTATTAATATAACCTAAAATTAAATGTTGGAGTAGTCCTTTTAGTTAAAAAAATAAATTTTTGAAAGCCCGTAAACAACCTTGGCTAATGGCACAATTTATTGGGAAAATAGGAAATGATGAAAGCACTCGAATGTCCCCTTACATGGATATAAATTAATATACTAGAGTAGATTTAATGGTTGGTTCTACCCTCCCTTATGATGCCACCAACGCACTAATTACAGCTCGAATTGATGAGAAAATATGAACTTTATATGGAAAATACAACCTCGCAAAAATCACATGATCTCTAGCAACACCCACAAGCTGGAAATGAGATGAATATTCTGCAATAAATATATATGAAATATATGAGTGTTTTTTCCTTCTGGTCAACTATGGTGGATTTGTTTCACCATCGAACCCAATCCTCTCAAATTTTCAATCTTATCATTCCAAAGCCACAAGAGCACTCCAAATAAATATGAGGAAATTGTTTTGCATGCCCAAAGAGTGAGCTCCAATCTCTCTTTTATCATTAGAGTACTATGGATCCTTTTTTTTTTCTTGGATTGATCATTCAAAGAGGGACATTGCATTAATGTTAGTTACAATTTTTATATGATTATAAGATCAAGCAATTCTTTTAGTAATATCTTTTTTCAATCAATTCAAGTTAGCAACTTCGGAAAGTAAATGCTTTGCTCCAAACTGTTATATAATTTGAAATAATACTATTAATCAATAAATTTTATAAACAACTTGATTCACTGATCTGTATATGAAATCTTGAGTATTATGTTTAGTTTTTCAAGTGAGTGAATTAGGTGTTTTAACCTCTTATGTTAATTTCATAAACATGCATTAAAAGTTTAGTTTTTGCATAAAATAGAAAACAACATCACCATAACAGTAAACACAAAACAACAAGTGATGAAGGAGTTCACCCCTCCTGGACTATATCTCCTGGTCCAGCTTCCAATGGTTTGGCCTCTTTCATTATGCTCATAAAATGGTGTCTACTTCAAGTTGCAGTGCTCAAATGGATTCAGCAATGGCTCCAGAACAGTCAAAAACCCTTATCTAACCTCTTTTGTCTCCCAAAAAGGATATAACTTGAATGAGTTATGCTCCCCCAAATTTTTTGCACTATATGTCCTACAAATTGCACCTTCCTACAATTCATCCTACAATTTAAGACTTTGTGTGCCATGTGGAGCGACAATTTTTCCCCGCGGCAGGTGCAATTTGTGGTATGGTTAATCTTGTCGGGTGTAATTTGTGGCCTATTTAATCACGCAGGTAAGCCAAATGTCTAACTAAAAAGGCGCCAAGTGGCCTCTCCTTTGCCATCAATTTCGGGCATGTTGTATGTGTTCCCGCCAATTTTTTTGACCTTGGTTCGGGTGTTGTAACCATGGTTGGGTTTATGTGGTGGTTACCACCGACTAACCGTGGCATACAACCATTAATATTTGATGCAATGTGAGCACTCTGGAACCAAATTGTCATTGTGTGGCCGCCGAGTGAACCTGAACGCAACATAAAACTTGACCCCACTGTAAATTGTTCATGTCACATGGTCTTCACTGTCGGTGTAAGCATTACAAACACGTCGCACAAACTTGGCAATAACCATCACACTTTGTGTTGACCCTATTCACATGTTGACATCGTCGGGGAAATTTAACTGCTAGATTAAAATTTCAAATGTTTTTTATAACTGGTTTTGTCCGTCATCGCAATACGTTACAAAACTTTGGTTATAATTTATAACATATGGTTCCTCCGCCAACACGTATTTTGTTTCAAACTTTAGGTTAAGTGGGTTATAACATATGGTTTGATCGTCAATAATACATTTCCACCAATACTTTGGATATGTAACATATATATATAATGGGTCAAGGCTAGCCCTTAACCCTGGTCTATGGACGGGGGTCGAGGGTTAACCCCGACCCCCACCCCCGATGCCAAAACAAATAAACTTTATATAGCATCAAAAACCCTAAGGGTTAAGAAACAAAAATAGCATAGATGGTCAAAGGTCTTTTTGGCTTGGATGAGATCTTGTGTTTGATTCCTTGGGGGTTTGGTCTGGCCCTTAACGAAAATTTTAGTGGCCACCAAGAGGCCAGTTACACAGTAATTTGTCACCGTCCCTGCAATCCCCTGTCCCGCACATTGGAGGGAATTTTCTGTGACCTGTGAGAAGTGACATGACCTGAAACCACTTTCATGGCATCCCCCTTGATAAGGAAAATCATTCCTCTGAAGACAGATTCCTGTAAAAAACAGTGGCGCCCATGGCGGTCACATGTCCGGATATGCCACCGCCCAGAAGATTTTGCATGTGGGTTACTTCTGGCTGTCTATATTCAAAGACTATATTGTTTCAATTCGAAAATACCATGTGTTCCAGGTCTTTCAGCGCAATATGTGCACGCCACCCCTACCCTTGCATCATGTCATTACCGTAAGCGCTTTTTCTAAATGGGGCATATCTTTTATGACATGTAACCCTCACTCGACCGGGGGACATGCTTATATAATCATTGTCGTAGACTACTTCACTAATTGGGCAGAGGCGATGCCTACATTAGTTGTCGATGGTAAGACAACCACTCAATTCATTTTCAACCATGTTATTATGCGTTTTGGAGTCCCTCAAGCCATTTTCACCGATCATGGCACTCATTTTCGGGATTACATGATGGCTAAACTGACATCAAAGTTGGGCTTACGCCATGATAGCTCAATGCCATACTACCCCCAGGCGAATGGCTAGGTTGAGGTCGTCAACAAGGTATTGGTCACAATGCTTCAACAAACGATTGGTATCCACAAATCCAATTGGCATCTCCAATTGTTCTCATCTCTATGGGCTTATCGAACATCTATAAAGAGCGCGACCGGATTCACACCTTTCCAATTGGTGTATGGTCTGGAAGCGACTCTCTTGGTTGAATGTGAAATTCCTTCTCTGAATTTGGCTGTGGAATTACTGCCCAACACTTCTCCAGAGGAAGAACATCTCTTGTATTTGGAACGACTGGATGAAACCTGCCGCTTGGCTGCCTTGGTCATTGAGGCACAGAAAAAGCGGTTTAAAGCCCATTTTGATCAATCGGTTTTTCCACGTTCTTTCATTGAAGGGGACCTCGTCCTCCTATATGACCAAGCACATGATAAACTCGGAGCAAGCAAATTCCAGCCCATGTGGCATGGGCCCTATATAGTTAAGCGAGTATTAAAAAATGGGGCCTATGAGCTAATCGACTATGAAGGTATTCCTCTGGCGCAGCCTATAAATGGGTTGTACCTCAAGAAGTACTACACTTGAGATATTATTGTGTGGTGTGTATGTACATAAGTAAGTGATTTCATTTTTTGTGCATGTGTGGTGTAGTGTGCTTTGTAAGCGTCTTTCTACTGATTGGGTCTTCCTAATTGTGCAGATGTCTATTACTCCTTTTTTCGGTTTCACAGATGGTGCCTCCCACAGTACCAAGAATCTATCCTCGACAGCCTGGGTAATCTACAATCCTGCTGGTAATTTAGTCAATTTACAAGGTGTTTGTCTAGGGCCTACCACAAATAATGTCTCAGAGTATAGTGCCATTTTGGAATTGTTGAACGAGGTTGTTAACCTTGGTATTCGTGCATTACTTGTATATCTGGACTCACAGTTTGTAGTGTTACAACTTAATGCTAATTATTCAATTAGAAACCCATCCATTTTACGACTGTATCTATGTGTTCGTTTACTGAAAATAAATTTTGATTACATTACATATCAACACATACCCAGACACATGAATGCATTAACATATGCAATAGCTAATATGGTTTTAGATAGACATTTACGCAACTTGTAAAAACATCATCATATGTAAAAAGATCCATCCAGGAATAGATATATATGTGTGTGTGTGTGTGTGTGTGTGTCGAAATGTTTGCAGTTTGTGTACAGCACATAAAATCAAAAAATATACATGTCTGTTTTAATAATAGCTGGAGACAACATGTCTCTTAAAAATGTGCAAATGAAAATCCCTAGATGACTAATCAGTGTGGTGCTCATGGTAGCATGTCACCACCCGCACCAGTCGCCTCAGTAAATGGTGAAGGCGACTAGGTACCCCTACAGTGTGCCTCTGATAATCCATTGGGATGTCTGCTAGTCGAGCGTAATCTGGGATCCCCCGGGTGATTCCCTCCAAGTTCTGCACTAGCTCACTCCCCTCGCCACCCTCAGCTTGAGGATCATGTATGAGAGGGGTCCTCTGTGCGATGGGCGACATCCCAGCGGGCCTCTCTGGGCCGACGTCTGCATACACATAGGATTATTTTTTATAATAGGCATGTATCACAAAAAAAAATCATAAAGACATAAAATCAAAAAGAGTCTTACCTAGTCCTCGTCCCAGTCATCCCCCTCCAGGAGTGGAAGATCTGGGTCTCCCATGAAGTCGGTAATGGCATAGGGCCAGTCCTCAACGACGATTAGCTGTCACCGTAGCCATGCAAAAAAATCAGGCCTCCATGACATTTGTTGGCCCCCTCCCTATCTGGGCATGAGTGCTACCCATCGAGCCATCCTTGTCTCCCTCAATGATGGCTCAGCGACTATTGCCCCCTGGCCCTAGAAAATTGGTATTCGTTCAAGGATGAATGATACCAAGATAGATCCATACCCAAACTATTTCATTTTGGCCTTCTTACACTTCGTCAGCTACCGTTTTATGTTCATTGTTACGGCAGTGGCCCAATCAAATAGTGTTGAGTTCATGCATTTAGATGCTAAGAGGAGCTGTGCATTAGTTGCCTCATGCGGTGCCTGTGACCCCACAGCCCGCGTAATGGTGTGGAGCACCACTCGGAGTGCTAGATCGGGGACCGTGTGGATATCGACCTTCCCACTGACTGATCCTGTTTGTGCCCCTGGGCACACTCTTTCCATCACCATTGCCATTTTCTCACCAGATGTTCTAGTTCCTGTCATGATCGGCACTGGACCTCTGCGGGACAATCCAGTTATGAAATAAACGTCGGAGACTTCAAGTTCCAACACTTGGTCTTGAAGCCTAAATTTTTCTTCGTTCTCGTCCCAAATGCTGATCAAATACTGTAGTAACTCAGGTTGTGCTCTCAAATATGGTGTTAAGAAGAACTTTTTCAGGCCACAATTTCGGAGAGCATTCATGCATGCTTCATTCCCCATGGCCATTTCATCTTCTTCACCATGCTCCCTTTCCTTCCACTCGATCACCATTGTGGCTGTGTATCTGCACCAAAATGGTCATAAACACCTCATTAGATCTCTTGAACACTCAAAAATTCAGCTAATTGGTTTACATTTTGCTAAATTCAAGCAGAAATTTGAGTTGTGCCATTGGCGCGACTGTTTTTCTAACAGTCACGCCAACTGGCGCGACCCCTTTGCAGAAGGGAGCCAATTGGCGCGGGTCCGTGCCCGATACCCGTGCTAATTGGCCAAACCATAATTTTGCAAAGGTCCCCTCAGGGATCCAAAAACACAATGGAAATCTATGAGAAATGAATTAAAACAAAGCTATGGAGAGTGCCTCTTACCTGGAATGAACGAGGACCGGAATGACATACTGGATTGACCACAATCGCTGCTGCAAGTTTGCATAGAAAAAGCTCACTGTTGCTCTCACAAGAGGTAAAAAGTAAAAGTGAATATGTTTTTACTATTTTTTGCATATTTATAACCTTTTCAAAGTCAAAATTAGGTTTTGAAAGTCATTTTTCCAATATTTTATTATATTTTTTCGAAAAATGGGTTTTATGCTCGTTTTCATGTGCAACAGCAGGTTTTCACGCAGCTTGGAAGATGATGCGAGTTGTATTTTATACTTTTTCAGACTTGGTAAAAACACAAAAAATCTATTTTTGGAGTCATCTTTCACCTCTTTTCTGACTCTCTAAACATGAAAAGATTTCCGAATCACTTGTCGTTTTGATCTCGTTAAATTGGTTGCGAAAATACATCTACCCAGTATATGTTTACCCCTTTTTCGGGCTGGGATAGATTATATACGAAAAATGAATACCCTAGCCTATCGTGACTAGGAGGTTTTCTCAGACACAGTTTTCTACCTTTTCGGATCTGAGGAACTATCTACGAAAAGGGACTGTTAAAGTTTTTTTTTCGCTGTCTTTTCAAACTCTCTAAATATGAAAAGACGTCGAGTTCTTCCTTTGTTAGACTCGTTAAAACCTGATGACATTGGATTCTGTCGTAATGATGATACTCGATTTCCTCCTTCCTAGGGCTCGTTAAATGTACCAGGATGGATTTTTCCAAAGGAAGAACTTATATCGCAAGCATATGCTATCCCCTTCAAGCTTGTTTTCAAAAATAATTGGGGTACTTGCCAGAAATTGTGGGGAAAAAATGAAACCAGTATCATCGTCGTGTCGGCAGTATGTCGCTCTTGAACATGGCACTTGTCTGCATTCATGTCGGGTTGGGGACATCTCATCTCGTTCTCTTCTTGCCTCCATGGGTTTGGGTAATCCCTTTTGACCACTCATCTGCTCTTTGCCTCATCGTCATGACCTTAGATCTTTTGATTTCAAATACTGCCAAATCCACTGTCATGCCGCCGATATTTTCAAGAGAAGTTGACCTCTGCAGTTTCAACCCTCCTCTGATTCTCATCTGATCCTGATTCACAAACATTATGTTCCTCTGTCTTGCGTCGATGATGTGGGAAACATTATGGCCCACCTTCGATCAAGGTCACTTCCTGTTGACTTCAGCTCATTATCTAGGAAGCTAATCTAGAGACTCCCTTCCGGTACCTTGGAGCTTGCATGCCTCAATGGCAGTTTCTTCGCATCCGACGCAAGGTTTTCATCATGGACCTTCGATCGGATGATTCTGTGAGTGTTCGACGCCAGCTCACTATTCACATTCCGTGGATTGTACCTATAGTACCTTGACGCCCATTATCATTATTGGTGGTTCCTCTCGCGTCTGTTAACGACTTTCATCATTGGCTGGTAATCAGACGATGTTCTTGCATGTTCGACTTCAACTCACTCATTCACATGCTAGAACTTGTACTCTATTCGGGTCGAGATGGAGCGCAAGACCCTGGGTTTTATCTGATGGAATATAGGATGTGGATTTTGTGGATTATCATGATTGGTTGCATGACTCATTAATTGGATGGTTGCGACCATACCTGAGTCTACTTATTGATTCTTTCTGGATGGCTGCGTCCATACCTTGGATCCTGAATATTGTTTACCCTATTATGGATGGCTGCACCCATACCATGTATCATGTATTTGAGATATCAGTTGTACTTGTCTACGCAAGTTTTTTGACAGTAGTGTTTTCAGTTGGGCGCGTTCTCGTAAAGCATTTCACCCCTCTCTCTCTCTCAGGCCTCATGCTTTAGGGGGCATATGTTACACAGTAATTTGTCACCATCCCTGCAATCCCCCATCCCGCACATTGGAGGGCCTTTTCCATTACCTATGAGCAATGACATGACCTGAAACCACTTTCATGGCATCCCCCTTGAAAGGGAAAATCATTCCTCTGAAGACAGTTTCCTGTAAAAAACCCTAAAAATAGACCTTTTGGCCTTGGCGCGACCAGCCAGTTCAGCCCTCGCGCCAATGGGGGAAATCCACCAAAGAGGGGATTTACCTCTCCAAAAAGGCCACATGGCATCCTATGGTTGACCCACGTGGTCCTCCCTGGTTGGTCCACCTAACCATACCATTAACCAATAAAATCCATTCAAACTCGAGCCACTTAGAAATTTCCACTTGTCACGCAGAGATTGGTCGAAGGAGCACAAGTCACCTACCATGTCAGCGTCCAGTTAGCAGTAGGTACTACTAACTTTGCAACCCTATACAACCCAAAAACTCAATTTTTTGTTGTTTCCAAAAATAAACAGAACTCAATATCAAGACCATCCGATGTCGGATTTGAGAAAAATGAGTTGCGTCGGATTCACAATGATGAGATCTACGCAAGTGCACTAGTTTCAAGCCATTCTAACAACTTTGAATTTTGAGTATAAATTGATCCATTGGATCATTCCTCCCCACTGGATGCTTTCAACCTTCAAAATCTATTTATCCATCAACAAATAGATGAGGGTTCAGCTCCCTCACCCTTCCAGTCTCAATCCACTAAAATTTTATTGAATGCAACAGTTTGATCTTTTCATGAAAATCCAACATTTTTCCTTATTTTGGAGGCCTTGACTTGTTGTCATAGATACCATCTTGCTACAATTTCTGAGAACATGCAAAATAGTAAACTACCCCTAAAGTAATAAAAACATTCCCTCCTTGGTTTCCAATCAAAGTAAACTTAAACAAATTCAAATTCTTCTCACCTTGAACATTGACGACATGACGATGCATAACATGTCTAGCCTTGCGCTTGGCTCGAATCTTGAAAAAACGTGATCGCCATCGCCATGCACCATCCCATTTCAAATACAACACATTATGAAACCCACAAAAATAGATTTTGGAACCAATGCCCTCTTTGTCAAATTGCTTTGTCACTTTCTCTTTGACCTTTGCATTTAACATTGGCATCTTGTTCACACCACTATTCAACCATGATGCATGTTGCTGCAATTTTACCTCATCTTGTTTACCTCTTTTAGGAGGAAACATGTTAGACTCCCGAAAAATCTTATCACACCCATTAGAAACATCTATGAAGTCATATTTTTCATTTGATTCATCTCTTTGAAAGGCCTCATCCACAACATCTTTATTCTTGAACATTAACAAAGAAAAATTATGACTAGCATTTACAATTCTCTTCATTTGTCCAACATTCATAAGAGACAAACTCGTCTTCTTAGTATGTGCTCTAAAAATTTACTCAATCCCATTCTTGAACAAGTGATACTTATTCTCGTGGCGATGAAATATTTCCCTCTTATCATAAATATATGGGCTTCCCAAAACTATACCATAAATATCAATCAGAATTACATCGAGTTCAAATTCATCAAGAAAGTTTGCAGTGATTGCAAATCTAAGGATGCACCTCCTTGTAACCTGCAATTTTTCATTATCACATACCAAACCTAAAGGATAGGGTCTAAGATGTGTAATGGTCTCTAAATTTAACTTCTTGAAAATTTCCTTTGAAATAATATTTTCTTGTGAACCATTATTAAACAGTGTGTCTATTTTTGTATGCTCTAAAATGACTCTAGTATGGAAAATCTCAATTATTGTTTCTTCATCTTGAGTATCATTAAGACAACTTGAAGAAATATTACTTGCAATTTCCTTACCTTTCCAACCCATCATTTTTATCTTTGTTTCATCTCCATAATCAGAACCTAAATCATGTTGTATTGTTGCAAATGTTTTCTCCTTCTCCTTGTTTTTCAACTTCTTGGGTCTCATCTCTGGATGAATTTTCCAGCAATGATCTTCATCATGTCCATATTTGGAACAATTTTTACATATGAATTTTTATTTCTCCATATTTATGGATGCATTCTTCTTTCCTTTACCCTTTAACTTATCCTTTCCTTTTTCTCTAGACTCAAAGGTATACTCACTTGTTTCATCTTAAACATGTTTCCGTCTTGCCTCTAGATGTGTGACCATACACAAACTTCAACTAAACTTGTAGGATTAAACATGAGAGTTGTATGTCTTAGGTAACTATGCAAACCTTCAATACATTTCAACAAAGTTTCTTCAGATGTAAAATATACACCCAATATTAGTGCTCTTCTCCTAAATTCTTGAGTATAGCTTTGCACACTTTGTCCCTTTCCTTGCCTAAAGTTTTTCCAATCCATTGTAGCTTTCTGCATGTATGCTAATGGATAAAATTTCCTTCTCAAGGCAACAAAAAAATCATTCTAAGAGGTTAATACCTTACCATGTTTCTTCATTTCCTCTTGACTTTTGGCTTCCCACCAAATAAGTGCAGCACTTTCCAATCTCAATGAAGCAAGTTGAATCTCGGTGTCATCATCCTTGATTCTTTGTATCTTGTGATACACTTCAAGATGAAGAAACCAATTATCTAATATTTCAGCATTTAACTCTCCATCATACATAGTAAAATAAAAATTTATGTCAATTTTTAGAAATGGAGTTTTACCATGACCCTTTGGAGAATGTGGAGGTGTTTTTGAAGGGCTTGTTGTGGAAGAAGATAATGGTGAAGATGACGGTGAGGATGGAGGTGAAGTTAATGGTGGTGTCAAAGGTGGTTTTTCACCATTCCCTCCATTAATTTTTGGAGTATTTTCTCCATCTCCTCCTTCTCCTTTTGAAGACTTATCTCCATTTGGAGGATTGGAGCTCTCACCTTGCAACCTTTTGTTTCTCTATTCATAGAGAACTTTTACCATTTGCGTCATGTCAAAGAATGATTTTCTGAAAGCTTTTTCATCCTCTAACATATTTTCAGGCACTCCGTCATGTGACATACTTGTTGAAGCTTCAGGTACAATTTGAGGTAAAATTTTTGGTTGATATTGTGGAAAATTTGCTCTCCTTGTCCTTGACCTAACTTGAGGACTTGCAACCACAAGATTTCCTTCTCCTCCCTTGAGCTTCAACCTTGTAATCATCACAAACACTTGCAAACAAATTAAACCCTCACAGTAACAAATAACTCTAGCTCTAATACCAAACTTGATATGTATGTGAAAGCTTGAGGATTATGTCTAGTTTTGCAAGTGAATGAATTAGGGTTTTTAACCTCTTATGTTAATTTCATAAACACCTAAACATGCATTAAAAGCTCAATTTTTATAGAAAATGTAAGACAACATCACCATAAAAATAAACACAAAACAACAAGTGATGAAGGAGTTCACCCTTCCTAGGCTACATCTCATGGTCCAACTTCTAATGGTTTGGCATCTTTCATTATGCTCATAAGATGTTGTTTACATCAAGTTAAAATGCTCAAATTTCTTCAACAATGTCTTCAATGACTTCATAACAGTCAAAAACCCCTGTCTAGTCTCTTTCTACTCCCAAAAAGGATGAAAATTGAATGAGTTATGCTCCTCCAAAATTTCTGCACCATCTGTCCTACAAATCGCACCTTCCTACAACTTGCCCTATAATTTCAGACTTTGTCAGCCACATGGGGCGACAAATTTTCCCCACACCGAATGCAATTTTTTGCCTAGTTAATCGCGCCCATAAGCCCAATGTTTGGCTAAAAAGGCGACAAGTGGCCTCTCCTTTGACGTTGATTTCAGGAAAGTTGTATGTAATGAAAATGTTCATATTTGATAGGAAATGCTACCCTGCTATTATTAAAAGTTGATCTTCTCTATCTGTTGTCACTTATAGATATTTATATATTGCTCTAGCTTTTCGTTTGACAATACTCTATGACTCGCTTGATGTATTTTCCACCTTGAGGGTGTTGAAGCACCACCTAAATATCTAGAATTCCTTTTGCGTGTCAATTTCATCTATTTATTTATAGTTACATGAGATTGGATTACATGGTTATGAGAACCTAGAGTTCTTGTAATAACTGGCTATTGGTAAAATAAAGCAGCTTATGATATTTATATAAGATATAAATAGTAGAAACAATTCACAATATTACCCTTTTTTAACTCAAATGTTCTAAATTTCCTTTTTCCTTGCATACGTATGAAAAATATGAAAAATATGGCATTTTTTCCAAAATGATGGAAGTTTGACTAATAAAATAGGTAAATTATCAGTAAAACATAGTGGCAAAATAGAGGATCAACAATCACTATCATAAATTTTGATAATCTAGTAAACACCTTAAAACCCTCAACATGATATTAGAATCAACATTAAAAACATAAATAAGATGGTCGTTCTCTATTTCAGCCATTAGATTTAGAATTTAGTTACAATTCCCAAGAAAAATGTAATATGTGTTGGGTATGTGTTATATTGTTTGCACGATTACCCCCATGCATTGTATGTTGCATTGGGTGCAGTGGGGGAGTCACATGGGAGTAAAATCCCCCTTGCATGGGGGTTCAAAGGCAACATCCCAAAAAACAAATTGGGCAATTTGTATGTCCATTTTTTGCAGTTTTTGGCACAAGGTTTTCACTTTTAGTGATTTTGTGGCACATGGTGGTTTAACCCATGGTTTTTTACTTTTAGTTAAGGAACTATGGCTATATTCAAATCCAGGATAAATGGTTTGGTGGTTTAAAAATGCCATCAGGGTATGTATATATATAGTATTGTAATACTGTAATATGAATATAATGAAACCCGCACTAGTTTTCCCAATTTGGGTTTCCAAGGTGAAATCTTTGTGTTAATGTGTATGTTTTCCATTGCATATTTTTTGTTTTATAAACAATCTATTCGCAACAATTCGCTATATAGGGTTAAAATATACATTTGGTATCAAACCACTTTTAGCTTTAAGGGGATGCTTTTGTGGCTAAGTGGATTTTCTTGAGCATATGGTAAACCCTATTACAGTTAGAGATCTACAAAATCACTTCTTATGGTGAAAGGAAATCATGAATAGTTCAAAGATAGGGATCAATAAATTCAATGGGCAAGGTTTTAAGCTATGGAAGCTCAAAAATGGAAATTTGTTGGTAGACAAAGATAAGTGAATTATTGTGGATCTAGGTACTACACCAATAGGGAACTTGATAGAACACTAGACCAGGTTGGATTGAAAGGAAAAGGGCACAATATGGTTGTGTCTCTAATATTCAGCATTATTGAATGTTTCGAAAGAAGCTATAATAAACGTATTGTGGAATAATTTAGGAATTTGTATCGGTTGAATTCCTTGGTGAACAAATTATTGCTAAGGAAAAAGTTGTATAACTTAAGGACGAAGGATGGACATGTTAGTTTTTGAGGTAGCATCAGACAATGGTTATAGTCTCTATGGTGTCTAAGAGGCTAAGGAACATGAGATCTCCAAAACCCATAAAATATTTCGCAGGAAAAGCCTTAAAAACACCTCAAATAGATTAATTAGCCAATAATTAAATATTTCCTATGTCTAACTTAGGAAAAATAGTTAATCAAATCAAATTAATTGAGGGAGGTTGATTTTCCTCTAGATACTTCCAGAAAAGTGAGTTGATGGAGTCAAGATGATCATAGCCATCGATTGAGATGTGATCAAGGTCATCGGTTGCCAACAAAATATTATAAGAGCAGGGCCAATGGGGTTTGGAGAACACATAGAGTGAACATTTGAACAATTTGAATACCCAGTGGCAGTGATTCAGAAAGGGCGCAATTGAAGCTAGGGATACACCGACAGTAACGGTTTCAGCAGAAATTAGAGATAATATTTCCATAGAGATCTCTAGAGTCAAAATAAATCTAAATTTATCTGCAGAGAGGCCCTACCAGATGGTGTGAATTATCTAGTGCATAGATTTGAGTAGCAGATCAAATTCTAGTTTTCGGAAACAAGTTCCGGAGGAAGAGCGAGTTGCCTAGTGCGAGTTGCAGGTGGACAGATGGGTTTTAGGAGAAACTTTCCAGTAGTAGCTTGAGTTCTATATTAGAAAGTGCACATTTCCAGTTGCAAGTGCATAGAGCAGGAGGGAGTGTGAATTACTAGAGGAGGCTAAGTTTTTTTTTGCAGAGGAAATAGTGAGTTTCAAAATCGATTTTCCATTGGAGTAGTGGAGAAAATTTTCTGGAGCTTTGTCAGTGTTAGGCAAGCAAATAATTGTACTCTATAATTTTTTAATATCAATAATAATAATGAAACACTCATCTACTAAATTGGTTTCCCTTTGGGGTTTTTCGAAGGACTACTTTTCAAAAATAATGGTTCCAAATTAATTATATGTGTGTGCATTATTTTCTTAGTTCCAATATTTTATATTTCGTAGTGTATTTTATTTTTGAAGAATTGCAATGTGATTTTATCATTATTTTTTGTTAATAATTAATAGAAGACAAATAAATTGCATAAGTTAGGAGATAAATTTCCAATTGTTGTAGTTTGCGGACATTTCACATGGTACCATACCAGATAAGATCAAAGAAGTTGTAGAGAGAATGTGGTGCAGATAAGAGGGATATTAGAAGAACTGAAGAGAAAATATATCCAGGCTAGCCAAGTAGTGTGAATTTCAAAGGCAATAGTTCAATTTCTAGACCAAGGAGGTAATATGAAGCAAGTGCGATTTGTTTTAGTGAGTAATAGTGGTTATTGAGGTTGTCGAAAAGGGTTTCTGGAGGCAAGTCAGATTTTATAGAGTAGATCTAGCACAGAGGGTTTGTAGAAAAATGGTTTTGCAACAACATATCAGTGCAGGGCCTGGAAAAGAAAGCACATGAGGGTTGAAATGTAGTTCGATTTTTCACCCAGTTTATTAATTTTCTCGAGTGTATTTGAGTTCGTCTATTTTCATAGATGGTCGCAACAAGATAAAGAGATTAGGATATGTTAGATGGAGCCTCCAACTTTGGTATATGGAAGGATAGGATGTTGTTTCTTTTGGACGAGCACTGTCTGAAGGAGTTTTCCATAGAATTTATTGTTATGCCAACATATCCCATACAATTTCATGAAAATAAGAGAGATACTACCAAGACCAAGAGGATGCTCCTCAACAAAGTATGTCATCATATCGTTCCAGACATCGCAGAGAAGGGAACAATGAAGGAGATGTGGGATGCCATCGTCAACCTATACCAGGATTTTTCAAAGAACTGGAAGATGATCCTCAAAGAGAAGATGAGGACCATCAAGATGAATAAGAGCGAGGATGTGACCACCTATCTCACAAGGATTTAGTCTGTTAGAGATTAACTCGCTGCAATAGGATAGAATCCAACAAATGATGAGATAGTGTGTATAGAAATCAATGAGTTTACCAAGGAGTGGTGTACATTCATCCAAGTGATTTCTAGTTGAGACATGCTTCAAGGATATGAACACCTATGGAGTGATTCACTCGAGATGAGTTGAGGCTCAGCTTATTTTAGGGCACTACTAGCAGTAGTGGCAAAGCAATGAAGGTGAAGGGGGAGCAAGAGAATGTCACTCTTGCAAGTAAATGGAAAGTGAAGAAGGGTCCCTATTGATATTTGTAGCATTGGAAATTGTTCCAAGTCTCATATTTTGTGAGGAGGCTTGGAAATCAGTATTCCAAAGAACCCATAAACAATTTGTGGAAATTCCACTCAGTTCATGTTTTATTAAAATAATTAATTATTTTAATGGGGTCCCTAAGTAAAGGATATTAATAAAATAGAGTGAGAATCTTCTAGAAAATGAAGATCAAGTCATGTTTTAATCTTAGACATTTATTATAGATCTAATCTTGGATGTTGATTCATCAACGAGAATATTAAAGAAGGCTTGAGGGTCATTTGGAAAGTAAGTCAGGCACACACTCAGTACCTGAAGGAAATAGATTTTGAAGGAAGAGAATTTGATTTTAGAGGGAGATTTGCAGAGGTAGAAGAAGAAAGGGGAAGTCAGCAAAGACAGAGAAAGGCGAGAGGAAGACGCAGAGGTCCACAGAGGACAACATTGAGTAGCATCACTGAGTCACCACGCAGAGTGACGCAGAGGGAGCTAGGGTGTCTTCTGAGTGTCATAAATTCTCCCAAAGGATTCGGGGAATTTATCTCAGGTGTATTATCGAATTTTTCTCGTCTAATTCTTGTAAAATATTTTCCTTGCTGAAGAATAATAAAAATCCTCATCTGCTGCACCGGTTTTCCCGCATTAGGTTTTTTCAGGGACAATTGTCCAAAATAACTGTGTTCATGTGATTCTTTCTATTGAGTTATATGTGTTCTATTCTATTTTCTACTTATGGTTAAGTGAATACTGCATTTGTTTTTATTTCAAAATTTACTGGAAGACAAGCTGTAAATAAATTATCATAAATAAGTAGGTGAAATAAATCTATCGTTGTAGTAGTGTTTCAGTTTGAAAATTTCACATAGTATCAGAGAAAAATACGAGTAACAGAAGAAGAGTTTCTACAATGGAATGGAGGCCCAGGAGTGATGTAGCATCATCTCGAAAGGGTTCATGCAGTTCTCTATAATGCATGGAGGAACAGAGGGATCATGAAGTTTCAGTTCTGGCATCCGGACTAAAAGAGGAATTTTCTTGTGTGTCAAGCATGGCCTCTCTAGAGATATAGTATATTGACAGTGGAGCATTTTCTCACATGACGAGAGTTTGAGAATGATTCTCAGGCTACTAAGAGGAGCAAATGAATTTTCAAATCACTATCAGAAATAAGGAAAAATGTACCCCTATTTGAAGAGGCACCATAATATTTCAAACAGAAGTTGGCAAAAAGCTTTAGGCCACCAATGTACTACATGTACCAGGATTGGGGATTAATTTTATCTCAGTGTCTCAGCTTCAGAACAAGGGTTATGATGTATACTTTATTGGCAACAAACTTTATGCAAACACTCAAGTTGGAAAAAGAAGGCACAAATTGGAGTCAGGAGCCATAAAATGAACAAGTTACAACTCGAGTGGCATTGATAGGAAGTATTGATGAAAGACATTTGAATGAATTTTGGCATATAATAATTGGGCATCTACATCATGGAGACATGATAATTCTCAAGAATACTTTCACGGGAGCTCCAGAACTTAGCACCAAGTGAGACGATGTCTGCAGAGGGTGTGTATTAGCGAAGTATGCAAAGGCATCGTATCCGAGAAGCAGAAATAGGGACAAGAGTGTGTTGGGATTGATACATTCAGACATTTGCAGACCAATGTTCATAAATTCTCTCAATGATGCAAAGTATTTTTTCACCTTCATCGATGACCATTCCAGAAACTTTCTAAAGACCAAAGACGAGTTCTTTGAGTGATTCAAAGATTTTAAGGCTCTGGTGGAGAATCTCACAGAAATTGGATCAATACATTGTGATCAGACAATGGTGGAGAGTACATTGACAAGGACTTCACAAGTTTCTGTGCAAGGGAAGGCATCAAGAGAGAATGGGTTGCTCCATATAATATGGAGTAGAATGGGGTTGCAGAGAGGAAGAACAGGACTATTGTCGAAGCTGCGAGGGCAATGTTGTATGATCAAGACAAGCCCAAATTTCTGTGGGCTAAAGATTGTAATACAGCCGTGTATGTGTTGAACAGGGTTCCTCATAATGCATTGGGTAAGGTTACTCCTGAGAGTGTGTTCACTGGAAACAAGCCTAAAGTGAGCCATTTTAGGATATTTGGCAGTATAGTGTACTGCCATGTACTCGATGAGAAGAGGAAGAAGTTGGATGAGACTATAGACAAAGGGTACCTTGTGGGATATAGTGAGAATGCGAAGTCTTACCCCATTTATATTCCCAAGAGTAGGAAGATAGTAGTAAGGCGGGACGTGAAGTTCATGGAGGAGAGATCCTTCAAGAAGTCCCTAGAAATTTCTTCAACTACGTAGTTTCACGAGGATCTGCTGTTCCAGCCACAATGACCTATGGATGATGGCTCTATTGCCTCTCCAAGGCACAAGGATCCTAAGGATATCTTTTCCAAGGAATCATAATAAGGAGAGCAGGTGAATCCACCCACCACCAGTGGAAGGATGAAAAGAGAACTAAAAAATACTCTAGGGGATGCAGAGGAGTTTATTGGAGCTTCTAGAAATTATAAGAGGGAACGTAGGCAACCAAACAGGTACTAGGAATTGGTAGCACAGGTTGGAAAACCCTCTAGTTTTCAAGAGGCAGCTTAGAATCAGGTGTGGGTAGATGTTATGGTGGAGGAGTATGGATCCATCATGAAAAATGATGCCTAGGAAGTAGTTCCTAGACCTTCAAACAAGTCGGTTGTAGGTTCGAGATGGATCTACAAGATTAAATATGTTGCAGATGGCAGCATAGAGAAATTCAAAGCCAGGTTTGTGGCTAAGGGATATGCACAAAAGGAAGGGATCGACTATGAAGAAAGCTTCACCCCTGTATCTCGATATACTTCAATTATATTTTTCATATCCCTTGTAGCCCAGATGGGATGGGAAATTCACCACATGGATGTCAAGACTACGTTCTTGAATGGGGTTATAGAAGAGGAAGTGTACATAGAACAACCAAAGGGTTTTGAGATGCATGAGTAGAAAAATCATGTGTGCAGGCTTAAGAAAGCCTTGTATGGACTGAAGCAAGCCCTTAGAGCTTGGTATGGGAAAATTGATAACTACCTGCAGAAGGGGATTTTTTAAGAGTGACGCAAATCCCAACCTTTACTATATGAGAGTAGGGGATGAGCCTTTAATATTGGTGGTATATGTAGATGATCTATTTCTAACTGGATCATCTAGGCTCATCAGAGACTACAAAGAAAATCTGGCTACAAAACTCGACATGAAGGATCCAGGGCAGATGCACAATTGTAATATTCCTAATTAGCTTTTAGCTAGTTAGAATATTAAATTTTATTTTTTTCAATAAGATAGATGAATAAGAGGGTAGAGGGACCCATAAATCCCTTTAGTAGGAATAAAACCACTTCTAATGTGAATGTGGATCAATGCATCTAGATAGGATCCAGATGAATAAACCACTCCTTGGTGTGAATGTGGTTCAATGCATGTGGATGGGGTAAATTAACAAAATCAAGAGCGTAGTCATGGCGCTAGTGTAGATAGTGGAGGACAGCGCAGTCATAATGGAGGGAAGTAGCCATGAGAGTAGAATCATTATTGTGTGGAGCCAAGGGGGTGAGAGCTCACAAATCATATAAGGAATGGGATGGCAGCCATAGAAGGCATTCTGAATATTGTTTATGTATTGTCTTTTATGACTTTTTACATGCTTCAGTTGTTTAGAAACGTATGTTGTGTTGTTTAGCACAAGGGTGTTTCCGAGCGAAAATCCCACCCTCATCCTCGGGGGACTTCGAGTGCCCATTCAGGAGAGTTT
Source organism: Pinus albicaulis (assembly GCA_034641835.2). Classification (NCBI taxonomy): domain Eukaryota; kingdom Viridiplantae; phylum Streptophyta; class Pinopsida; order Pinales; family Pinaceae; genus Pinus; species Pinus albicaulis. The sequence goes on along the minus strand of CM076584.1, from coordinate 885,220,501 downwards.
ATTTGAGTTTCATTTCATCATCTGGCAGCAAGCCAATATTCAGCCCCTATTAGCAGCACAGTCTCCTTTATAAATTGCACAATCCAGGAGGGCAGATCTAGTGGAGGTATAATAACTCAATTTTTTGAGCTTGGCATCCAGTGAGGGGAGCAGCGCTTCATCCGGGAAGTCAGTGGGGAGGAGTAGTAGCAATTTTCTCATCAGATCAGCCACCTCCCAGCTGCAATGCATAATTCAACCCTAGGGCTTCATTTTTCATCATTGTCATTTCCAGAAACCCTTTCTGGGTTATCTTGGAATTGTGCTAGAAAGCGCAGATCTCTGATCCCGAAAATTTATGTGCACCCAATCATCATATCTGCACATCCCTAGTTTCCAATAGTAGTATTTTCTAGCAGGATTTCACATTCACGACCTCCCAGCAGTTGGTGCAGTAGGATCATATTATGTTTTGATGTTTAGGGTCATTTCAGTCTTTTTATTCCTAGCTTGAGTGTCTCTTTCTCAAGCACTTGTACTTAATTTATGCTATTGCATATAATAAAATGGATCATATGATATGTTCATGTATTTTATGTGTTGATGTTTACTGCATTTTCCAGTTTTATTTTTTATATTCCTGTTTTTCCTGTTTTTGAATATTACAACTATTTTCTGGGTTTGGAAGTCTAGCATCAGAAGGGAGAAATCTTCCTTGGGCAAGGAAGATATACTACAGATATTATGAAGATATTTCAAATTTAGAACTATAGACCCATGGCTACACCAATGATCACAAATTCGAAGAAAATCAACACATTAGAGAATGATGAAATTGATCCTACCTTTTATAGGCAGCTCATAGGATCTATTAGCGTTGGAATCAGCACTTGGACTGCATCAAGCACCTGAACAGACACATCCTAAGCTCTAAGGAAATTTAATGATTTGGATTATAAGATTGGTAGGTGGTTTCAACCCTCAATCATTGAAAAGGGGTTTCAGTCAAGTTCACTGTCACACTAATGAGGGTATTGAGTCCTGATGTGGTAGCAGAAAATTAAGTTTGTAGCCAATGGAAAGAAGAGAGTGTGAAAGTACAAGAAGAGACAGTGGGTCTGCAAGGCATAAATTCACTGCTTTTGGTAGAAAATAACACAAGGAGTAATTTTACAATATTTCAACAATAGAAGGCTATGTCTAGACTTACAATATTCTTACTAAAATACCATGGAAGCTAATTGTCATAAGTGATGCTCTTTACACTGTCATTATTTATATTTCATCAAGAAATCTCACTGTGTGAGACTAATAAAAGTTGATAAAGCACATAAACATATAAAGGGATTGATAAAAACATACAACGGTATCTAGAGTTACAAACTGCACTGAAGAAGATGAGATATGGAAACACATGTGAAAATTAGCAATACACACATCAAGTAGGTAATAAGTCCTCAAAAGTTTCTTCCAATTTCATTTACTAAAAATTGCATTTATCATCTGATCAAAAGATTCTAAAACCACCAACCTTTTCTTCATATAGTTTTTTCACATATATACAAAAAAACATAATACTAACATCTCCACAAAAGGAGTGAATTTGTTCCAAAAAGTTATTACAATCTCATACAAAAGATTAGGCTTATCCCTAAACTTTAATACAAAGTGCTATAACATAAATAAAGTAAACAGCATGATGGATAGAAATTCGAAGTGGCTGAATTATGAAGCAGTATGTTGGGAGATTGGTCCTCTATTCTGGTGCAACCACCTTCACAAAAAATGTAAACAACAATGAAAGTGACATGTGTTTTTTTTCCCCAAAAACTGCAAAACAGAACCCTAAAATTTAGGAGGGGGCTTGATCAATGACACCTAGCAGCATTTGTCATAGTTTAAATCTCTTCCACTTCACCTGTTTTGATGTCACCATTATGATCATAAACCAAAAATCGTCTCCTTTTCATCAGATACTAATATTCGAAAATAATAGCTACCTCTGCAGAAAAAGTAGCTATATTCGAAAACATAGAAAATTAACCAAAAAATGAAAATTTTCTTCAAATGCAGCAATGTTCCTTCATTCTTTAGAGGTCCAAAATAGAGGCAAAAATCCTGATGGCCTCATCTTTAGTCACCCTCTTTTCTAACCTCTTCCTCTATGTCTGACTCTTTGGTTGAGTCTTTTTCTTCTTGGTTTTATCTTCTAGACTCTCATCAATATTAATAATCTCATCTCTAAATGCATGATTATAAATCAACCTATTGTTTAGTCTAAGTTTATTTTTGGGCCAAGTATGAGGTCTCTAGATGTAGGGATTTGGAATGAACTTAGACCTTTTACCCCCATGCATGAATCTACTAGATTCTCCTTCCTCCTACTCTGATTCTGTATATTCAAGGTCACTACTACCTTCATAAGAGGAGTATGAATGTACCACAGTATTCTTCCTCTTCTTGACTGAAGAGCCAATGGAGGAAACTAGTTGAGCTAAAGTAGTTTCTTCCTCTATGATAGCCTCTGACATTTTATTTTTGCCTTTCTTAAGAGATAGAAAAACCTGTGAGAGAGTGGATTTTGTGAGTGAAGTACCACTGCTTGGTTGAGTTTGTAGAGTTGTTTTAGAAACATGGCTTGATCTCTTTGCTCCAGGGTTGACTTCCTCTGGAGACAAAGCAGGCTTAGAATTTAGAACTCCAGGGTTGGATTCCTCTAGAATTTCTTCTGCCATAATGAGCTCTTTCCTATGTTTTCCTCTTGAAGAAGAAGTTGTGTGCTCCATATCTTTTGACACTGACTTTTTAGGAGGAATAGGATTTGTCTACTTCATTTTCTTCTAATATTCCTCCATGAATGACCTTAAGGTTTGAGGTTCCATAGGTGAACTACTCACTAGTGAACTGCTAATATGGGCTTCATTGATTGGTTGTGTTGTTGGCATAGGTGTAGGATCTCCAGCTTTCTTAGTCAAGCTTCTAGTTTTCCTTTTGATTGACGTGGAGGGAGGGTCAACTTGACAGAAAGTTGATGAATGGATAGGATTTGGCTGTAAATTGTTTGAGATAGGAGTTGCACTAGTTTTTTATTGGGCCTCCCTACCCTTCTCCTAAAGTTTATGCTACCAAAACCTTCCTCTGTCAGGAACTTATCCCAGGTGGTCCTCTTATTTCTAAGGTGGTAGACAATCAAAATTTTAATTAGACCCCTATGATATAGGTTGTCCAAAGGATAATTAGGAATCTTCTGCAGTTTTAAGGACATCTTGAGCCTTGATTTGTATAGGAAATAGGGCAAGTTCATAGGTTTATCACCTGAAATATGGGCAAGAAATCGCGTTTGATAATGGTGGACAGAGGATAACCTACCCTCGCATGTATTGTATCATTGTACGGTGGTGACCACATGTTGTCATTCAGCTTTAAAGTAGGAAATATGTGCAGTCGAATTCCATTTAACATTGACATGTTCAGGTTTAAGGTAGAGAATTACTTCTGTGGGCAGCATTTTGTTCTTGAACCAGCGTTCACCAGTGGTAGAGGTTTGAGTAGCATAGGCTATGATGGCTTCAGATATGTTTAAATTCTTGCTCCCCAACTTGACCTTTTCACCATCAAATCTCTTGGCAAAGGCCTGAGGTAAAGCAACATTTTCTCCAGAAAATTTTTGTAAAAACTTATACTAGCCAGCAGACTAAGATTGAGGTTTGGCCCTAGAATCAATGAACCTAGTGTTTGCTGGCTCAAACCTGTTGACATTACCACCCTTTCCCATATTTTTCAATAGCTAGGCTCCTTGTAAACACACAGTTGTTCAACCTGGATGTAAAACCGTACACGAAGTTTGGTTTTCCTGACTTGAAATGCTAAACTGTTTGCTGGAAGAAGTGACTTCTGTTAGCTGTAGTTTGCACAGAGAACCTCGGTCAAGTGAACACTAAACTCAACCCTCTGATTTCGCGCCTCTAATCATGGTATGGAGTAATGGCACGATCTAAAATACTTTGAATACAAGCGCCAACTCACCCCATAACGCATAACACTCCACAACATCATTAATAATTGATACCTTGTACTATGATCTCCGCTTCAGTTTAGTAGGGTAGATATAGGTCATTTGCATAGATAATATAACCATTCATCTAAAACAGTTCTCCTAAGTCAAAAAATAATTAATCTTGTTTAAAAGAATAATCATGTTTATAACATAGGAGGTATTCAATCATGTTCAAACAGGAATGATCTTTTTTCTGAAAATATTCTTTGCAGCTCTTTATACCTGAGAAATAGCTTCCTTTACCTCTGAATGCAATATAACCAAATTTCAGCGAAATAGCTGCACTTTTCACTGAGTTACCAATATGAACAGGTCCCTAAAGAAATAGCAGCTCTTTTCATTGTGTAAGTAATGTGAACTTCAATTTGGAGAAATAGTTTCCCTCCATTATATCACTGTGTTAACAATGAAACTTAAACATAGGTAGCTATTATCCCGGACAGAGTAGCTGTAATTTTATTACCAAAATGACCGATAGCCTTCGACACTAACCTAAGTTAAAACAGTGGTTTTAAATTCTCTTATGAACCTAAGACACTAATACCACCTATAAACTTAAAAGTATTTTTGTTTTGAGACTCTTTTTTGACTTTTATTGAAAATGACTCAAACTTCAACATAGGCTAGGACATAAGAAAATTTTGAAAACAGTGATACAATGGTGATCACACTATTAAAATTTACAGTGCTAACAGTGTCTCCTATTGAGGATGAAGTCCTCCATGTGAGGCTTTAAGGACTGTAGACTCACTACCATAAAACTTTCAAAATTCAGAAGACTTGTTGGAAATTATGACTAGGACTGACCTTTGACTGACTGGACTCGAGATTGATCATATATATAGACACAAGTACCATTGGTCATGGAGCTTTATTAACACATCACACCGGATACTCATAATGGAATGACTCAACTGACTCATTAAACAAAGAACTTCTTAAGAAAAATTACCATTAACTGGACCTTGAGTCAGTTGATCAGCATCTAGATGTTTGAGCATAAAAGTATTGTTTTCCAAAACTTGAGCAATTCTAAATGGCCCAAACCACAAATTGTCAAACTTACCATGCTTTCCATGGTCTTCCCTACTGAAATCCCAACACATCACGAAATCATTCTCCTAAAACAATTGCTGATTTGATCTTTTGTCAAAAACAAATTTGATTTTAGTCTAATATTTTTGTACTTTGTCCATCAGTGATCCTTTGATTTGATGTGCCTCTATCAACTGCAGCATTCTCCTTTGAATTGGATTTTCATCATCAACTTCATATTTCAGAAAATTCATAATAAGAATAGTTAATTTTAAAGGAATTACAGCATCATTACCATATACAAGTTGAAAGACAGACATTCCAATTGATTTTTTACCACTTACCCTATCTTCCCAAAGAGCATACACCAATTGAGTGTCCCAGTTTCTCTTATTTTCAGGAAACATTTTCTCAATGATCCTCGCCAATTTTATTGGATGACTCATCTAATCCATTACCTTGAGGGTAATAAGGTATGGAATGATTCGATTCAATACCATATTGCTGACAAAAATTGTGCATCTTAGTCGACTTTAAATCCATTGCATTATCAATCACTAACTTCTATGGAAAATCAAATCTAGCCATAATGTTTTCCAATAGGAATTTTATTATTACCATATCAGTGGCATTCCTAGTTTGAACAGCTTCAATCCATTTAGTGGAATAGTCTGTAGCTGTAAGAATCAATCTATGTTGTCCTAATGAGGGTGGATGAATTTCACCAATGAAGTCTAACCCCCACTGCTGGAAAGGAACTTTTTCTGAAATAGGAATAAGAGGTAATGGTAGCAATTTATGTTTACCAACAAAATTCTGACATTTGACCCCAAGTCCTGAATTTGGCAAAAACATCAGAGAAAAGAGTTGGCCAATAATAGCCAACTCTTAAGATTTTGTTTGCAGTGGCTTTCCAATACAAATTTCCTCCACACACTCCCACAGGGTCTTTCTAGTAAATATGGTCTTCTAAAATGAAATACTTAACTGCCTTTAATTTAAAAGCTCTCCTTTTTTACTTCTCCATTTCAGGGGCATAGTTGAAATTTAACAAAAATTATACTATATCCTTATACCAATCTGAATGAAATATTTTAGGATAATCAGAAATACATTCTCCATATTTTCCTTCAGCTTCCTGCATATTCAGATCTAGAACCTTGCAGTTATATTCAGCGATAAAGTGAGCCAAGCCTTGTCCTTTCATCATTTAGTAGTTCTGATCTCAATATCAAATTCCAGAATTTTGGTCAACCATATTCCCCTCCTGCCATCTATGTATGGCTGTAGCAATACATATTTGATAGTGATATTTGGTACAAAAGCAACAATTTTTTAATGTAACACATAAACTTGAAAATACTTTAAAGCCTTAACTAGAGCATATGATTTTTTTAGTCAAGTTGCACTTTAATTCAACATCTCTTAAAGCACGACTGAAAAATGAAATAGGTTGTTCTAAAACTTATTTGTTCTTTTGTAACAAGACAACTACAATTGTTTCTTCTGAAGCATATGAAAAAATCAGAAAATCTTTTTCAAAATCAGGACTAATCAAAACCGGAGCTTCAGTCAAAGTAGACTTGATTGCTTAAAAATATTTTTTTGCTTCATCTCGCCACTTAAATTCTACATCCTTTTTTAGCAAGACATTTATGTGTTTGATCATCTCTGCAAAGTTAGGAACAAAGAACCTCAAAAAATTAATTTTCCTCAAAAATGACTGCAATTCTTTCTTATTCCTTAGCAAACCAATCTTCTAAATAGCTTCTAATCTCCCTGGATCAATACAGATACCACTTTCGGTCACAATATGTCCCAATAATTCCCCTTCTTGAACAGCACAGGATGACTTCTTTGGGTTCAAGGACAGACCAAATTTTCTACATTTGTAAAAAACTTGTTTCAAATGCTTCAAGTGATCTTCATCAGATCTTGAATAGACTGTAATGTCATCCAAGTAGATGACTAAAAATCTGTCTTTTTCTCCCGCAAAGGCAGTATCCATTGCCCTCTGAAATGTTGCACCTGCATTCATTAGACCAAATGGCATTTTTTTGTACATTAAGGTACCCCAAGGTGTGGTAAATGTTGTCTTTTATCTTTCTTGTCTGTCAACTGAAATTTGATTATAGCCTGAAAATCCATCGATCATTGGTAATCTTTTGGATCCTACAACTTTCTGCAAAATATAATCCATCTTGGGCAGTGGATAGTTATCCTTCAATGAACACCAGTTCAGATTGCGAAAATTGACACAAATTCTTATCTTGCCATTATTTTTCTGAACCGAGACTATATTAGCTACCCAATTAGAAAATCTCAAAGGAAGAATTATTTTCACTTCCCATAATTTTATGATTTCTTTCTCAGTGATTGGGAGCAGCATGGGATTGATATGCCTAATTTTTTGTGCTACAGGCTTTACATCTGCTTTCAAAGGAACTTTGTGCTCCATTATACCTCTATCATAAGTTTTTAGCTCACTATAGGACCATGCAAAAATATCTGCATATTGTTTCCGCAACTTCATATATTTTGTTCTAGTTTCAAGAGAAAAAAATTTAGAAACTTTGACTAATTTTGGTTGATCTTCTGTACCAATATTACAATCAATTGTACTCTCTCCATCAAATTTATTTTCAAGCTTCCAAAATAGATCATTAATGTCAAACAATACTTTTAAAGGAACTAGGCCTTTAGGAATATAGTTAGTTTTCAGATCTATAATGTCTTTCCTAGCCATGGTTTTCTTGAAAGACTTACTAATTTTATTTTCAACAATGTCATGCTCATCATCAATTTGTATGTCTCCAAACTCTTTGACACACTCCAAAAAATTTTGAATTTCTTTGTCATCCTCAAATACTTGCCAGTATTTGATGTTATTGGGAATAGAAGTTCTATTTTTAATTTGATCATATGTTTCCTTGACATCTAGAGGAATTTTGACATTACTAGAGGAAATAGATAGTGAATGAGCCATTTGATTTTCCTCTCTTGTGACAAAATTTACATTAAATGCTGAAAAATAATGTTCAATCTAGTCCCAAACTTCATTCCTTTAATTCTTCAATTTGGAATTTTTCACTTGGTAGTTGTTTGTCACATGCCTTATCACCAAAAGCAACTAGTTGCTCATCTCCCAAGTCTTTCACTGCCTTCATACCCAGCACAAGCGCCTCATATTTATGTTATTAATGGTGGAAAATTGAAGTTTATATGATATATTTACCCTTTGCTAAGTGGGAGAAATGAGTACTACACCAGCTCCTGATACTTCCCTTAATGAGGCTCCATCAAAGTATAATTTCTAGATATGTCCTCCCTCTAAATGTTGCTCATTTGTACCTTGGTAATGTTTTTTTTCACTAATTTTAGGCTGGAAATTGTTATCATCGGCAGCAAGGTGTAATATGGATGACCCCGATTCCTTCTCTTCAGCATATATAAGATGATTTGAAGGATTATGCTGATCATAGATGATGTATTCCATTTTGGTTTCCCTATACAGCCTTCTGAGTTCCCCTCCAAACACTGTGATTGTGGCATATGACATGTCCATCTGAAGGGTGCCTCCCAATTTTTTATACCAAGATCTGGAAAGTAGCATCCAAAATCTAGAAGGTATGTCTTCAACTACGATGTCCATCACTAAGCTTTTCATAGGTAGTTGGGTAATAGAAACAACCAAGTCTTTAATCACTCCTAAACACTTGAATTTTTTGGAATCAAAGGTGTGTAGGTCATGATATTTCATGGTGATTTCTAATCCTAATTCATCCATCACTTTTTTTTGGCATTATATTATGAGAAGCCCCATAATCTAATAGAAAATTATGCAGCAATTTGTCATGTATATTGAGTCAGAGGTAGAAAGGTGGTGAATTATCATCATTTTGGTCTTGGACATTGCAGCCTAGATAAATAGTGGGATTTTCATCCTCAAGGTTGACTGAATCAGGAGCAAGAGGTGGTTGTAGCAGACTTTTGAAAGACTCTTTGTATGCTAGATTTTCAACAATTCCAAAATTGGGACGAGAAATTTAATTTTATTCAGTTATGATTTGAAATTGAAATAAATTGGAGCTGATTCTTTATTTTCTGCAGTGATTTTGATAATTGGGGCAAAATTTTGAGGTGGGGGGTCTTCATTGAATTTGGCCTTCTGTTTGGCAACTTGTTTATCAGAATCTAATTTTTGTTGAGGTTTCTGAATAGGACCTTTAGACCTCAAAGGATAATTTTTTTTTTAGCTTCTTGCTATTTTTTATCATTTTTTGCATAAATTTGGGCATTCTCCATCTGAAAACAAATATATCCTTGACTGGTCTTCATATTCTTGCAAAGTCAAACAGGTTGATTGTGATGTTTCTCCTACAAGGTTTATTTCTTCATTTTCTTCATCATGTTCTTGTTTCTCTTCTTCAGCAAAATTATTCAAAGGAGGTTGAACATTTTGATCATCAGCATTCCTCCTTGGGAGTTATAGGATTTGTTGAGGTTGAAAAGGCCTTCTGAAGGGAGTGTGATTTCTATTGGCTTCATTTTGATTGGATCTAGTAGCTGGTTTGTTTTCTAACTCTGATTTTGTCATCTTATAGGCAAGTTCCTTGATCAAATTGGACATTTGATCAATCTTCTCTTCTGCTATAAGAGTTTTGGAAGAAAAAAATTTCTCTTCTTTCATTTTCTTTTTGTCTTTTTCTGCTTTCTCTTCCTCCGTTTTCAATTTATTAGAAGCCATAAGATTAGACTGCACTCCAATTGTAGCCTCTTACATATCCATCAATGTCTTTGCTTTCTTAGCCCTCAACCATATATAAAACTTGGAATCTAAAGCATTGGCGAAGTTTATCATAGCAGTAGTCTGTGGAGGCTTAATTTCTTCAGGAATTTTCTGATAAATTTTATTAAACCTCTTTGTAAAGTCAGCCAATGACTCATCTATCTTCTTTCTCAGAATTCCAAACACTGTAAGGTGGTACACATAGTCTTTCCTATCACCCAATTGCTTCAAAAATACTTCTTCCAATTCATCAATTCATGTTATTGAGTTTGGTGGCAGACTTCTAAACTATTTACGAGCTTCTCTGTCCAAGCTCTGAACAAAGAGTCTTGACCAGACATCTTCATGTTCAATGTTCTGGTTATCAGCATAACTATGTAAGGCAACAAAATGTTCCTCAATAGAAACTTTTTCTCCCTCCCTGGTGTTTTTTGGAAGATATTTCAGGTAATCCCCTTGAGGAAGAGGATGCAAAGGTTGAGGAAGAGAAAGTGGTGCATATATTGCAACCACTATCTGCTGCATCCTTGTAAGGTTAGGTTGAGCCATGGTTTGTGGATATAGATTTGATGGATGACTGGTTGATGTAGTTGTTTGGGAATTAGGAATTACAATTTGTGGATTTTGAATCTAATTTAGGACAACAGAAATTGGAAATATTGGGTTGATTCTTCAAGCTTTGGGACTGAAAACAGTGGATTTTCAAAGAGATGAACAGAGGAGGTCTTGACTTCACATTCTACAGAAGAATCAGATTCAAATGTTGTCTCTTGAGGGGATGAGGTAAATTCAACTTTATTTTGTTGAGCTAGGAAGTTAGATAAGTTGAAAGTGAGGCCTGTTACACTAAAATTTGTCACCATGACATTTTATTACTCCCTTAGAAGTCTACAACATCAAAGTTCCTAAATTCAAGCCTTGAAATTAGGAGAAAATCTCATAAAAGTCTTAAAAACACTTGTACCGCACTTTCTCTTAACATTTCCTGCAGTGCCGCACTTTCTTGCTCTAAATCATGTGGAGCTAAATGCACTTTTTATTTATTAAAGGTGTGGGCCCCTGTAAAAGGTAAAACAAATGCGAAAAGTAACATTTAGAAGCCCAGCAGTCAAATCTGGAAGCTTCTAGAAGCAGTTATCCGGTCAAAGGTTCGCTCTATCATGTATGTTCATTCCTCCATTATGGGAGCCTGCCCCTTGATTTATGGAGCCCAATCCCTTCAAAAGAGCATTCTATCCCTTCTTAAGGGGAACCATAACCTCCTCTCTTTTCCTATAAATTGAAGCCATAGTGTAGCTTCAAAGGTTAGATAGAGTTGGAAGTTAGTGAGTTAGACTTGGAGAATTTTTGAGGAGAAATGATGTAGAGACTCATACACTCATAGCCAATTATTGTATGGGAATGACTACACACCCATGTGCTTTAGCTGAGAGATTGCAAGGCTTGTCAGAGTAAAGGAAACGCTTGTTCCAGACCCCAGGAAGGCCTGTATGACATCAAGGCGGACACGGTTGTAAGGCTCTTCTTTATTTAAGTTAATACAAATGAATATTGATTTCTCAATGGGTTATTTAATTAATTATCTCATTTCTTGAATTCCTTTATCATCTTGATAGATGTTTGATTCATGAATTGATTTATTATACAGGTGCTTTTGATATTTTCTTGTGTTTGTGATTGCAGATCCTTAACGATGACTTTCTTCAAGCCACTGGAAAGAAGATCAGCACTAGACTACAAGTAGGTTTTTAAAACTCTGTTATAATTAATTCCATGTCAAACAATATCTACAGAAAATGGTTTTTATTTGTCCTTTTGTTGCTAGCTGTATGTAGAACACTTTGGAGGTCTATCTTGTCTGCAAGAAGGACTTATCCGTCCAACAAAATGGCGACCATACTGGGGAAAGGTTTTTGAATTTTGTTTTCTTTTAATTTTGACAGGTGAATTTATTTTTTCTGATTTTGATTGATTTACATTGGCTTGGGTAGTTTATCCCTGTAGAATCCCTGATAAATGATTTAGAGTTTTTTATTTTTTCTTTAGTTTTCTAGTGTCCGCTCTTTTTTTTATAAACAATGCGGGCAGCTCCACACATTTCTTGTATACACAGTGCGGGACCGCACTGGTTTGCACTGAATCCTGCGGAGCTTGTGAAAATTTTTGGAAAATCCTAAAATCCTCTTTTCTGGATTAGTTTTTTAGATTCTCAGTGAATACCCAGACTTGTATCTTCTGTCAGGAAGATTTTCTTAAGAGTTTATTTCAGCATTTTTAGTTTTGAATTATTTTCTGAAAGATCTGCATGTTATAATGATTTTTGCTTTGTCTTTGTCCCGCTCAAAGATTAGAAACCTTGGTATACCTTTAGATCACTAGTATTTCCTTGCTTTCTTGCTGAGTCTGACATCATAGTAGAAATTGTTTTATGAAATTTAGATCCCATTTTTCTCATTTGCAAATCTTTAAAAAACCAAAATTGGATGTTTTTTGAGTTCTTGTTGATCCAAGCAAAGAATTTCTTAGTTAGATAACAAGCTAAGCAAGACATCCTCAAAATATTTGAAGTTTTAATTCAGATTTAGTCTTTAGAATTTTTAGATCTCAAAATTAGTGTTTTTAGTTTTGAGTGTTATTTCTAGAAATTGTAGTGTTCCTTTGAAGAAAAACTTGGTTTGTAGTTTTGATCTTGAATAAAAGGGATTTCTTATTGAGAAATAGATCATTTTGAGTTCTCATTGAAATTAGATTTCTTTTCATTTATTATGTTTGAAGGAAAGATTTTTTTTTAAAAGACTGCATTTCTCAACTTTTCCTTTAGATAGAATTCATTGAAAGAAAAAGAATTGTTTCTCATAATAGATGCATTTTTAGTGTGTTTTGAGTCGGGTCACTACATATCATTAGTTTCACTTTCGCACCTATTGTCCTAAGAAACATCCCATTAAAAATAACGCTTAAATTAAAATCAATCTAGTAATTTTTATATTTATAGGGCTCTTTTCACCAATATAGCTTAGGCTAGTGTCTTGAGGTAGGGAGTAGTTAACTCTCCAAGACAATTAAAACAAACAAGTAGTTGATCTTGCGGTAGGAAAAATACAATAATCGCTTGTATGCTCTAAGAAGCTCCTCTTAAAGGAGTCAAGCACGAGTTCATATATGAACTAGTGGTATAATCAATTCTATCTCATTGGGAACGATAGAAGATGTGCGCGTATTAACAACGGTAAACCTCGGATAGACCATTTTCGAGGAGCCTGGGGTCACTTGTCGGTATAACTTGGATTATTTCAAGGAGCCTTCAAGGGGGTTGAGCTTTGTTACTCTTCCCTTGCGCGTATGTCGGATCGTAGACTATTTCCCCAGGTATATTAGTTCCTGCTGGTAACCATAGTGGCCATAATCTTTATGATTTTTTCCTAAGGTGACAATGGAGGAAAGATCCCACTATACCTGGAGCAGACATTGACTAGACTCACTTGGACTCTCCGGAGGTTGATCTTCACTTGAGATGGTTTAAGTGGATAAACTTGCACCAGTCTGTTTCATTAAGTAGGTTTTCGGAGTAACTGTTCCAACCGCCCTTTCCACATTAAAATACTATGATGTTGGATTTCATCACCAACTAGTGTTTTTAGTGTGGGAAGTTACTGTTTGTGTGTGGTTTGATCTCCTAGATTTTTAGGCGTGTGATTCATTTGTTTGTTTCCTTAGAGACTCTAGGAGTTTTCATTGAAATTTTCTATGATTGCATGTGATTAATAATTTTTAATCATGACTGAATTACCAAGACAATCGCGTAGACTCTAGGGGAAGCCCCCTGAGTATACACCAAGCCAAATTGAAGGGCTTTGAGCACTAGTATCGCCTAGTGACAGTAGAATTAGATCAACGGAAATAGGAGAATCATTTGTAGTTATTCATCCTGATTATAAATCATAAACAACAAAGCATATTCAAGAGCCAATTTCAATTTTCGAAGTTACTGGTAGTATTTCTCCTTCCAGTGAATTAGCTGGAGAACCTGAAATTTCTGAGCCTGACACTGAACCTGCTGTATTGGAAGCATCTTCAGGATTTGTTACTCTGACTTCTAGTGATCCTGGTTCACCTAGGGTAAGACATCGCATTACTGAAAATCTTCCTTATGACCTCATATCTATTGAAGAACTTTTTGGTCTAGACGAAGACATAACTCTTCCCGAAACCCAAGAAACTTTGAATCTTAGGGAGCGTGAATCAATATTCTACAGTCCTTTTAGAACTGATGCTTGGTATTTATCATTGACATATTTTTTAGAAAACCTGGGTCTTATTTATTCACCACCCCAAATTCCTTTTCATCCTACACCAAGAGGTTATTATCCTTCATCAACTATGTCAGGTGAGTCATCTATGTTTTCCCAATCTTCGGAAACATTTTTATACGGTGGTCCTTCTGTTCCTTTGGGGTACCAGTCACTCTATGGTAATTTCTCAGGAGCAACTCCTCGACCAACTGAACAAGTGTTATCATCTGGTACAAATGGAACTAAAACTAAAACGTTGAATGCAGAGAAAATTTTTATGATGTCTGGTAATATTCCAAATCCTCAACCTCAAGGTAGTCAGTTACCGCCTGGGGGGAAACCTCAAGGTAGTCAGTTACCGCCTGGAGGGCAACCTCAAGGTAATTTTTTACCAGGAAAAACTGTAGGACAATATTATTTACTTGGAGAATAACCTCAAGGACAGTACATACCTCAAGTTTATTAACCTCAAAAATAGTACATACCCCAAGGTCAACCCCAGACTCAGTATATTCCTCAGGGTCCTTATCAACCCTAGATTCAGTACATGCCTCAAGGTTATCAACCTCAAGGTCAGTACCCAACCCAAAGTTTCCAACCTCCTTCTGGTCAACCATTATTACAAGGGGTTGGAAATTTACCAGTTAACTATCAACCCTACGTTCAACCAGGTTATGTTCCTCCATATGCACAACCTTCTACGGGTCAATACCTCAGAATGAACATGGTGTGGAATCCATCTCAAATTCAACAGACTATGCAACCTAATGTGAAGTTACCTAATCAACCTGGATAGCCTATAGTTTTTGGTCCAAACCAGCAACCTGTACAGCCTACTGTTCAAGTCCCTGCACCTGGTTCTGTTCAGCAGCTCGGGCCTAGTACACCTCAGACTCTGCCTCAGACTGCTGCAGCTACTGAAACTTCTGTTCAACCTACCATGCCTATTTCTGGAGTATCTTTAGCTCTGGTTTCTTCTATCCCTGTGTCAATGCAAATTCCTCAAGTATCTATACCACAGTCAGGACCTACAATCCAGACTACGGTCCAGATGCCTACAGGACAAGCTGGTACTAGTACGACTGTCTCTAGTCAACCACATTTTACTTATCAACCGTACCAGGGACAGTATCAATTTGGACAGGCTACACAAAATCCAGTATATATGTATCAACTGTACCCTGGGTATACTTATCAAGTACATCAACAACCCCAGTATGGTCCGGTTAATCCTGGTTACCCAAGAGGTTTCACGATTCCAAATGCACATCCAATTCCAGGGTATCCTGGATATCCTCCTCCTGGCACTGGTTTGATCACACAAGGTTATCAAGACCTTAGCCATCGGTTACCATTCATAGAAACTTTAGATTTACCAGATCTATCACGCCTTACAAACGATCCCATTTTTTATCTTCCATATTGACCACTGATGCCTAACAATTTTCCCAGTGATATTCCAAAATTTGAAGGTAAGTTAGGAGAGGACCCATCTAATCACGTTATGACTTATCACCTCTGGTGCACATCCAATTCACTAATCGATGATTCGATTCGATTGCGTATTTTTCAGAGAACTATCATTGGTCTAGCTACCAAATGGTACATTGAGTTACCATGTGACTCTTTTAATATTTTTAATGCACTAGCTACTACTTTCTTAACCCATTTTCAGTTGCCTGTCAGATATGACAACGGCACAGAATTGTTGACTTCATTAAAAAAGTCTATGTCTACGTTCATATCTTATCACATTCATGAAAGGAGTCGTAGAAGGCATTTAGTGAAAGTCTTTATTCCGGATCAAATTTTGGTTGAATGGTTTATTAAATCGTTATTGCCCAAAATTACTGAAGATGTGGCCAAAGGAGGCGTTGTTACAGAAGAGCAATTGATTGCTCAAGCTCAGTACCTTGACCTTGTATATACTCAGTCAGGTACTCTGTATGATAAAATCCCTGATTTACCAAGACCTGGTCAATTAAATACAACTCCTTCTGGCTATCATGCCGCTGGTGGTGTAATTGGTTCTGTTAGCACTGGTAAAAGTAAGAAGAAGTCTTCCAAAACCACTTCTCCTATTATCACTTTACCCGATTCACCCAAAGGAGATTCTTTCCTAGAAGCTTCCACCGATATTCATATTGTAATAAAGGCATAACATGGTATGGTGTTATGTTTGAAGCACGTATTATTACGTGGTTGGAGCGGATTAACAAGCGGAGCAAACAGTTGGGTTCCGACGCACATGTGACCACTACAACAAAACTTTAATGCCAACATTTAATGCTGCCACCAATTTAGCGCCGGTTTCCCCAGATTAGGCAGATGTTCCAGTTTAGTTAAGTTAACTGGCAGTGTTTCCACATTTAGTGGAGCTTGTTTAGGCCAAACTGGCAGTTGGAGTAAAAGTGCCATAACTTTGGCTAGGAGAGGCCTTTTGATACGAATTTTTTTTTTATTTTGGGTGTAGAGATCATTCTGGAGCTGTTGGAAGTGTTTGTAGAGCCACCAGGGCATTCTATATGCGAATTTTACAGCGTTTTTGATCGTGGAGCCATCAGGGCCTAAGGGAAAGAGAGCTGCATTGGACTACCTTCATCCAATGGAGGTGATTTTGTAGTCATTTTAGACTGATTTGGGTCTTCTGAATCTATTTTTGCAGTCTATTTTTCCATTTGAGGCTTTTATACAGATGTAATCTCATTTTAAGCATTTAATCAAAGGAGGACTGAGCCTAATTAGAGGCTTTTGGACCTAGCGGAGGTAGCCCAAGAGAGGGGTGAACCGCTTAAACAATTATCTGCTGTCACTCTGTATATTTTGGCTGTTTATTTTCAGATTCTGATAGTTTAAACAGTAAATTTTCATAAGCATGCTTTTCCCAAACAAGTTTATACAGTAAACAAAACTTGTTATTTTATCATCAGGCCTTTACACTTCAATTGCAGAACATATATTCTTGCTTATTCACACATAAAAACAGATCAATGAATACTTTGAACTTAAAAACAAATACTTTCATTGATCAAAATCATTAGTGATTACATTTTATTTCTTTAGGCAGAGTCTGTAGAAGGGCCAGGTAGCCTCCGGATTCATCCTTTCTAGTAAAGGTGAAATATACGGTGAATGCCCTCTACAGTCAATCTCTGTATGAGAAATTCTTTGTTCTCACGATTTCAGATCAAATACGCTTGAGAATATCTTGATGGTTGCGACGCGATCACAAGATTATGGTATTAAAAATACTGGTAAAGAAGCAGAAACATCCAATTCTGCATCAACTACATCTCCCTCAGTTTATGATCCATTACAGATCGAGAAACAAAATCCTGACTTAATGATTAAACCACCTGCAAAAGGTGTACTTCATAAATCAACTTTCAATCCACATGCGAGAGCTACTCAAAATTACAATATTGTTGAAGATTTGGAAATTTCTCCTTCAGCAATGTCGGCTTTGGAAGTATTGCAATCATGTCCAACCCAAAGAAAATTACTTTTTTCAGCCTTAGGAGCTGTAGATCTCCAGGATTCAAACCTCATGATCTTCGATTTAGAGAATTTTACACCCCGCCTACCCCATCAAATGGCTTTTCAGATTCCAGTAATAGTAAAAAACAAATGTATCTTTCGTACTGTTGTTGATGAAGGGGCTTCTACGTGTATTATGTCATTAAAATGTTGGAAATCACTTGGTTCTCTGACCATTAACCAATCACCAACTATTCTAAAAGCTTTTGACGGAAGATGTTTTCAGCTGTATGGTATCTTACAAGATCTACCAATAGAGGTCAAAGGAAAAATGGTTAATCTAGATGTGGAGGTAGTTGATGCCCCTCTGGATTTCAACCTTCTCTTGGGTCGCAGTTGGTCTTACGCCATGACTGTTGTTGTATCATCGATCTTTCGTCTCATCATGTTTCCTCATAAAGGAAATATCGTTGAAATAGATCAGCTCTCATTTTATTCATCTGACCCAGCCTCTACTGATAGCATCCAACATATCGGAAAATCGACTATCCCTTATAAGAATGTCGGAATAGGTTTGCTTAAAGATTTGGTTTTACTGGGAAATTTTTCCCTGCCTGCTCCCAACGTACAACTTCCTATTGCTAATATCAATATGATTACATCAAGTACTATTTCCTTTGATGATCCTTGAAAAGTACCTTCAGAATCAGAATTGGATTCTTTCGATGGCTCGATGCCTTTGAGTCCTTTTGAGTTAGCATATCAAAATATACAGTCATTTTCTGATACTCCTTCAATTGAGTCTGATCCAGTGAATGTGATCAATCAGGATTCATTTTCAATATCGAGCTTAGCTTTGACACCAATTCCGGATCCTGCTCAACAAGTATTCAATACTGATGAACATATTCCTGAATTCTTGTCGGTAGATGAGTTACCATGGGAAGATATTCATCATAGGTCTTCGTTTTTACCTGATCTCGATCATTTTGAGGATGATTTTTCCTCTATTTTTACCACTGATTATGTCAAAGACCCTCAAAATCCTCTTTCACATTTCAATTATGAATTGAATTTAGAAAATATTTCTACAACATTTCCTCTTGACATTTCAGTAAAACCTGGAATTGTTGAAAACATTCATATAGGTGCTTATTGTACAACTAATGAAATCCAAGCATATAAAGCCCTATTTCAGGAATTTCGCGACATTTTCGCCTGGTCATATGAAGAAATGCCAGGAATCGATCCGTCGATTGTTGTTCATGAAATTAAGACATACCCGGATGCTAAAACCGTTAGACAGAGATTATGTCAGATACATCCAAGTAAAGATGTCGCTATTAAAGCAGAAGTTGAAAAATTACTTCATGCAAGTGTTATTTATCCGATCCCATTAACGGACTGGGTATCTAATATTGTTCCGGTCAATAAAAAAAAGGAACAATACAAGTATGTATCGATTATAGGGATATAAATCGAGCTTGTCCAAAAGACAATTATCCAACCCCTTATATCGATCAAATTATTGACGATTGTACTGGAAGTGAGATGTTCTTGTTCATGGATGGATTTTCTGGCTACAATCAAATCAACATACTCCCTGCAGATCAACCTAAAACAGCTTTCATTTGTCCATGGGAAACTTTTTCTTATCGCAAACTACCTTTTTGCCTTAAGAATGTTGGTGCCACTTTTCAAAGGGCCATGTCTTACGCATTTCACGACATTAAGCACATTGTGCAACCCTACCTCGATAATTTTCCTGCTCATTCTTCACATAGATCAGATCATATTACTCATTTACGAGCCATTTTTATACGATGTAGGCATTATAAGATTCATCTGAATCCTCACAAATGTGTTTTCTGCGTACAATCCGGACGATTTTTGGGATTTATTGTCTCAAAGGCAGGCATTCGTGTTGATCCGTCAAAGGTTGAGGAAATCATCAATTTACCTCCTCCTTCTACTCTTCGCCAACTCCAAATTTTGCAAGGGAAAGAAAACTTTTTACGTCAATTCATTCCTAACTACGCCGAGTTAACGAAAGGTTTCACTAGGTTGTTGAAACAGAATATTCCTTTCTTTTGGGACGAGGTCGCTGATAGATATTTTGATGCTCTAAAAAATGAATTGACCCATGCACCATTACTGCATCCTCCCAACTACAATCAAGATTATTTTTTATACCTCGCCACTTCCGTTTCCACGATAGGGATGGTTTTAGTTCAGGAATATGAATTCCATGGTGAACATGTGATTTACTATCTTAGTCGAAATTTGCATCTGAGTGAGATCAAATATTCACATGTTGAGAAATTGGCCTTGGCAGTTGTTCATGTTGTCCAGCGTTTTCATCATTACATAATTTTACGCAAAACAACAGTAATCTCTGATTGTAACCTTATGATGTACATATTGACCAAACAATTTCTAAGGGGGAAATACTCTAAATGGATTGTTATCCTACAGGAGTTTGATTTGGAATTTGAAAAGTCCAAATCAAAGAAATCATTGATATTTGCTGAACTTTTGTGTGATTTCCCACATACTGATACAGAAACTGTGGCGGAACAACCAATCGCGAACGAATCCTTGTTTCTTATTAGTACCATTGATCCTTGGTATGGAGATATCATTATTTATCTTCAGACCCAATCTTTTCAACCTGAGCTTTCACAATCGCAACGACGAAAAATACGTTTCCAGTCTCAAAAATATCATATTGTTGGCGACACACTATATCGTCATGGTGCGGACTCAGTTTTTCGACGTTGTCTAACCCATGAAAAAGCCAAAAACGTTTTAAATGACTGTCACTCTAGAGCATGTGGTGGTCATATGTCTGGGTACGCCACAGCCTAAAAGATATTGCGCGCAGGTTATTTCTGGTTGTCCTTATTTAAAGATTGTATTTATGCGGTCTGGAAATGTCATAATTGTCAAATCTTCGATCGAAAAATGCGTGCACCACCTGCTCCTCTTCACCCTATAATTGTTGTCGATCCTTTTTCAAAATGGGGCATTGACTTCATTACATGTAACCCTCACTCGGCCGGGGGACATGGGTATATTATTCTAGCAGTAGATTATTTTACCAAATGGGCCGAGGCAATGCCTATATTTGTGGCAGATGGAAAAACTACAGCTAATTCCATGTTCAATCATGTGATTGCTCGTTTCGATGTACCCCAAGCGATAATTACTGATCACGGGAGCCATTTTCAGAATATCATGATGACCGAGTTAACGGACCAACTTGGCCTGCACCTTGACAGTTCTACACCATATTATCCACAGGCTAATGGTTTAGTTGAAGCAATTAATAAATTTTTAGCTACCATGATCAAAAAAATCATTGGAATTCATAAGTCGAATTGGCATACCATGCTCTTTTTAGCACTTTGGGCATATCGAACCTCAGAAAAAACATCAACAGGTTTTACCCCTTTCCAACTAGTTTACGGTTTAGAAGCGGTATTACCCATTGAATGCGAGATATTGTCACTCCAACTAGCCATAGAGTTACTACCAGCCACTTCTGAAGAGGAGAAATATTTTTTATACTTGGCTCAATTAGATGAGAATCGGCGTACCATTGCATTAGCTACCGAGACTCATGCGAAAAGAATGAAAGCTCAGTATGATAGAAGTGTTACCCCTCGTAATTTTTTAGAAGGAGACCTAGTTTTGATTTATGATCAAGCCAACGATAAACTAGGGGGTGGGAAATTTGAACCCATGTGGCATGGTCCTTATATTGTCAAGCGACAGCTTGCAAAAGGGGCCTATGAATTGATTTATTTTGACGGGGTCTCTTTAGATAAACCTAGAAATGGACTTTATCTGAAGAGATATTACACTTGATTTTTGTGTGGAGATCTTCTCTAAATATTAGTTACTTTCTAGCTAGTGTGCTATAGAATAGAAACGTGTGCCTAGCTTAAGTTTGCTTTTACTACTATTCGTGCTTATCTGGATTACTCTTGATATCACAGATGTCGACGTCTTTTAAAACATATATTGGTTTTGCTGATGGCGCTTGTCGTAGTACACGGAATATCTCTTCCGTAGCTTGGGTTATTTATTCACCCACTGATGAGTTAGTATCTATGCATGGGGTAAGCCTCCGTCAAACAACAAACAATATTGTTGAATATAGTGCAGTTATTGAATTATTGTCGGAATCCATTTCATTTGGAATTCAGAGTTTGATCGTTAGGTTAGATTCTGAACTTGTTGTATTATAGTTAAACTGAGTATATGCCATTAGAAACCCAGTATTATTAAGATCATTTTTAAGGGTTCGTCTCTTGGAACGAGAGTTCGATTATATTGAATATCAACACATTCCAAGAAATTTAAACACATTAGTAGATGTAATAGCTTCTAGTGTTATAAACAAAAATTTGCAATTATAAAGTAGTAAATCAACATTTGATAACATGATTGAACAGGTAACTGGAAATAATAGTATATCATAGTATAGATGTAGTGTTCAAAAAATAGTACATCGTCTTCGATCATAGGTTCAAAACGCCTTATGATCGGAAAAAAGTGATACAAAAAATGAGTCTATACAGTCAATCATCCACTATCCGTGGTAATGATCATGATAATACACTACTGCTCGTGCCACTCTACTCAAAAACCTCCTGAATTGTCCAGGAACACCAATAACATATCTCTGTAAACAGAGTGGGATGTTATACATGGTAGTCTCAGGAATATCCATAGTTGGCTGCTCCAAATGGTTTTCAAAATCAGTCAGGATCTCTATTTTCTGATCCTATGGTGGTGGTGTTGATGCAGCTGCATCCCTTTTCCTCCGGTCAAAAGGGTGGAGAGTGGCTAGTCGACGTGGACCCACATCTGCATTTGAAATTTTTGTTATCAGTTTTGGACATTTAAAAACAAAATTAGAAATTAGAAATTAGAACATGTCAAAAATAGTTTTTACCTTAATCATCCCATTGAGCTCCTGGAGGAAGTGGCATATCTCGGTCACTGCGGAAATCCATGCCCGCATAAATAAAATCCTCTATCACAAAAATTTGGTATTCTAACCAATGAAAATAAGTCGAGGGAAATTGAATAATCTCCCCACCCTCGCTGTGATGGGCCATCAAAGCTACCCATCGAACCATCTGAGGCTCTTGAGGTCTACCAGCATCAACAGGAATATGTTGCGGGGCTAACAAAGGAATCCTCTCTAAATCAAAGGTAACCACGATAGATCCATAACCGAAGTTGTCTAACTTCCTATTTTTTTCTCTAGTTAGTTGGAATTTTAAATTAGCGAGCACTACCTCGCACCAGTTGAATATGGTGCCTCGAAAACAATCTACTGCAATCCGCATCTGAGATCCAGTAGCTACATGCAAAGCTACACTTCCGCACAACTTGGTTACGGTAAATGCAATCACTTTTAACTCGGGACGAATGATAGTTTTAATATCAATCCTTTTGTCTCTAGGATTGGCTTCATCATTACAAAACTCTAATTGTAGGCTAGCAATAGACTGGCCACCTGGCCTAGCCCCAAATAGAGAAAGTGGTTCGCCTCTCTTAGATAAACCAGTCAAAAAATATATGTCCTCCAGCTCAATTTCGAGCCAGTGGGCTCTAATCACGAAACACTAGTCCTGAACATCCCACTTTTTTACCAACCAAGTGAGAAGATCTACTTGAGCTCTCATGCCACTTAAAGCCCAGAATTTGAGTAGCCCGCGTGCTCTTAAAACTTGTGTTAGTCATCAGTATTTTTCCCATGTTGATGATGACTAGTTTTTAAAGCCAATTTTTCTAGAAGCTTATCTCCAATTTGTCAAATCTGTCATCTAGAAAACACCCCTAAACATTTTTTGGCCTCCTACCTTTTTCAGTTAGCCTATGATGAGAAAAAACTAGTTGTCTAAGTCCTATCTAGTTTCAGTCATATAATCCTGTCCATCAACTGTCATAAGCTAAATTCATCTGTTGTCATTTACCCTCATCCTCAGGTCATTCATTAGCCAACTGTTGATAAGAATGTCAGCCACCCTACCTCTAGTCATATGTCATCTTAAGATCTAGTCACACCAAAGAGAATACTCAAAATCTGTCAAAGATATCCCCTAAGTTAGGTAGTGGCGCTGTAGGAAATCCTCCCTTGGCAAAAGCATCCTGAGCCAAAATATTTTGTTCAAAACCAACCAACCCTGAATTGGCACTTAATCTGCAAAAAACAAAGCTTGATACACCCATAGGTCACGCCACTAAAAGGTCTTGATGTCTCAGCAGTACATGTTTCAAAATCCAAGCTGATATTAGGTTGATTTACAGTGTTTCAGTGTCTATTTCAAAAGCAGAAATGCACAAATATTCCAGAAGACATTATCAAACTAAAAATCAAAAGACAGTTGCTTCTCATGTTGTTTTGAGCCAAGGATAAGAGTACTAGTCAGAGAGAAAATTCAATAAACCTCCGCAGACACAGTCAAGAAAGGTTAGTAAATAATGACTAGCAAGTAATACTCTACAGATACAAGTCATGTGGCTCCTGATTTCAAAAGATTCACAAGGGTTTTCTAACAACAGGATACATATCCCAGAACATGCCTCTCATAGCATATTGTCTAATTCTCGCTTTATTACTTATTGTGATATACCAAGCTGAGATATGCATTACAAGGAAAGATGACATAGTTTGAGAAAGGGATGAAATGGCATGACTGTGCTAACCTACTCTAAATAAGGAGCAGATGGTTGGGTGATTGTGTTAACCTCCTCCAAGCATGATCAGATGGTTGGGTCACCTGTGTTAACCTCCTCCAAACATGAGCAGATGGTTAGGTCACTTGTTGTAAAACTCCTTCATTTAAAAGCAGATGGTTTGGAAATATGATAAGGGCCTCCTTCATTTAACCAGCATAGGGTTAGGAGCAGAGGTATGGCCTCATTTAAAGAGCACAAGGCTAACTATGCTTCAAATGGCCTAAAAATTTGTTTGCACCATTTTCTCCAATGGATGAAACCACTAATACAGCAGTAGTGTTTCAAGGGGTGCTTACATGGGTTCATTGTTTGAAAGACAGAATCGAAATTCAGTAGGAAGAAATTGAAGGTTTATGAGTAGAAAACTGGTGTTAAACATATGAAAATCAGTGGTACTATGATGTTCAAGAAGCTTTGTTTTTCATGTCCATAAAGGTCTTCTTCAAAGGCAATATGAGGTTAAAATTTCCTAAACTTGGAACAAGCTCATCAAAATGACACGAAGGGTATCACACTGATTCAAATTCAAGACAACCTTCAAAGAATTCAGGCATACCACAGTCATAGACAAGACCTCTTTATGTACATATGAACAAACTCTGTTGTTGTATATAATTGCATTGAGGGTCTTTAAAAGCCTTCTATTTGATAAACGGGTATAGGTCAAATCTGGGTGAGTGCAAATGAGGTTTTTTCCAAAGTCAAAGGAAAATGTTAAAAGGTGCCTAACAGTGTTTGACCAATTTCAAAAATGAGCATAACAAATCATCAAACACCAGAAAGTTGAATTGACAAAATAGTTTTTAAAATTATCAAACATCTCCTTCCAAGAGATAGGTAAAGGATGCATCAATAGTATTGGATTTGTTTCTTGAGCATGTCTCCTTTTGAAGGACAGAATAGACAAATAGTGACAGATTTATTTCCTAAATAAAAAATGCAGTGAAAGAGGATTTTTTTCTTGAGGCCTCCTTACTTCAACAAAATCCATGAATATGAGTGTCATCAAAAAGAAGCTGGCCACAACATTGTTATTATGATACTTGTTCGAATGAAATGCCTCATGGTATTTTAAAAGTGATAAAATAATAAAGACAGTGCTTTATGTTTTGATATGACCAAAAAGCCTTTTCAAAACACATCCAAATTCTTACCAAATAACTACCAAGGCATTTGAGCTCATTTGACTTTTAAAAAGCAAAAGAGACCGTTTAAAAGCCCATTGTGCAAATTCAAACCACAAAAAAAGTGTCCATTAGCTGCTCACTGAAGAAACAAGGTGATTTCAGGCAAATTTTCAAAGTTTCGGGGCTCAGAAGCCTGCACGGCGCACCTGTATAAGTGTGCGGCGCACCTGTGAGTGCCCAAGCAAAGGTTTTAAACTATAGCGCGGCACGCCTGTATCTTCAGGTCACTAGTGCCTGAAAAACACCCGAAAGCCTCCATTTGCACGGCGCTCTCATTTTAAAACGTGCCGCTCCTCCATTAGCATCCAAAAACACTTTTAAAGACTGCTCCAACAACCAACCAAGGCACATAAACATTCTTCAAGGTACTTCTTCACTTCATGGCAAATTTTGAAATTGAAGAAGGGTGTTTTTGCTGTGTTTTTCCCTAAGAGAAATAGTGATTAGAAGTTAGGGCCTTTGGTCAAAATAAAATATTATTTGTTGCTGTAGATGTCAAGAATCAATACAGTGATAGGGGAGGATGTTGTTATCCGTTGTGAGAGAGCCCTAACTGCCTTTAAAAAACAGTGATAGCCCACAGTTGCTAGACAGATAAACATGAGGTTGTAGAGGTCTCAAGTTTGCTGGAAAAGATGTTCTAACAGTGTTAAACAAATAACAAACCTTGTCTGCTAAATCAAAGAGGAAAACGGTGGATAGAAGTTGAAGGCTAGGTCATTTTAAGAGTTCCTTTCTGTGTTGTGAGAGAGCAAAATTTGTGCAGCCCCCAAAATTCAAAAAGACAGAGTTTGTTTTCAAGGTCTTCAAGTCAATTGAAAGATGTTTTTGTTTACCTTTTAAAGGGCAGTAAACAGCAAAAGAGAAATGATTGAGGATAGGATCTTTGTGCCAAAACAAAAGAGATCCTTCCTTAGCAAAGGATCCCAAACATATTTTTTCAAGATCTTTGCTCAAACACAGGGATCAAAGTGTTTTTGTTTTTCATTTGACAAGTACTTGTTTTTTGGCATCAAAGAAGCACAGTGACTTGCAAAGACGACAAGGTGTGGTGTTGGGAGACTATTTCAGAAACCATTTGAAGTAGCCATTGTCTTGGTCAAACATCAAAGAGTATCCAAAGCAAAAATGCCTCCCAAGCAAGATATAAGAAGTGGCCCTCACAAGAGGTATGAACCTTTTTCAACTGAAGAAGTAAATGCCCATCCTTCAGTTCTGTTTAACTTTCATGAAGTTGGATTTTTAGAGTTTTTTCAAAGGGTTCAGGAGGTGAAAATCTATCTCCCCTTGACACATCTATGTGCTCTGAGATTGCAAGGGAAACATTTTCAGCTGGCAGGCTTAGATTTCAATTTTTCTCCTAGATCCATTTCCAGAGCTACCAAAATCCCATATGTCAGAGAATAATGGTTTAAACAGAGCTACCTAGACTCATAATAGTACAAACCCTTTTTGAAGCCAGAGCATCGGGATGCCTGCCCATCCATATTTATTTTTTCATATTTTTTGACCAGCTATGTTCCCCTCATGAAGATAATCATGAAATACTTCACATGCGAGGGAAGGTTTCCCTGAGTCTATGCTTACCATGTCCGGCTACTCATGCACTTCACGAGGACCCAATTGTTAAACCTCCCCTTTTTCCTCCATAGAATTATTGAAAAGATGGCTTCCACTATTCAAAAGATACCCTCCTCTCAGCAGCCAGCTTGTCTTTTCCACCATTCCCTCATCAAGATTGTCATTCTTCATCAACTTGAGAAGAAGAGAATCTCTTGGGACACTTTCATTTCACATCCCGATTTCGCCACTATTTCTTCATTCCATGCATCTCCTTCACCTTCCACTCAGCATATTTCTCCTTCTTCTATTAAGCCAATTCCTAAGAAGCTTAAAATTTCCCATGATTGATCAAGAAGAAGAGCACAGTGAGGAAGAACAACACAGTGATGAAGAGCAGCATAATGAGGAAGAAGAACATAGTGAGGAAAGGCAGCACAGTGATAAAGAACAAAACAGTGAAGAGGATCCAAGTCAAAGGGAGAAAAGTGAAGAAAAACACAGCGAGGGAAGGCAACACATTGATGAAGAAGAATACCATAAAGAAGAGCAAAACAGTGAAGAGGGCAATGATGAATAAATGAAATAGTTTGATGAGAAACATAGTAGCACAAAGATGAGGATATTGGTAGCCCTCACAGTAGCAAACATGATGAAGATAAAGCCCAAAACATTGAGGAGACAAAGCCTAAAAGTCCTGAAGAAAGCAGGGACAAGAGTGAAAAGGGCAGCCTTCAAAAAGACATGCAAGGTGATAGTGAAATCATTCATGAAGAAGGTCAAAACAGTGGTAAGGATAATGAGGGGAGTAGCAAGGGCAAAGAGAAAATAGAGCATGTGCTAGCTACCTCTCCTAGGCAAGGGGCCATGCTTTCTTCTCCAAAGGTGACCAAGCCCCGAACATCAAGAAAGAGAGTGCCTCAAACTGTAACTCCAAATGTTACTAGAACCCTCTGAAGCAAAGGGAAGTTTCCCAAGAAACCCATTGTTGAATTACCCAAGAGGAGGAAGACCAAGAAGGCCACCCAAAGCAACGGGAAGGAGAAGGAAGAAAGCAGCCATGAGAAAGAGAGAGACTTTGACATAATTCAGATAAATAGTGATGATAGCGACAATGAGGCTAGAATCCTAGAGTCACTCTTGATTAATAGAGAAGAAAAAATTCATGATCTAAGGGCAGATCTAGAGAGGTCTAAAAACCTCATTCACTTTCTGCAAACACAAAACAAGCAGATGAGTGTCCACATGGTGGTATATGAGACACGAGCGATCAAATATCAAAAAGAGGCCTCCAAGGTGAAAATTAAATTGGAAGAACTCATGGGCGAGTTCAATGATAGTGAAGATGAAGATCAACCAAGAAGAAAGAGGCCAAGGACCATGGGACTTAGAAGAGCCTTAGAGAAACAAAAAGAGGAAGAGGCTTCCCTTTTCTGATCTTTTCCTCTCACCACTTTATTCACCCAAGAGATAGAAAACAATAGAGAAGCATGGCTTGAAAGGGTGAATGACCACTTGGAGAAGAAGTTGGAAAAGTCCAATAGAGATTTGGACCTTCAAAGAAGAATGATCGAGCACTATAAGAAGCTCAATCAGCTCGCCCGATGGAAATTGAAGGCCACACAAGAAAAGCTTAAGGAGGCTCAAAAGAGGCGCCCGACACCAAAAATGAAGAAAGACATATCAAGACTACAAATTTTGGCCTCATCTTCTCAACATGTTTCTGAAAACCCATGAGGGTCATGCTCGCCAAAATTGGGCAAAATTCAACAAGTTTTGGTTTTTTGACATTTTTGGGCTTTTTGTTAAAAATCATGGGCATCGCCATTTCTATTTGAGACACCCTCAAAGGCTGAAAATGGTATTATTGGATGAAAAAAATTTAGGGGCATATACTCAGCGATTTTCAGATCAATTGAAGATGATTTGGTCCCCCAAAATGAAAAAAAATAGTCACTTTTTCCACACTCTGCCCCGCATATCAGCAAAGTCTATTTTCTGGGTTTTTTCACATAGGTCAGATTTTCACAGGATTCTAGTGATCCGTTTGGAGAAAAAAAAGAATTTTCAGAAAGTAGACATCTAGAGCTTTCCAACGAGCCATCACAGACCTCATTTCAACATCGGCAAGGCCTCCAAAAGTTGCCCACAAGACAGGGGATTTTTTGCTGATATATTTCTTAAGTATTTTTGTGAAAAATGCACTTTTCTGAAGTGGCTTTTCCTAATGTACGTTTAGCTATTTTTGGCCATTGTTAGTTAGGAAAAGTCAATATAATTTCATTTTTTAGCATTTTTTAGGATATTTTTATAGATATTTTGTGCCTTGGGCTTTTCAAAGCCTCAAGGACAAAATCAGATATTTTTGATGGGCCAATGAGCTTGCAAGTTGCACTAGGAGGTTTTCCCTCATCTTGGCCTATATATTCCAAGAGACTTCATTGTAATAAGGCTGAACTTGATGATATAGAGAAATATATGGTTATAAAAGCTTGGAAGAAACAATTGTCTCATGCATTGGATAGTTTCTTGAATGTTTTGGATGATGAAAGAGGACTGTTGTTGGATTCCTTGACTTGGCAAAATGGTATAGTGTCCCTCTCTGTTATGCTTCTTAGTTTTCATTCATATTTCATGCTCTTGCTTGCTATAAGATAGCAAAGAATAGATTTGAGACATGCCCTTGGAGGCACCTCAGATTTCATGTTTCTTTATATCTTCTATGTTTTCTTCCTTCTTAGTCATATCAAAGAATCCTTGATTGCTCTTTGATAACTAAAGAAATTGTTTGCTTGTTTCATTTATGGTTTTATGCATGCTAAGTATGATTCACGGTATGCCCTGCTTACTCATGGCTAGTCATAGCTCCACCTCTGAAACCTTTCTTTGATTGTTTGATTATCTTAGTTGAACCAAGGAGGCCTTGTACTGATCTTTCCCTTTGCCTAAAACTATGCAATCTTACTTCAAAGTGTCTGATAGCTTGAAATATTATGTCTATGCATTTCCTCATAGTGTTTTGAGTTATTTGTTTGTCTTAATTGTCTTTTCCCAAAGTCTGATAGCAATTTCCTAAAGTTAGAGAGTCATATATCTCTATGTATTGCTTGAATGTTTATTTCTATGCATTTATCAGTTTATAGTTACATTTCTCATGATTAATGGTTATCCCTACCATGTTTATGTCAGCTATTGAACTATTTATGTTTGGAAGCCTTTATTCTTCACAAACTTAGTGTCCATCCCACTCCATTTTACCCAAAGATCCATTTTACCTTGATCAAATCGGCCCTTCAACATACCTTATATCACCATCTGAAGCTTTCTTGACCTTTTCGACCCCATAGCCTAATTGATCTGATAATATTTTTATCTATCTTAGTCTTTGATCAATTCCTCCCTCAAAAACCAAAAAGCAAAACCAAAAAACCTACTTCATAACTAGCCTAAAATCAGAAACATAAGAAGCAAAACACACAGATATCCCTTACACAAATAGAGAGAGCCCTCTCTGAGTCCAGGAAGGCTAGGTCCTTGGGCTCCAAATATTGGTTTGATGTTACCCTGTCACTTGGCTTGCCAATCAGCCAAATCACGGGCCCCTAACAAATTGCAATGTAGGTTGACGAATCATTGTTGCTTCATCTACCTCCTCATGTTCCCGTTCTCGCCAAATGAGCATTGTAAACATCCTATAATGAGTAAAATGAAGGATTAGAATCATTTAAAAAAAAAAATTGGGTAATTTGGGAGGAAATTGTGTTTTTAAATTCGTTACGGCGCCCCCACACTTTACGCTCAGAGACAGTGCGTAGCTCTGCACGGCCTCTGTGTTAAAAGTGCTAGGCCCCGACATTTTCCTTTGTGAGAAAATGTCAGGGTCCGCAGGTACCTAGTGTCCTACCTGCGGACCTCCAAAGGCAAATTTTTCAACCAATTTTCCTCCCAAAAATGAAATTTAGACCTAATTTAAGAGAATGAAAAGATGAAAAGCAAGGAAAAGAGGATGTGGATTACCTGGAATAGACGGTTTTCAATTTCAACAGTCGGTTTGTTCGGAATCTTCTCCAAAGCGTTTTTTGCCAAAAGCTCTAAAATTTTCACTCGAAACTCAAACGGTAAAAATGAACTTGAAAAACTCATTTTTATAAGTTTTTTTCGAATAAATGAAATTAAAATTTGTTTATTTTTCACTTTAAAAAGATGGTTTTTCAAAATATTTTTATTATTGAAACGGGTATGTGTAATTTTTTGAGTTTTTTGTGCAGAATACCGGATTTTTCAGGCAAAATGATCATTTTTTACGAAGAGTATACTTTTTTCACTTTTTCGAGCTCTTTAAAATTTACAAAAAAGAGAAACCATGGAGTCCTCTTTTAAGTCCTTTTCAGACTCTCTAAAAATGAAAATATTGCCGAGTACTTGACTATTCGAACTCGTTAAAGGAAATGAATGGTCGTCCCTTCAGTATAAGTTTACCCCTTTTCCAGACTGAAATGGACTATTTACGAAAAAGATATACGTTGACTAATCATGGTCAATAGAGTTCTCTCTTGCACTATTTTATCCTTTTTCGGGCCTGAGAGACTAAATTTATGAAAAATTACACCCATAGAGTTTTCTTAAGTTTTTTCTTCTAACTCCCTAAAAATGAAAAACACTGAGTTTCTCCTATACTGGACTCGTTAAAATTTAAGAGTAAAGGACCTGTCAATTTCAAACAAGAACGAACCACTCCTTCTTAGGGTTCGATTTTAAACTAAGTTGGACTCATCCGAAGGATGAGCTTATAAACAAGCAAATGTTATCCTCCTCAAGCTTGTCAAAAAATAAAGAGGTACTTGCCAGAAATGGTGGGGGAAAAGAGAGAAAATAGATTCATTTGTTACACTTTGATTTATAAAAGCATTACACCACTCTTGAACACGACACTTTTTGTCACACTTCTACCTGGGTTGGGAAATCCTTTGCCTATCAGTTAATCAAACCATATTGAAGGTCTTCAGCCAGTTTATGGGTATTAGCTTAGGGTAATTGTCACCAAACCATCTGCAGTGTCGTTATGTGTTCAAGAGGACAGTCAAACAAACCATTCATCTGCAAACATTTGTCTCCATTCGCATTGACCATCCCTGAGTCAGTCCTTGCAAAAAATTTCTTCAAAACTTGATCTATGGTTTCATGTCGTGAGCTTGCTTACGACGGATCACTTTCTATCGACGATAGCTCATCATCTAGGAATTTGATCTAGAATCCATCAGTACCTTGGAATCTGCATGCCTTAATGGCAGGTTTCTCGCCTTTGACGACAGGTTGCATCATTGACCTTAGATCGAATGATTCTGTGAAATGTTCGACTTCAGATCACTTATTCACATTTCATGGATTGTACTGAGTACTTTGAGAGCCATTGTCATTATTGGTGGTTTATCTCACACTTGTTAACAGTTCACATCATTGACTGGTAATCAAGTGGGTTCTACCATGTTCAACTTCAACACATTTAATCATATGGATAGAATCGTACTAGTTCGGGAACCAGAAATCAAGACCCTGGATCTAGTTTCCACCATCCAGGCTGTGAGGAGTTTTATTATTCATTATGCAGTAGACGATTCATTACAGATGGTTGCACCCATGTTGTGTCTACACTATTGATGTAATATTAAAATAATTTCTGTATCAGAACAAGTTTAGTTAGTTTTGATCTGAGTATGGGAATGCCTACCTCAGTGATGATATATATGTGTGTGTGTGTGTGTGTGTGTGTGTGTGTGTGTGTTTTTCATTGAATGTTTTTACAGGGTTTCGATTAGGGTGTCCACAGGCTAATCCTTGAAATGATAAAGCACATCACTCTTCGAATTCTCTCAGACTTCGCACTTTAGGGGGAAATTTGTTACACTGAAATTTATCACCATGACATTTTAGTACTCCTTTAGAAGTCTACAACATCAAATTTCCTAAAGTCAAGCTTTGAAATTAAGAGAAAATCTCATAAAAATCTTAAAAACACTTGTACCACACTTTCTCTTAACATTGCCTGCGGTGACGCACTTTCTTTCTCTAAATCATGCGGAGCTAAATGCACGTTTTATTTATTAAAGGTGCGGACCCCTATAAAAGGTAAAACAAAGGCGGAAAGTACCATTTAAAAGCCCAGCAGTCAAATCTAGAAGCTTCTAGAAGCAGTTATCTAGTCGAAGGTTCGCTCTATCATGTATGTTCATTCCTCCATTATGGGAGCCTACCCCTTGATTTATGGAGCCCAATCCCTTCAAAAGAGAATTCTATCCCTTCTTAAGGGGAACCATAACCTCCTCTCTTTTCCTATAAATTGAAGCCATAGTGCAGCTTCAAAGGTTAGATAGAGTTGGAAGTTAGTGGAAGGTAATTGTGGAAGGTAATTGTCATAAGTGATGCTCTTTACACTATCATTATGTATATTTCATCAAGGAAGCTCACTGTGTAAGACTAATAAAAGTTGATAAAACACATAAACATATCAAGAGACTGATAAAAACATACAATAGTATCTAGAATTACAAATTGCACTGAAGAAGATGAGATATGGAAACACATGTGAAAATTAACAATACACGCATCAAGTAGGTAATAAGCCCTCAAAAGTTTCTTCCAATTTCATTTATTGAAAATTGCATTGATCATATGAGCAAAATATTCTAAAACCACCAACCTTTTCCTCATATATTTTTGTCACATATATACAAAAAATATAATACTGACATCTCCACAAAAGGAGTGAATCTATTACAAAAAGTTATTACAATCTCATACAAAAGATGAGGCTTATCCTTAAACTTTAATACAAAGTGCTATAACATAAATAAAGTAAACAGCATGATGGCTAGCAATTCGAAGTGGTTGAACGATGTGGCATTTTGTTGGAAGATTGCTCCTCTGTTCTGGTGCAACCACCTCCACAAAAAAGTGTAAACAACAATGAAAGTGACATGTGGTTGTTTTTCCCCCCAAAAAGTGCAAAACATAACCCTAAAATTTAGGAGAGACCTTGATCAATGACACCTGGCAGCATCTATCATAACTGAAATCTCCTCCGCTTCACCTCTTTTGATGTCACCACTATGATCATAAACCAAAAAGCAACTCCTTTTCATCATATACTAATATTCATAAATAATATCTACCTCTACAGAAAAAGTAGCTATATCTGAAAACATGGAAAATTAACCCAAAAATGAAAAGTTTCTTCAAAGGCAGCCCTATTCCTTCATTCTTCAGAGGTCCAAAATAGAGGCAAAAATCCCGATGGCCTCAGCTTTAGTTACTCTCTTGTCTGACCTCTTCCTCTGTGTTTGACTCTTTGTCTAAGTCTTTTTCTTCTTGTTTCTATCTTCTGGATTCTCATCAATATTAATAATATCATCTCTCAATGCAGAATTAGCAATCAACTTACTATTTAGTCTGAGTTTATTTTTGGGCCTGGTATGAGGTCTTTGGATGTAGGGATTTGGAATGAACTTACACCTTTTAACCCCATGCATGAATCTGCTATATTCTCCTTCCTTGTACTCATATTCTGTATATTCAGGGTCATTGCTATCTTCATAAGAGGAGTACGAATGTACCACAGTATTCTTCCTCTTCTTGACTGAAGAGCCAATGGAGGAAACTAGTTGAGCTAAAGTAGGCACTTCCTTGATGACAGCCTCTGACATTTTATTTTTTCCTTTCTTAAGAGATAGCTAAAGTTGTGAGAGAGTGGATTATGTGAGTGAAGTACCAATTCTTGGTTGAGTTTGCAGAGTTTTTTTAGAAAAATGGCTTGATCTCTTTGCTCCAGGGTTGACTTCCTCTGGATACAAATCAAGCTTAGAAGTTAGAACTCCAGGTTTTACTTCCTCTGGAAGTTCTTTTGCCATAATGAGCTTTTTCCTAGGTTTTCCTCTTGAAGAGGAAGTTGTGTGCTCCATATCTTTTGACACGGAATTTTTAGGAGGCATAGAATTTTTCTGCTTCAATTTATTCTCACATTCCTCCATGAATGACCTTAAGGTCTGAGGTTCCATAGGTGAACTGCTAATATGGGCTTAATTGACTGGTTGTGTTATTGCATAGGTGTAGGATCTCCAACTTTCTTAGTCAAGCTTCTAGTTTTCCTTTTGATTGACATGGAGGGAGGGTCAACTTGACAGAAAGTTGATGAATGGATAAGGTTTGGCTATGAATTGTTTGAGATAGGATCTGCGCTAGTTTTTTCATGAGTATCTCATTTCTTGGGCCTCCCTATCCTTCTCCTAGAGTTTATGCTACCAAACCCTTCCTTAGTCAGGAACTTATCCCAGGTGATCCTCTTCTTTCTAAGGTGGTAGACAATCAGAATTTTAATTAGACCCCTATGATATAGTTTTTCCAAAGGATAATTAGGAATCTTCTGCAGTTTTAAGGACATCTTAAGCATGGATTTGTATAGGAAATAGGGAAATTTCATAGGTTTTTCATCTGAAATATGGGCAAGAAATCTCATTTGATAATGGTGGACAGAGGATAACCTACCCTCGAATGTAATGTATCGTTGCACTATGGTGATCACATGTTTTCATTCAGCCTTAAAGCAGGAAATATGTGCAGACGGATCCCATTTAACATTGACATGTTTAGGTTTAAGATAGAGACTTACTTCTATGGGCAGTGTTTTTTTCTTGAACCAACATTCACCAGTGGCAGAGGTTTGAGTAGCACGGTCTAGGATGGCTTCAAATATGTTGAAAGTCTTGCTCCCCAGCTTAACCTTTTCACCATCAAAGCTCTCGGCAAAGGCCTAAGCTAAAGCCACATTTTCTCCAGAAAACTTTTGTAAAAACTTATACCAGCCAGCAAACTTAAATTGAGGTTTGTCCCTAGCATCAATGAACCTGGTGTTTGTTGGCTCGAACCTCTTGACACTACCACCCTTTCCCATACTTTTCAACATCTAGGCTCCTTGTAAACACATAGTTGTTCAACCTGGATGTAAAACCTTACACGAAGCCTAGTTTTCCTGCCTTAAAATGCTAAATTTTTTGTTCGAAGAAGTGACTTATGTTAGTTGTAGTTTGCACAGTGAACCTCGTTCAAGTGAACACTAAAATAAACCTCTAATTCCGCGCCACTAATCATGGTATGGAGTAATGGCACGATTTGAAATAATTTGAATACAAGCGCCAACTCACCCCATAACGCATAACACTCCACAACATCATTAATAATTGATACCTTGTACTATGATCTCTGCTTCAGTTTAGTAGGGTAGATATAGGTCAGCTGCGTAGATAATATAACCTTTCATCTAAAACAATTCTCCTAAGTCAAAAAATAATTAATCTTGTTTAAAATAATAATCATTTTTATAACACAGGAGGTCTTCAATCATCTTCAAACAGGAATGATCCTTTTTCTAAAAATATTCTTTGCAACTCTTTATACCTGAGAAATAGTTTCCTTTGCCTCTGAATTGCAATATAACCAAATTTCAGCGAAATAGCTACAATTTTCACTGAGTTACCAATATGAACAGGTCCCTGAAGAAATAGCAACTCTTTTCACTGTGTAAGTAATGTGACCTTCAATTTGGAGAAATAGTTTCCCTCCATTATATCACTGTGTCAAAATTGAAAGTTAAACAGAGGTAGCTATTATCTTAGACAGAGTAGCTGTAATTTTATTACCAAAATGATAAATAGCCTTCGACACTAACCTAAGTTAAAACAGTGGTTTTAACTTCTTTTATGAACCTAAGACACTAATACCACCTATAAACTTAAAAGTATTTTGGTTTTGAGACTCTTTTTTGAATTTTATTGAAAATGACTCAAACTTCGACATAGGCTAGGACATAAGAAAAAATTTAAAACAGTGATACAATGACGATCATGCTATTAACATTTCTAGTGCTAATAGGATAATTGATGTACCTGATCAACACTAGGCCAGACATCTATTATGTCATGAATATCCTAAGTCAGTTCATGGTAGAACCAAGGAGGGCTCACTGGGTAGCAGCCAAACATGTTATCAGATACTTGAAGGGGACAGTTGAGTTTGGATTGAGGTACACCAAGGGAAATTAAATCCAGTTAAGTGGGTTCAATGACACAGACTCAGCTAGAAGTCCAATAGATCAAAAGAGTACCCGCAGGTATTGTTTCAGTGTTGGATCAGGAATGACTTCCTAGTGCAGTAGGAAACAGAAATTTGTGGTGATGAGCTTAGCTGAGGCTGAATATATGGAAGATATCACATCTTCGTGTGAGGCCATATGGCTTCGTAAGTTTCTCATGAACTTACTCAAGAAGAGGATGGAACCGACCAAAATTTTTGTGATAATTAGAGTTGCATGAAGCTCTCTGAAAATTATGTGTTTCATGATCGGTCGAAGCACATTTACATAAAGTGTCACTTCATCAGATACTATGTCCAATGGGGAGTTTTAAAATTGAAGTACATTCCCATATGGGAACAGGTGGCAGATATCCTCACAAAATCTTTGGGTAAGATTAAGTTTGCTTACTTCAGAGAAAATATGGGGATGGTCCAGAATCCATTCCAGTAGGAGAAAACGGTAAGATCTAAATTTAGAGGGAGTTGCAATATAGATGAGGTAGTGACAGAGATGGTATCATGGGAAACAGTACAAAGGGCAGCAGCGTAGTAGATGAGGGGTAGCAGCTGAGACATCAACAGTGCAATAGATGCTTCAGGTCAGAGTAGATGCAGTTGGAATTTTTCTTGAACACTTTCCTCTCTGAGAGGGAGTGCTGATTTTTGTAGCATTGGAAAATTTTCCAAGTATCATATTTTGTGAGGAGGCTTGGACATCAGTATTCGAAATAACCCATAATTTTTTGTGAAAATTCCACTCGATTCATGTTTTATTAAAATAATTAATTATTTTAATGGGGTCCCTGAGTCTAAACTTAGGGAAATTAAATAATTAAAGGGTATTAATAAAAAATAGTGAGAATATTCTAGAAAACGAAGATCAAGTCATGCTTTAATCTTAGCCATTTATTAGAGATCTAATCTAGATTGTTGATTCATAAACGAGAATATTATAAGAGAAGGCTTGAGGGTAATTTGCAAAGTAAGTCGAGCACACACTCAGTACCCGAAGGAAATCGATTTTGAAGGAAGAGAATTTGATTTTAGAGGGAGAGTTGCAGAGGCAGAAGAAGAAATGGGAAGTTAGCAGAGACATAGAAAGGAAATAGGAGGACGTAGAGGGCCACAGAATAAAACGCTAAGTAGCAGCATTAAGTCCCCACGCAGAGTGACGTAGTCCAACACAGGTACTGCGCAGAAGATCACACAGAGTGACGGAGAGGGAGCTAGGGTATCTTCCGAGTGTCATAAATTCTCCCAGATGATTTTTGGAATTTATCTCAGGTGTATTATAGAAGTCTGCTCCTCTAATTCTTGTAAAATATTTTCCTTGCTTGTAATATCCCAAAATGGAATAATGCATTGATACACAAACATAATATTTGTAACACGGAAAATTTACATGAAAGTTTATGATCAACATAGATATAGACAAAATAGTTGAGCCATTTTATTATGTGGAGAAGATTCATTTACAATACTCTACAAAATATGAGGTAATCTAGCCAAAGAGATGGCCTAGAATGACCTTGCCATGATCCCACAAGAGGGACTGCGTAACTGGAGAGTTGCTGGAAGAAAATACTACATTGTCTCTTCATCAAATAATGAATATATGATTGCAAGTTGAAAATTAAAATGAAGATCTACAGAAATATGGAGCTCTGATGATGCCAATATTCTAGATCTGGGCTCTATGATGGTAACCCAAGATAACCCAGAAAGGATTTTCCAGATCTACAACTTTGGAAAATCACCCTCCTAGAGTTTGATCCTTTGACTGCTGGGTCATGCATATCTGAAGCTAGATCTAACAAATATATGGCTGAAATATGTCACAATATCATATCTAAGCTTGAAGGGTTGATCCCTTCACTAGATCCTCAAGATAGAAGCTCAAGATATAGCTCCTCAATCCCCCAAAGAAGATTGCAGTTGCTGCTACACAACTTCTCATGAAAACTGCGTTGTAAAGGAAGGAGGCTGTCTATCCTGCTACTAAGATATGCAATATATCTCAGAAATGATGGAAATAAATGTATACAATTTGAAGGAATGGTCATCCACTGGATTACTAGTTGAAATTGTAGCAACTTCCCTTCTCCTTTGGATCTACAAGAGTGGACTACACAATTCCTGAAGGGGTTGCTGCTGCTGGGAGATGAATATTAGATGGCTTGATGCCTAATATAGATATAAATCACTGGAAGGCTGATCTTTAAGCTCAAGGTGATAGGATGAATCCTTCACTGGTTCCTCAACTGGAATATTGAAGGAAAACCTCCTCCTATCAAACCGATCTTCAAAAATGTGAAATTTCTGAATATGGATGTTCTACAGAAAGTAGGAACAATATGGCACCAATTCTTGATGATGAATGAAGTTCAATACTCTTTCAAGGGCTACTCAATGAAAGAGGTGGGATTCCCGACCAGGAACACCCAGTGCTAAACAACACTTGCAATCTTAGCTAAACAGCCAAAGAAAGCATGGAATGTCACGTGACAATTCCAAATCTAAACTTATCATACATCAATAATAACCTTCAACATGCCTTCTATGTTGCCTTCATCTTCGTTATATATTTTTTGAACCTTCTCATGCCTTGGCCCACCTCATAACTGCATTGTACATGTGTACATGGGTCTCCATGTTGACTACGATGTCTCTCCATGATCTCCATCATGTGTGAATGTAATGATCACCCCCTCCATCATGTGTGCATTAATGCACCACTTCCTGCATCATCTCATCATAAATTCTCTATGATCTTACATTTGATTCCTTCCAAGATATTAGTTGACTGCTTCAACCTCCATGATCTTTCTCATTAATGAGACATGATCTCCACTCCTTTCACATTAAGTAGATGCTCCACTACTCCATTATGTAGATCTAGATCTGAAATATCCACATACACACATCAAAAGTGGATTTTATTTATCTTTGGCATTTGTGGGTCCCTCCACCCTTTTATTTACTTAACTAATTATTTTTATTAAGAACTATAATATTCCAAATATCATGTGAAAATTTGGGAATATTACAAGCCTCCTCGTCAAAATGTTGCTTGTCCTCAAGCAACTGCAAAAGTGGATGTTACAGCAAACACCCTCCCTCCAAATGGCACCCTCATGTGGAAGGCCTCCCCATCTGTCACAATGTGTCATGCATATCTAGCTCCAGATCTCTCTAGAATGTCTAGAATGGCCTCCAACTGAAAAGTTAGATATCCTTCCTCATCAATGAATCTCCAAGTGGTAACCATATGATGACAAAAGATCTCCCCTACACATGAGATACATAAGATGAATTGGTTCATTCCCAAAGTGGAAAGTCCCAACTCATGAACTATCTCTCTAACCCATGATACATAGAGTAGATTGCATCTATCAATGTTCACATCATTAGCCCTATTGGCCATGTAGTAATCAAACATCACATCATCATAGTGAAAAAAAAGAAGTAGATACATATGGTAAAACTTGAAAAATTTCAAACCATATTCTCCTAATAACAACCAATGCAACAAAGCCTTATGTTGCCATGCTAGATCATCATGAAAACAAGTAAGAGAGCCATACTCTCTCAAAAGAATCCACCTTAATGAGGCATCTTGTTTCCCCATCACATCATCATCATACCATGTACAATTACCATAATCCCACAATAGAATCCAACATTGTAAGGCCTCTTGTTTCCATCCTCCAACAATGTCATGCAATGTGTGGGAAGAATTCAGTCCATATTCTCCCAATAGTAACCATAGAAACAAGGATTCTTGTTGCCTCCTTACATTATCATGGTGCAAGTCATGGAGAAATAATATAGTAGGGGACATATGAAATGTCTCATCAACATAATACAAACAAGCTCCCTTATGCCCCATCATGTGAGAGTTATACTTTCCCCCAAACCCAAGTACGTATATGAACATGAGATACATCCCAAACAAAAATACATGTAAATACATGAGACATATCCCAAACAAAAGTAAATACATGGACATAAGATATATCATGTGATGTCCAAACTCTCTCATCAACAACCAAAGTAACCATGCCTTTTTCTTTTGCACTCTTCCAGTGATGTGTAAGGCATGAATCAGAAAATTATGACTCCTTGAGTGGTAACCATACTCACCCAAGAGCAACCAGTGCAACCATGCTTCTTGCTGCCCTGTATCATAGATCTGCAAGTGGTTTGGCAACCCCTTTCTCCATATCATCAACCATTCATCCCATGAGGATGATGGATCTCATTCTGCAAAAACTTGGTATCCTCCCATTGTAGGACACCAACCTCCTCAAACTAATGAAGAACTTTTCACTGCATGATATGTTGAAGTGCACCTCCAATGAGATCTCTCCATGAGACCTTCTTCTCATCAATGGCCCTTCAAAACCAATAAGGTTCTAGATCTGTTGTAGGTGGAAGTTTCTCTTTTAGCTGTGAGATGCTCATTGAGAAAGTTTCATCTAGAAAGGAGAAAATATTTCTCATCTCAAGATGTCTACCATCTATCATATTTTCCTCCATTGCTTCATGAATGAAGCTACCATATGATTTCTCCCATAAGGAATGGGTCCTCTTCTTTTCACTGCTTCTTATTAACAACGATGTAGATCTACAAGGTGATGCATTTGTTGTCTCAAAGCAAGGCACAATGTTGAACTCATAGCCATCCATTGTACATAGGATCATACTCATCCCATTTTCTGAAACTCCACATTTCAACTCAAGGGGTTGAATGTAGTTCATCCATGACAACCTAGGATGGTTATTCATTTCTTCCTTAATTAGATCAAGGATCCTTTGTGCACTGATATGATGCTGCTCTAAATCAGCATGTTGTTCTAACCCTTGGTCATGCATTGGCCTTGATGGCATGTCCCCATAAGTTTCAATAAGGGGTACTGAAACAGTATGAGATGAAAATGGATGCATACCTTGGATCAACTGAGATTCAGAAACATCTTGCAAGGTTACAAGAGTTTCCTCTTCCAGTGCAAAGGTATCTCCAACTGCAGGTAAGAGTGATGGTTGCACTTCTAAAAGTGTACCAGTGCTGGTATCTGTCTCCTCCTGCTCATGCATCTCATCAATCATGCGTGGGGCTCCAAATGTTAATAACTCAAGACCATCTTGCAAAGATGCAAGTGATCATCCTCTTGATGTAAGCACATTTGCAATCGGTGGTGGTAGAGGCTCCTCCTCTTGAGTGATAATGAGAACACCTTCTCTTGAATCTTCATGCACTTTCTCCTTGATGATGGGAGATGCCACTATGTGATATGTCTCTGGTTTCTTCCTACCATTTTTCTTCTTCAGTCTTTGCATAAAATCTTCATAAGCAAACACTTCCATGTGTGATACATGACTGAACCACCAATTTCTTACTTCACCATCTAGGTGCAGCGCTGCAAAATCCACAGCCTCTCTTTCTGATATAGGATATTTCAGAAAGAATGTAAATAATTCTTCCCTCCAAGCCCTTAATGTGTTTGTGGAAGATCCATCAAATATAGGCAAGAAGAATCTATGCCTCTTTCTTCTATTGTTGCTTCTGGATCTCCTCTCTTCTTTGAGTTGCAGAAACTGTTGGAGAGAGAGATTCTCCTTCAATGCTCTAAGATGTGACTTATATTCAGATAGATATTCACTTAGGGTCTCATGCCCCAAGCCTTCATCATATTCAGACCAGTCCTCTTTCTCAAATAAAGTGGATCTAGTGGAATAATGTGAAGCTCCTTT
The DNA here is from genome assembly GCA_034641835.2 of Pinus albicaulis. NCBI lineage: Eukaryota > Viridiplantae > Streptophyta > Pinopsida > Pinales > Pinaceae > Pinus > Pinus albicaulis. Next base: position 885,177,490 of record CM076584.1, on the reverse strand, counting down.
CTTCTTCGGTCTTCTTTGTTGCTGAAAAGAAGTGCTAGGACCTTCTTCATCTTGAAACCTTCTTGAGGTTTCTCTTTTCCTTTATCTTCTTGTTTCATTGATCTCTTTAGAGAGATCCTTCATATATCTAAAGGAAGATGAGGAAAAAATTAATCCCTCCATAGCATATATCTATTATATGATTTTCTTATGTTGTCAAAATGTCCACAAGCTGGGCCAAATATCATGCTCTGATACCATTATAATATCCCAAAATGGAATAATGCATTGATACACAAACATAATATTTGTAACACAGAAAATGTACATGAAAGTTTATGATCAACACAGATATAAACAGAACATATTAGCCATTTTATTATGTGGAGAAGATTAAGTTACAACATTGTACAAAATATGAGGTAATCTAGCCAAAGAGATGGCCTAGAATGACCCTGCCATGATCCCACAAGAGGGACTACGTAATTGGAAAGTTGTTGGAAGCAAATACTGCGATGTCCCTTCAGCAAATAATGAATATATGACTGCAGGCTGAAAATTAAAATGTAGATCTATGGAAATATGGAGCTCTGATGATGCCAAGGTTCTAGATCTAGGCTCTATGATGGTAACCCAAAATAACCCAGAAAGGATTTTCCAGATCTACAACTTTGGAAAATCACCCTCCTAGAGTTTGATCCTTTAACTGTTGGGTTATGCAGATCTGAAGCTAGATCTGAAAAATAGATGGTTGAAATATGTCACAAGATCAGATCTAATCTTGAAGGGTTGATTCCTACAGTAGATCCTCAAGCTAGAAGCTCAAGATCTAGCTCCTCAATCCTCCAAAGAAGATTGCAGTTGTTGCTACACAACTGCTCATGAAAACTGTGTTGTAAAGGAAGGAGTCTCTCTAACCTGCTGCTAGATATGAAATATAGCTCAAAAATGATGGAAATAATGTATACAATGTGAAGGAATGGTCCCCCACTGGATTACTAGCTGAAATGCTAGCAACTTCCCTTATTCCTTGGATCTACAAGAATCCTAAAGGGATTGTTGTTGTTGGGAGATGAATAATATATTTCTTGATGCCTGATATAGATCTGAAGCACTAGAAGGCTGATATTGAAGCTTAAGGTGATAGTATGAATCCTTCACCGGTTCCTCAACTGAAATATTGAAGGACAACCTCTTCCTCTCAAACTTATCTTCAGAAATGTGTAATTTTTGAATATGGATGTTCTACAGAAAGTAGGAACAATATGGAACCAATCCCTGATGATGAATGAAGTACAATACTCTTTCAATATATACTCAATGAAAGAGGTGGGATTCTCGACCAAGAACACCCAGTGCTAAACAGCACTTGCAATCTTAGCTAAACAGCCAAAGAAAGCATGGAATGCCACATGAAAATTCTGGATCTAAAGAGATCATACATCAATAATAATCTTCAACATGCATTCTATGTTGCCTTCATCTTCATTATATAGTTTTTGAACTTTCTCATGCCTTGGCCCACCTCATAACTACGTTGTACATGTGGACATAGGTCTCCATGTTGACTACATTGTCTCTCCATGATCTCCATCATGTGTGAATTTAATGATCACACTCTCCATCATGTGTGCATTAATGCACCACTTCCTCCATCATCTCATCATAAATTCTCTATGATCATACATTTGATTCCTTCCAAGATCTTAGTTGACTGCTTCAACGTCCATTATCTTTCTCATTAATGAGACATGATCTCCACTCCTTTCACATTAAGTAGATGCTCCACTACTCCATTATGTAGATCTAGAACTGAAATATCCATATACACACATCAAAAGTGGATTTTATTTATATTTGGGGTTTGTGGGTCCCTCCACCCTTTTATTTACTTAATTTATTAAGTTTATTAAGAATTCTAATATTCCAAATATCATGTGAAAATTTGGGAATATTACATTGTTGAATAATAATACAAACCCTCATCTATTGCACCGGTTTTCCCACATTGAAAATTTTACTGGAAGAAAATATATAAATAACTTATCATAAATGAGTAGGTGAAATAAATCTATCACTACAGTAGTGTTTCAGTTTGAAAATTTCACAGTCCCAATTAGGGACAAGACTCAAAGGGGGGAAAGAAGAATAAGGACATGTCGAAGGTAAAGTGTTTTGGATGTGGTGAAATTGGTCACGAAGTCAGCCAATGTCCTAAGAGAAAAAATGACAAGGAAGGGAAGTAGACAACTGCTTCAACAGAGATATAATATTTGTATGTCATGTTGGAAGATGAATTCGCAATGATAGTGACACTAGACTCAAGGGGAGGATAAGTATAAGAATCTAGTGTGCCAAGCCGAGTAGGGTTCAAGGAAGGAGAAACAAGGAAATTTAGATCTAGCCAAGGAGGGCTTGATCAGTAGATCCAATCTAGTTGATGTGATTCCATGGGTGGAACATTTCCTTTTTCTACGAGAGCCCAAGTATCACAGTATCAGTGAGATCACACACATGTTTGCAGTGATAGCAACACAGAATGGTATCAATAATGTGAGATCAAAGTGACACAGTGGAAGTGAAAATTGGTTCAATTATAGCATATATTAGGTGAATCAAAGTGGCATGGTGGAAAGTTATTGTCAAAGTATTTTATTTGTAGATATTTTCGGTTTATCAGTGACAAAGGGAGATTTATTTGCAAAGGGAAGATGCAATCTCTACAATGGCGCAAGTTGACTGAGGCAGATGGATTTGTCAATGAAACAAGATAATTTACTAGTTAAATTTATTTTCTGAGGAGAATTAGTTCCCAATTTGTTGGTATGATTTCTTGTGGAGTCTAAGTTATTTTCCCAACAATGTAAGTTTGTTGGAGAGGATGTAGTAAATTTCCAATACGCATCCGTAGATGTTGGTTTAGGCTCTGGGAGGTAGACTGAGTTAATTTGGAAGGTTTGATTAGTTTCCATGAGGTCAAATCATCTAGAAGAAGTGAAGAGATGAATTTACCAGAGGTTTTCTAATTTATGGAAATCAATTGCATCACATATGTCAGGTACCAACAATGTGGATTAATTCAACTATAATATGTTTCCACATATCAAAAAAAATTTGATATACTCACAAATTCCTTGGGTAGGGCCAAGTTTGTATTCTTCAGGGACAAGATGGGTATAGTAGAGAACACCTTCCTCGCTAAGAGGGAGCGTTAGTTTTTTAGCTAGCAATGGATAGGTGTTCTAGTCTCTATGGTGTCTACGAGGCTAAGGAGCACGAGATCTCGAAAAACCAAGAAAATATTTTGTGAGAAAAACCTTAGAAACACCTCAATTAGGTTAATTATCTAATGCTTAAATATTTCCTAATTCTGACTTACGAAAACTAGTTAATTAAATCAGATTAATTAAGGGAGGTTGATTTTTCTCTAGAGACTTCTGAAAAAGTGAGTTAATGGAGTCAAGATGATCATAACCATAGATTGAGATGTGATCATGGTCGTTGTTTTCCAAAAAAAAATATTATAAGAGCAGGGTTGATAGGTTTGGAGAACACATACAGTGAATATTTGAGAAATTCGACTACCCAGTTGCAATGTTTCAACAAGGGCGTAGTTAAAGTTAGGAAGACACCGACAGTAAGGGTTTTAATAAAAATTAGAGAGAATATTTCCATGGGAGATTTCCAAAGTCAGAGAGAAGGTTAACTTTGTTTGTAGAGATGTCATATCGGGTGGTGTGAATTATCCAATCCATAGATATGAGCATCAGATCAAATTCCAGTTGTCGGAAACAGGTTCCGAAGGAAGAGTGAGTTTCCTAGTATGAGTTCCAGGTAGATGAAGGGGTTACAGAAGCATATTTCCAGTAACAGCTCAAGTTCCAAATTAGCTAGTGTGCATTTCTAGTTTCCAGTGCAAAGAGAAGGAGAGAGAGTGAATTACTACAGGAGGCCAAGTTTGTTTTTGCAAAGGAAACAGTGAGTTTCCAAATCAATTTTTCAATCGGATTAGCAGAGAAAATTTTTTGAATATTTTCCTGTGTTAGGAAAGTAAATCATTGTACTCTCTAATTTGTTGAAGATTAATAATAATAAAATTCTCGGCTTCTAAATTGGTTTTCCCTTTAGCGTTTTTACACGGACTATTGTCCAAAAATAATGGTGTCAAATTAATTGTGTGTGTGAATTATTTTCTTAGTTCTAGTACTATATATTCTACAACGTATTTTATTTTTGAAGAATTACAATGTGATTTTATCGTTATTTTTCATTAGTAATTAACAGAAGACAAATAAATTGCATAAGTTAGAAGAAAAATTTCTAGTTGCTGCAATTTTTGGAAATTTCACATGGTACCAAAGCATATTATATTAGATAAGCTCTAGAGTGAAGGTGGTGCAAATAAAAGGGATATTAAAATCATTGAAGAGCATATTTGCGTAGGCCAACCAGGCAGTGTGAATTTTAGAGGAAACATTTTGATTTCCATTCTAGGGAGCTAATCTGGGGGAAGTGTGACTTGTCTCCATGAGTAATAGCATGAATTAAGGTTGTTAGAAAGGGTTTCCAGAGGTATATCATATTTTTTAGAGCGTATCTAGTGTATAGGGTTTACAATAAAAGGGCTTTGTAGCAAAATATCAATGTAGGCCCTGAAAGAGAAAACAAATGAGGGTCAAAACCTATTTCGATTTTTGACCCAGCTTATTAATTTTATTTAATGTATTTGAGTTCATATATTTTCAAAGATGGTCATAGAAGGATTAAGAGATCAAGATAGGTTGGAGAGCCTCCAACTTTGGTATCTTGAAGCAAGGATGTTGTTTCTATTAAACAAGCAAGGTCAAAAGGAGTTTGTTACAAAAATTATTGTTGGGCCAACAGATACCATCCAATTTCATGAATATATTAGGGACAACACCAAGGGTAAGAGGATCATCCTTGTCGGAGTATGGGATGATATCATTACACACATTGCAGAGAAGGGAACAATGAAGGATATGTGGGACGTTTTCGTCGACTTGTACCACTGTCAGAGAATAGGAAGATGAACCTCAAAGAGAATTTGAGGACCAACAAGATGGATAAAGGCAAGTATGTGACCACCTATCTCACCAAGGTTTAGTATGTTATAGATGAACTCATTGTATTAGGAGAGAAGCCAACAGATGACGAGCTAGTTCATATAACACTCAATGGTTTTACCAAGGAGTGGCATAAATTTTTCAAAGTGATTTCTAGGCGAGACACGCTTCTAGGATGGGAACGTCTATGGAGTGATTTCACTCAATAAGATTTTAGGCTTAGATTGGTCAAGGGCACTACCAAAAACAATGGCAAGGCAACGAAGGTGAAGGAGGAGTACGAGAATGTCGCTCTTGCAAGTAAAGGGGAAGTGAAGAAGGGTCCCAATTAGGGACAAGAATCAAAGGGATCAAAGAAGAATAAGGACCTATCAAAGGTCAAGTGTTTTGGTTGTGGTGAAATTGGTCACTATGTCAGCTAATGTCCTTAGATGAAAAAGGATAAGAAATTGAAGTAAGCAGTTTCTTCAACAGAGATAAAATATTTGTCTAACACATTGGAAGATTAATTCGCAATGATATCGACACTAAACTTAGGGGGGACCAGTATGAGTATCCAGTGTGCCAAGTTGAGCATGGTTTTAGGAAGGAGCAACAAAGAAATCTAGATCTAGCCAAGGAGGGCTTTATCAGTAGATCAGATCCATTCATCGAGATTCCTCAAGTTGACCATTTCATTTTTCTATGGGATACCAAGTATCATAGTAGTTGTGAGATCGCACACAGGCTTCCAGTAATAGCAGCAGCGTAGAGGAAACATAGTGGCATTAACAATGTGAGATCAGAGTGGCACAATGGAAGTGAAGATTGGTTCAACTACACCTTTACTAGGTGAATCACAATGGCATGGTGGACAGTGATTAATATAGTAATTTCTTCGAAGATATTTCTAGTTTCTCAATGACAAAGGGAAATCTATTTGTAGAGGGGGGATGCATTCTCTCCAGTAGTGAAATTTGAATGACGTAGAGGGAGTTGTTGAGGCAACAATATAATTTTCTAGTCAGATCGATTTGCTGAGATGTAGCTCCCAATTTGTTTGTTCTACTTCTAGTGTAGGCTTAGTTATTTTCCCAGCAGTGTGAGTTTACCAAAGAGGACACAATAAAGTTTTGATACGTAGTTGTAAAGGTCATTTCAGGGTCTTATAGGGAGACCGAATTTATTTGGAAGGGTTGAGTAGTTTCCAGGAGGTCTAATCAACTAACATAAGTGAAGATATGAATTTACCACGTGTTTGCTAATTTATGGAAACCAATTGCATCACATATGTTAGACACTAGCATCATGGATCAGTTAGGCTACAACATGATCCCACAAATCATTAGATTGTTGATATACTCACAAAGGCCTTATGCAGGGTCGAGTTTGTATTATTTAGGGAGAAGATGGGAGTAGTGGAGAACGCCTTTCTTGCTAAGAGGGAATGCTAGTTTTTGAGGTAACCATGAATAGATTTTCTAGTATATATGGTGTCTAAGAGGCTAAGTAACATGGGATCTCCAAAACCCAGAAAAGGTTTCACGAGAAGAGCCTTAGAAACACCTCATTTAGATTAATTAGCCAATAATTAAATATTTCCAAAGTTTAGCTTAGAAAAACTAGTTAATTAAATCATATTAATTGAGGGAGGCCAGTTTTTCTCTAGAGAATTTCGGAAAAGTGAGTTGATGGAGTCAAGATGATCATAACCATCGACCAAGATGTGATCATGGTCTTTTGTTTCCCAACAAAAATTTATAAGAGCAGGGTCCATGGGGTTTGGAGAACACGTACAGTGAACATTTGAACAGTTTGAATACCTAGTTGTAGTGATTCAACAAGGGCATAGTTGAAGCTAGGGAGACATCCACAATAAGGGCTTCAGCAGAAATTGGAGAGCAGATTTCTAAGGGATATTTCCATGGATATTTCCAAATTTTGAGAGAAGGTTGAATTTATCTATAGAGAGGTAATACCAGGTGATTTGAATTCTCCATTATGCAGATTCGGGAAACAAATCAAATTCCAGTTGTTGGAAACAAGTTTCAGAGGAAGAGCGAGTTTCCTAGTGTGAGTTACAGGGGGTGACGAGGTTGCAGGAACAAATTTCTACTAGCAACATGAGTTCCATATTAGCCAGCGCGCATTTCCAGTTGCCAGTGTGCAGATCAAGAGGGAGGGATAATTATTGGAGGAGGCCAAGTTGGTTTTGTAGAGGAAATAATGAGTTTCCAAATCTATTTTCCAGTTGGAGTAGTGGAGAAAATTTTCTAGAGATTTTCAATGTTAGGCAAGCAAATCATTGTGCTCTCTAACTTTATAAGGATTAATAATAATAAAAATATCATTTGTTGAAATGGTTTTCTCTTCAGGTTTTTTATAGGGACTATTGTACAAAAATATCAATGCCAAATTAATTGTGTCTGTGTGGATTATTTTCTCAGTTTCATTATTTTATATTCTACAACGTATTTTATTTGTGAATAATTGTAGTATGAGTTTATCGTTTTTTTTTTTAATAATTAATAAAAGGCAAATAAACTACATAAGTTAGGAGATAAATTTCTAGTTGCTGGAGTTCGTGGAAATTTCACAGGAGAGTTAGTGACAGAGCATATAAACACCTTGAATACTCTGGTAATTCAACTATTAAATGTTTATATTAATCTTTTATATGAAGATAATAGTATCATTTTTTTGTGTTCTTTACCAAACCCATGGGATATTTTACTTTTTTCCATAGGTAATAATGCGACTAGTTTAAGTTTTTAAAATATAGTCTTATCCTTGTTATCAGAGGAGATGAGATAGGAAAACATGAAAAGTCAGAGCACAATTGCATTGTCTGTAAGAGGATTCCCCTAATGGAGATAAAAATAAGTCTTCGAGTGGGAGATATAAATTTAAAGGAAGTTATACATCTCCATGAAAAATTGTAAAGGTATGTTGGAGATATTGAAAAAAAGGGCCTTACAAGAAAGAATACATATCCAAAATTATAGAGAAAGGGAAGAGATGTGATGATGCTTCTTATATAGAAGCAAAATCCCCCTCATATGGAGGAGGGGATGTTTACTTATCTTATTCAAGTAAACATGTTGATCATGAGGCATGATTGGTTGAATAAAGGGCATCCATTCATATGACTCCTCATAGGGAGTGGTCGAGTATGCAAGATTTTATGGTGGTGATGTTTTCATTAGAGATGAATCAATAATTAGAATCATAGGATAAGGAAGAGTGAATTTTAATCTCATGGGTGTTAGGATTAAAAAACTTCCTGGTGATTTTCACATCCTATGATTGGCCACAAAATCAATTTCTATAAGTAAGATGACCGATGCAAGTGTAGAAATAATGTTTAAAAATGATACTTGCAGGATGGTTTGAGGAGAAATATTATTTCTAAGGGGAGTTAAAATTGGAGCTTTGTATAATATGCTAGGAAGCACTATTAGTGATGGGAGCAACAATTCTATTATTCATGGGAGTGGAGCCAAGGAAGTACTACATGGTAATGGTATGGAAAAAGGTATATATAATTTCTCTCTAGGTTTTGATTTCTATGAACATTTTTTATATGGGAACCAGAATCAGGTAAGATTTGCCTCTGGTGCTATAAGGGTAGAGGGAATATTATACTTGATGCACAATGTTGTGCTTGGACCTATGTTGGTTCCATCATTGGATAAGCATGTGTACGATGTCTCATTTACAGTTTAATTCTAAATGAAAACATGGATTGATTTCCTTAGGAAAAAACTAAAGTATTTCAAATATTCAAAATGTTTAAGGTCCTCGAGGAAAACCAGACAAAGAAGAAAATTAAGGTGTCGAGGACAAATAATGGTGGATCATTCTACATGAAATAATCTGAAGAATTTTGTATGAAGTGTGGTATAATATGGAATAAGACTACTCTAAACACACCTCAACATAATGAATTTGTAAAAAGGATGAATATAATGCTAATGGAGAAATCGAGGAGCATTCTCAATAATGTCAAGTTAGGATAGGAATTCTAGGAATAGGTAGTGGATATTGCATGATACATAGTAAATAAATCACCCTCGTCAACATTAGATGATAAGACTTGACATGAGGTATAGATTTCTAGGAGGCCCTGTGTGTGCTCAACTTAGTGTTCCTAAATTGAGGTCATAAATTGTCAACCAGGGTTAGTAAACTACTGAAGTGAGGTGCACTATATGTGCCTAGGTATCTGTTTCTCACTACGTTGTGTTTAGTTTTTTTATGATGTTTTTGGTTTTGTAGTTTTATGTTAAGAAGGAAAAGAACTAAATGTTGAAAAAATAACAGTTGTTGGTCACACTAAAAATAGAGCAAAACCTATACTAAAGAACAGAAAATGCAAAGTTTGATAATGACTCATTACAAGGAAATAAATCACAACATGAACTCAATAACTCATAACATGAACTCATCCAATTCATTCATTAGAAATATGTTGGAATAGCTTGAGAAAAGGACAATTTTAGTGCAAATGAGGTTCTCCTAAGTAAACAATCATCTTACAATATTACAAAGAATCTCATCCATGGCTAAAAGTTTATTGGAACACAATTGGAAAAGATTATTTGTAGCACAATAAGATTTCTACTATGAATTAACTTGTAATGTTAAGATTAATCCATTCTGCAGCTCAACTTGTCACTACTAAGCCTCATTCGAAAGTTAGAGATTTTCTAGAATAGTTTTTGGGAAAAGGCTTATTTGTGAAATTGCAAAATATTTTAGAACAATCAAGGCCTTAAACTGATATCACTAATTCTTTTCCATATGATGATACATTAATAGAAAGTCAGAACAAGAGTAGTTTGTAAACAATGAAGGTCGTGAAGTCTAATTTTGACAGTTAATACAACTTAAAGAACAATGGATAACACTAAACTAGAATGCAATTGATCAAACTTGAAACATTCGGTCTAGCTAGCTTCATTACCATCTTCAGCGAAATCTGATGGCTGATGAACTAGAATGCCACTAATCTAACTTAAAATACAATGAACGGAGTTGAAATAGATTGCCATTATCAAACTTGAAATATAGTGACAAAATTAAACTAGAGTGACATCTACCTCCGGAGTATTTCAACTGAACTAAAATGCAACTAATTCTATGAAATAATACAGCCCTATCTCATTCAATATGAGTGATATTTTGGAATAGTTTGTAAAAACAAGTCTGGTTGTATCATTCAATGCAAATGAGCATAAAACATAAATTTTCGGAAAAAAAATGCAATTAAATCCTAAAATACTAAAGTTATATCTCATCCAATGTTAGTAGTGTTTTGATATCGTTGTGAGATATATTGTGTAGCATCACACAATAACTCTAAAAACATGAGGTTAGGAAAATTGATTAAACTGAAGATGGAAACAGAGCTAAGTTGCTTACATCTGTGCCTGAACAAGCTTCCCAGTGTGAGGGCCCTCTACCCATGGGATTGCTTTAAATCTGCCCTAATATTGGCTAAGCTCTGTAAAAGTGATGCTTCTTTCATTAAAGGAGAAATTCTTCGAAAAACAAAGTATTACGGTCTTCTAAGATCTAGCAACAAAACAAAATCTAAAACAGTTGTCTCTCAGTCTCCCGAGCCATAATTATAACAGAATTACATAATTGTCTTTGAGATAAAACATGAATAAATGTCTTTCCCAACTAAAATCAAAATAGGACTCTGGTGGTGGCCTCGTACTATGATTAAGGACATATGTACAGTCCTTGTCCTATTAGAAGTCTATCTCCTTGTTTTGGTTTCCCACGTGCATAACCACCTGTAGTATTGAGCTCAAACTTCGTGGAGAGCAAGAAATGATGGGGGAGTGATGTGTAATACGACCATATGTATTTTTCATTGAGGTGACACACCAGAAACCTCATGAACATGAAGATAGCTTGAATGGCGGCTGCGAGGCTAATTTAGTTACGTAAAGTAAAGTCCTAATCAAAATTTTCTGACACAAAATCATGAAAACATAGCAAGTTAGTCATTATACATTCTTAAAAAGTAATCCTAATGAATCTGTGATCATTCAAGCTTTGTAATTGATGAATAAAAGAAGCCAGTAATGTGGTGGAAAAGAAAGGACATCTTTGGGAAACACAACCTGCACACAACGAAGGCTTTTTGCATATCTCATGCCTTCAATCATGCTGCTGGACCTCTCTTTGGGACATCCTCGCCTTCTTCCTGACATTCAATGGCCTCCTGGGCTTCCGTATGATCAACTTGAATCTCAAATTTGTAAGTGCCCTGCTTAAATTTTTGTTTTTCTTCTTCCATTTTTCACTGGCCTTGTGCAACTTTTTCATTTGTAGAGACAGATTTGTATTCATATCACCTTTCAGCTTAACCTGCTCTCTTAAAATTTCATTCTCATTCTTGATATGCCTATTGAGCACTTCTAATTCATATTTGTCTCTTCTTAGTACATCAATTGTAGATTTTGGTGGGCTAGGATTTCTATCTCTACTTTCTAAGGTTCTCTTCTCTAATGTCTCAACATAGTTATAAATTTGTTGTTGTGCTAGGTCTATCTCTGGAGCTCCTTCATCAAGATCCTCCTCATATTGGTACTTAGGTGATCTAGCAGTAGGAGTTTCTTCATCCTCAATGTTTATGATTCCCGTTTGTCTAACCCCTGTTTTCTTCAATATACCTCTGAGTCTATGGCCCCGTCTTGGTTGAGATGGTCCTTCACCTCTCTCTTTGGAATATTTTCTCATTATCCTCTCCGTCTTAAGCTACTTCTTAATTTCAGCCAATTTCTCAGAAATCATCTCTTCATTGTCCTCTTGTATTGATTTACCAGTTTTAGTTTCAACATCTTTGGAAATTTCCCTTCTCCTGCTTCTTCTTGTGGGTTTGTCTTCAGGTGGAGATTCCTTGGGTTCCTAAAAGTGATTCCTCACTAGAAACTCATCCCAATTATCTCCCATTTTTCTCAAATGATGTTCAATGAGGATTTTGACTAAACCATGGTGATACAAAGTGGTTTCTAGAAATTGAACCCTCTTTTGAACATTAGAGGCCATTCTTTTCAGACTATGAAGTAGGAAAAAGGGAAAATTGATTTCTTTATCTAAGAAATGCATCATTAACCGAATATGATAAACATAGAGGGTACTAAATCTTCCTTCACAAGTGATAATTTTTTGCAAAATGAGTAACATATTCCTCCATTTATTCTTCAGTGCCGAGCTAGAAATACCTTTCTTAAAAATGGAAACATCCATACCTGGTGTTTTGAGTATTTGCCTCCATGCCTCATTATGAAATTCCCTATTTTTGAACCAGCGTTCTCCTTGTCTAGGAAATTCCATTGCTTCTACAATGAAAGCCTCTGTAATAGTGAATTTAATATCTCCTATTTCGACTTCTGCTCCATTGAAGGACCGTGCAAATGTTCTGGTTACTTCTTTATGAAAACCATTAAATTTTTCCAAGAATTGTAGCCACCCAACCTGTTGTAGCATTTATCTTATTTGTGGATAGCCTTCCAAGTACTTGGTTCCAACTGGTTCAGTTCTTACTATGAGACCCATAACTTATCTTTCAACCTTCAAATTACTACTCCTCTTCTCACGGTGAAAATGGTTGTTAAAGAGATGTTTTTACTCCACAGATGTTTCCTCTGTTTTACAGACCGAAATGGCTAAGAATTGGCTACAGAAAGAAATGATATGGAATAGTTATGAAATCAGTATAATGCGGTGAGGATGATTCACACATATTAATGAGTTGAGAGCTATCACGGAAGAAAAGACCGCGGAAAAATTCTCATGTAATTTCAAAATCATCACTAAATGCTTCGGGCTAGTGATGTGACTGCTCAAGTCACTTCAGTACTTAACCGTTAAGTTTTAAATGATGATTTGGAATGGCGGAGTGAAAGGGATTTTGTCCAAATTTTTTATGATAGGTTTGATAAGCATGATCAATACGACTAATTAAAATAACTTTTTGAATCATACATGACTTAACTATGCTAAAAATTTCATGATCTATCACTATAATAATTTCATAACTTTTACCTTTGCCTTTCCTTTGATTTTTAGTGGTTTTGATATGCCTTGTCCTCCTTTGAAAATCATTGATCTTCAGTCCTCATAACTCCTTTGATTTTGCTTGTTGTCTTGGATATGCAGGATCAATTTGCTGCTAAATCAAGTGATTACTGGATAGTGCCTTCAGGATCTCTGGCTGCAGAATGTCTGACTGGCTGCAGAATGTACCTATAGAAGTATTGAAACATGGAATGTAATGGTTTGAAGCATGAATGGAATGTTGTATGAAATGAGTTAAAAATGGATAATAAAATATGGTGTAATGGAGTATGAGTGAAGTGAATAATGGAATGAAATGAATCACAATTATGAAGTGAAGTGAAGTATGGAAGGTGACTTGCAACTTATGATTTGTATTATTCAATTGCAGAAAGAAATCAATCTTAAAACTCTGAGATGGAAATGAGGTGGACCATGGAATGAAATGAATGAAGTATGGAATGAAGTGGAGTATGGATGAATGGAATGAAATGGAGTATGGATGAATGGAATGGAATGAATCATAAGTGAAATATGGGTTTGCACTTATGATTTTGTAATAGCTGCTTGCAGAAAAAGAACAAATTTGAAAAGCTAAAGTGTCAGAAAGATTCTGATTTTCACTCTATCTTTTCTGTATAAACATGCTAATTAGTGATTAGTTTTCATGTTTATACTTTATTTTTTATTTTTATTTTATTTTTATTTATTTTTTCATGCTTTTGAATTCAGAAAATTCAACTAAGTTGATGAAGAAGAAAATTTCTTCTTCATTAACTTCACATCACTATTTTCCTAAAATCTCTTGACAAATTCTTCTCTTGAAAGTGGCTTATGATACAGCTTCAATCTATGACCATTTACAAGAAAAGTGACCTCTTCTTCATCTATTGTCCTGGTTTTTATTGCTCCATTGTCAAAAAAATTCACAATTTCATATGGTCCAAGCCAATGTGTTTGGAATTTATCTTGAAAATCTTTTAACTTTGAATCAAACAAGAGAGCCCAATCACCTTCTTTGAACTTCTTTTTCTTGATATACTTATCATGCCATCTAGTCCTTTGCTGCTGGACTATACTTGTTTTCTGAACTGCATCTTGTCTGATCTCATCCAACTCATTAATCTGCTCCAATCTGTGCTTTTGTGCCTCTATTAGATCAAGTCCTAGCTGAACTGCCATTTTAAAAGTTTGAATCTGAAACTCTATGGGAAACAAAACTTGTTTTCCATAAACAAGTTCATAGGGAGTATGACATGTTGTGCTTCTCCATGTAGTTCTATAGGCCCACAAGGCTTCAGGAAGCCTGTCTGCCTAATCTCTTCTATGTAAATGAACAGTGTTTGTTAGGATTCCTTCAATAACTTTATTAGTAGATTCCACTTGACCATTTGCTTGTGGATGATAGGGAGTAGATTTTCTGTGTCTGATTTTGTACCTCTCCATCATTTTTCACCCCAAACTTTGATGTAAATTAGGCTCATGATGCTAAAAATTTTTCCATGGGACACCCAAAATGGTAAAATATCTCGAAAAAAAAAATCAACTCTGAGATGCTTGATGGCAGGAAAGTAATGACAGCCTCTATTGTCAACATAATCGGTGCAAACTAATATATTTCTTTGTCTTGATGGAGGAATAATAGGTCTACAAATTCAAAGCCCCTGCATTTTCAAAGGTTCAACATGTGCACGAACATGATGGCACATCTCACGAAGGAAGAGTTTCTTCCCTTTGTGTTGTCACCTTTTGACATACTCTTTAGCATCTTTAAAAGGGTATGGCCAATAATATCCTAAATGAAGGATCTTATAAGCTGTCCTTTTATCAGCAAAGAGTCTGCCACAAGGTTCATCATGACATGCCTTGAGGATCTCAGGCATCTCATCTTTCCGAACACATCTCCTAATGATAATCTAGATCTGGACTGTATTTTGTATCTGCATTGCTGAGCTATGAATGTTTTTCTGCCATCTCTAGGCAATCTTCATACGTATCTTGCATTCCATTATTAAATTTCGAAATGACAAATGTAATATCGACAAAACCAAAGGAGCATTAGGAAATTAAAAGAATCATTATCCTGTCCTTGTCAGCTGGTGTGATATTTGATGTTTTGGAGTCTAGATAAAATCAGCCTCTTTGTATTTTGTTTTCTATTTTTATCTTAAGGATAATGTGAATTACTATCAACAATAACCATCTTATGACTCTGCCATTAGTAATTGGTTTGTTCATTAAGTATCTAATTGCAGAATGATTTGTATGAACAAAAGTTTCATAGCCTGTTATATAGTGTCTGAATTTGTTTATGGCATAGTTTTCTGACTAAAAGCTCTTTAATTGATATAGTTTAACTCTTCGAGAGTCAGAATTTTTATTAGTAGATGGCATAAAGATCGGTCTTTTTGTCCCAACACGCTCCTAGAGAGATTTGTATCGTGAAGACATTGTTGAAATATAAAAATGCTGGATAGGTCCTTAAAATGAAGTGCCAATTTTGTTTCAGGTCTCAAGGCTAGCTTGTCAGTCCGCTTGAATTCACAATCTTTGGTGAGTAATTTGAAAAGTGGAGATGCTATCTTGGTGAAGTTTTCTATAAACCTTCGATAATATCCTGTAAATCCTAGAAAACTCCTAACATCTTTCTGACAACTTGGAATAGATAAGTTAGAGATGAATTCAACTTTTGACTTATCAACTCTAATCACATCCCCTGAAATGTGATGTCCTAAAACAATTCCTTCAGTAAACATCATAAAACACTTCTCATGACTAAGTGAAATATTTGCTTCTTTACATCTCTTTAAAAAAATTTCCAAGTTTGTTAAGGCTTCTTCAAATGTGTTTCCATAAACTGTGAAATCATCCATATATACCTCTACACAATCATGTATTAGATCTGAAAATATTCCTAGTACTGCCCTTTGAAATGTTGCGGGTGCATTGCATAGTCCAAATGGAAATACTCGGTAAGCATAGGTACCCCAAGGATAGGTAAATGTGGTTTTTTCTTGATCTTCAAGTGCTACTTGAATTCGGTTATAACCACTAAACCCATCTAGAAATGAAAAGTACTTTTTGCCAGCTAATGTATCTAACACCTGATCTATGAAAGGTAAAGGAAAATGATCTTTAAGAGTAGCTTTGTTTAATTCCCGGTAGTCAATACATACCCTCCATTTACCATTTTTCTTTGGCACAATTACCAAAGGAGAAACCCACTAACTATCTGAAATGGGATAGATGAAGTTAACATTTAACAATTTCTGCAATTCTTCCTTAACAATCTCCCTAAGATTTGGATTCATCCGTCTCTGAGGTTGTCTAATTGGTTTACAATTTTCCTCTATGTAGATGTGATGAGTGCAAGTCTTGGGGTTTATCCCTTTCATATGAGTGTACTCCCATGCATATGCAGAAGAATGTCTCTGTAAAATCTTGACTAGCTCTTCTTGTTGAGATTTCTCTAAGTTCTTGTTTATGTTTAAGGTTTTGCCTGGAAATATCTCAATTGTAGAGCTTTCGAATCTATCCATGGAATAAAGAGACATTTGTCTTGATGATAAAAACTCAATGTTGGATTCTTATTGAAATTGTTCATGCTTATATTCCGAAGAGGATTCAAATTTTTCTAAGGTATTCAAAATCTGGTTATCTTCACTAATTTCTGAAATTGTGAAGAGAGGTTGTAAGTCTTCTTCATCCTCTATCCATTGAGTATCATCTAATTATGTAATTGTTCTTGCTGGAGGATACAAGGTAAATTTCTTGGTTGAACTACCATCAGAGATGTACATATCACCAGATCTACAACTAATGAAAGCATCAGTTGTAGCTAACCAAGGTCTTCTTAATATAATAGGATGCCCTCCTAGATTATTCTTAGGAGTTAGGATCATAAAATCCACAAGATACTCCCAAGAATCTAGGGGCATTGGAATGTCTTCTATTACCCCATCAGGTTTGATCACGGATCTGTCTGCTAATTGTAATAATGTGGGTGTAAAAAGAAGATTAGGAAGTTTCAGTTTATCCATGATTTGTCTACTCATAATATTGATTGTTGCTCCTAAATCAATAAGTGTGTTTTGAATCTCAGTTCCATTGATGTGAATTTTAAAAACTGGATTTCTTGGGTCTAGATACTTTGGAATAGCAATCTTACCCATCATGATATCTTCTATTTTTCCTGCCAGCTGAATTTTCTTTATCTCTCTTATTCTTTTTCTTGTTTTCTTCATGCTCAACTCCTTTATTGTCTTTGCTAAGATTGGAATTTCCTTGATAGCTTGCAATAATGGGATCTTAATACAAACATTTCTCAACTCATCTAGGAAATCATAATTAGGCACCATAATTTGTTTTTCTACACCCCTATCAATTTGTAATCTTTCTGGAAAGGGAGGTGTAGAAGTGGATGTTGATGGCTTCTCTAATATAGGAGTTGAAATTATTGGTTCTTTTTGTTTGATTTTTCAATGTTTGAGTCTTGGAAAGTTGTGTTCTCTTCAAGACTTTTATTTACCCGTAGAGAATCTTCCTCAGAAATGACTTGCTCTTGTATGATTACAGAAGGTTTCCTCTTTTCAAGTATTCTTCCAGACCTAAGTTGAACATCACTAAGGTCTAAAGGAGTGATCAAATAAGTTGGAAACTGTTGGCCTTCTATCATGTATGTGTTCTGAGGATTTTTATTGTTGGGGTTTGGTATGGGTTGGGTAGGAAACTGATTTGTTTTCTGAGGAAATGGTAATGGAAGTGGTTGATTTTGATGTTGTGGATTTTGAGGATTTTGTTGAGAATTTTGTTGAAAATTTTGTTGAGGAGGGAAATGTGGATATAGTGGATAGGATGGTGGATATTGGTAATACTGAGAGTATCTTCCATAGGGATTTTGTGCTCCTTGCGCCCAGGTTTGTGATTGATTTTGAAATTGGGGCCAAGGTTGCTGCCAAGAATTCCAATTTGGTGGAGGTTGATTATACATTTGATCATGGAATCCTTGTGTTTGAGGTACTTGCCAAGGCCTTCTAGAGACAAAATTAAGAGATTCTGTGGAACTTGTAGGAGTATCTTCTTGAAAGACAGCTTTAAGACCAGGAAGTGAAGGACAACTCTTGGTCTCATGTTTTTCTAAACAAATTACACAAGTCTCCACAACTTTGGCATCCAAAGGGCACTCTCTCAGGGCATGTTTCTTTCTACATTTGGGACAAAAGATTGCTAAGGCATCAGATTCAGCTTTTTGCTTGTTTTGTAACTTAAGGGTGTCTATTTGTTCACTAAGACTCCCCAAGATATCAGATTTGAAATCATCAAGCATATGTCCTATTTATGCCCTACTTATTATCCCAGAAGCAGACTTACTTGCCCTTGCAAGAGTAGGGTCTCTTGGTCCTTTTACAGTTTTAGATTTCCCTCTTGAAAGGTTGATACATAATTCAGCTATTTTAGGTAATGTGAGCTGAGATATATCCCATTTTCCCATCATGTTAAGGATATCTAACCATTCATCCCTAATTGTCTTCAACAAGAGAGCTTTCAAAGTGTCTTGGTCTAGGTTTTCCATTTTTTCTCTTTTGATGTTGTAGTTAAATCTCTCCAACAAATCTTCCAAATTTTCATCTTCTTTTTGTAGCATTTTAAACACTTCCTCCTTATGGTTGACTGGCATACAGTAATCCAAATACCTCTCTAGAAATGCTTGTTTCATGTCTTCCCATGTCCTAATAGAACTGTTGATCAAACTCATAAACCATTTTAATGCTGCTCCTTTCAATGTTGAAGGGAACAGTTTAAGTTTTTGGGCATCTTGTAAGTAGTCATAGGTTCTACATAGGACTTCAAATTCAAATAGGAAGGTTTTAGGATCTTCATTTTTAAGTCCATAAAAGTTTGGAAGGACAGAGGGTGAAATTTTTTTCATAGTTTCATTGGTTTCTTCATCTACTATAGGAAACCCAAAAGAGCTTCCCATTTGTCTTCTACCTCTTCCTCTGCCTCCTTCTCCTCTACCTCTACCTCTACCCCCTCCAAATAGTGTGTGTTCTCCATTAAAGACTCCTCCTCCCCCTTCTTCTGCCATAGTTGTTTCTTCTGTGGAAGTGGAAGAGTTTGTGCCTCTAGCAGGGATCCTTGAATCTTCTACTAAGACAGGTTCAGTGGATGAAGTGGAAGGTCTTTCTAATGGAATATATAATCTTAAGTCCTCTGAGATTCTAGGATCAGTAAAGGATGGAATGTGGGTTTGAGTTGAAGATGTGCTGGCTCTTGTTCTTGGTGAAACAAGTGGTGTTCTAGGAATCAAGCTTCTGCTTCTTATGAATCTACCCCTTGAGTCTCTTTCTCTACGCATATCATTGTTTTTGGGAGGTAAGAAACAAGGCTACCTAGTTACACTTCCCCGGCAACGGCGCCAAAATGTCTTCTCAACTTAGTGTTCCTAAATTGATGTCATAAATTGTCAACCAGGGCTAGTAAACTGTTGAAGTGAGGTGCACTATATGTGCCTAGGTATCTGTTTCTCACTACGTTGTGTTTAGTGTTTTTATGATGTTTTTGGTTTTGTGGTTTTATGTTAAGAAGGAAAAGAACTAAATGTTGAAAAAGAACAGTTGTTGGTCACACTAAAAATAGAGCAAAACCTATACTAAAGAGCAGAAAATGCAAAGTTTGATAATGACTCATAGCAAGGAAATAAATCACAACATGAACTCAATAACTCATAACATGAACTCATCCAATTCATTTATTAGAAATATATTGGAATAGCTTGATAAAAGGACAATTTTAGTGAAAATGAGGTTCTCCTAAGTAAACAATCATCTTAAAATATTACAAAGAATCTCATCCATGGCTAAAATTTTATTGGAACACAATTGGAAAAGATTATTTGTAGCACAATAAGATTTCTACTCTGAATTAACTTGTAATGCTAAGATTAATCCATTCTGCAGCTCAACTTGTCACTACTAAGCCTCATTCGAAAGTTAGAGATTTTCTAGAATAGTTTTTGGGAAAAGGCTTATTTGTGAAATTGCAAAAGATTGCAGAACAATCAAGGCCTTAAACTGATATCACTAATTCTTGTCCATATGATGATGCATTAATAGAAAGTCAGAACAAGAGTAGTTTGTAAACAATGAAGGCCGTGAAGTCTAATTTTGACAGTTAATACAACTTAAAGAACAATGGATAACACTAAACTAGAATGCAATTGATCAAACTTGAAACACAGTGATCACAACTAAACTAGAATGCCATTAACCTAACTTGAAATACAATGAACTAGAACTGAACTAAAATGCCACTAATCTAACTTAAAATACAGTGAACAGAGTTGAACTAGAGTGCCATTATCAAACTTGAAATATAGTGACAGAATTAAACTAGAGTGACATCTACCTCCGGAGTATTTCAACTAGAATAAAATGCAACTAATTCTATGAAATACTATAGCCCTATCTCGTTCAGTATGAGTGATATTTTGGAATAGTTTGTAAAAACAAGTCTGGTTGTACCATTCAATGAAAATGAGCATAAAACATAAAGTTTCGGAAAAAATGCAATTAACTCCTAAAATACTACAGTTATATCTCATCCAATGTTAGTGGTGTTTTGGAATAGTTTGTAAGGATAAGACTGACTATGGCATCCACTACAAGTAAGTATAAAAACACAAAGTTCAGAAAATTGATTAAACTAGGAATGAAATAAGGCTAAGTTACTTATCTAAACCATATGAACAAAGCTTCCCAGGTAGCAGGGGCCCTCTACTATCGGATTAGCACGCAAATCTACTCAAGATTGACTCAGCTCTTGCAATAAAGTGATGCTTCTTTCATTTAAGGAGAAATTATTCAAAACAGAGTATTACGGTCTTTTGAGATCTAGCAATAAAACAAAATCTAGCTAGTTGTTTCTCGGTCTCCCGAGCCATACTTATAGCAAAATTACATAATTGTCTTTGAGATAAAAACAGGAATAAATTTCTTTCCAAAATAAAATCAAACTAGGACTCTGGTGGTGGCCTCGCACTATGATTAAGGAAATTTGTACAGTCCTTGTCCTATTAGAAGTCTATCTCCTAGTTTTGGTTTCCCACGTGCATAACCACCTATAGACTCGAGCTCAAACTTCGTGGAGAGCAAGAAATGATGGGGGAGTGATGTGGAATACGACCATATGCATTTTTCCTTAAGGTGACACCTGGAACCTGTGTGAACATGAATATAGCTACGGAATAGGTGACTGGCTATAGAATGACTGCGTTCTGTAGCCGAGTCTAGTCAAAAATTACTACAACAACAAAATCATGAAAACATAGCAAGTTAGTCATTATATACATTCTTAAAGTAATCCTAATCAATCTTATTGATAATTCAAGCCTGTAATTGATGAGGGACAAAGGAAATGAAGTGAAATGTGGTGGAAAAGAAGGACATATTTGGGGCTCAACACCCTGTCTTAAACATCTCAAGATATTTGTATTTAATAATTATGTACATGTTGTAAAGGAAAATATGGTAAGATAGATAGGGAAATTGAAAAGTATATATTTCTAATATATAAATATGGTCTCAAAGGTTATAAGCTTTGGAACCCAAAAACTAAGAAGGTTGTGTATAGTCAAGATGTTAGAGAAATAAAATATGTTTTCAAACAATAATTTCTACCAAGAGAGAAATAACTAGAGAATATAGAGTTTGAATTGAAGGTTTGTCAATCAAGCACTATTAAAAAACAAGAATCAAAAGAAGAAGAACCATATACTTTGATATTAGGAGATGGATTCGAGAAATAAGGATGCTAGAAAGGTATTCTCCACTCAATTTTCATTCAAATTTCTCTTCTTTTGTTATTAATGGTAATCCTAGAATTGTTAGAGAGGCAGTTGATTCGGTGATCAAAATTTTGCTCAAAAATGAAATTGCCCAGAATCTTTCGAAATTGGCATCAAATCATATTGTTCGTCTCTTTGATTCCAATGACACTTGAATCGCCTCAATCCGATGTCATATGAAAAATTTATGATGTTATGAATTTTTTGCTCGATAACAAAAAAAAATTGCAACTAGGATGACTGGGATGCTAACTAGGCAGTACATACCACTTATGTCAGCATTCCTACTAGGCGTAGGGGACAAATCATGGCTTTCCAAGTGGTAGGCTCATATAGGTGCAGGTTGGCACATTCTTATTTGTTGAATTTTGGTTGTGGTGGCCCAATGAGAGTGCTACCCTCCTGTATTCTACAGTTTCACTAGGTGACTATGGATTTTCTACAATCTGCTGAAGATAGCATTCCTTGACTATCAACTATCTTCAGAAATCTCACTACCTTCATTATCTTCATAAAACCTTTTTCACTATTTCTCACTTTACCTTCTCAAATTTTCCCTCCTACTCTAAAAACTCATGTCTAGGCTTAATTCTCTCATCCTCACCATTTTTCCCTACCAAAAGCCTCATTTCCTCATTTTCCCCCACTAAAAACCCCATAAACCCCCTCGCCTTCATCATTTTCCATCATTTTATTAAAATAATGTAAAAATTCCTTTTTACATTGTTTTAAATCAAAAAATATGTCATTCGGAACCCTTATTTATATATATTAAAACTTTGTTTAATAAAGTAAAACCCAACACTTTGTGTTTTGTGAACCCATCCCTTTATAAATGTTAGAACCCCTACCTTAAAATGTTTTTAGCTCTCTCTCTTTATCATAAAACCCTCATATAACCCTTCCCCCTCTTCTTATAAATAAGTGCTTCTGCTTATTTCATTAACCCCTGGGCCCCGCTCTTTACCAAACCCCGCGTTGCAATGAAATCCTGCCACCTGTCCAACCGGGCCCCACCACTCAGACTCACCTGCCGCTCCTTTTCACCCTGACTACTGTCAATCTATATCCCCCAATATCCGATGGCCCATAGCCGATATCACACCATTCTCCACGTGGGGGTTAAACAACCCCAAACCTTGTGAAATAAGTTTTTTTACCACCCATACCCTCCGCCACGTAGCATCTCCCCTATGGAATCACACGCCCCCCTCCAAAACTGTTTACTGCCTCCATCCTGTGCAAAAACCACCTCCCTCACTCACTAAAATCGCCCTTCCTCCTTCGTGCCATAAATAAAAACCACTGCCCATTCAAATATTACAAAGCCCTGTGGCTTTGGAATGAAGCCCCATAGCCACCACGAACCTCTGCAAAGCACTCCAAATGCCCGAAAACACAAAATAAACGCAAAAAAGCCACCAACGCAGGTTTTTAAACTAATTTTTTGTTTTTATTGTACAGGTATCATGGCAGGAATGCGAGAATTTCATTCCAAGGGTCCAAAATTGTTTAAATAAGTGTTCTGGGTGACGATCCAGAAAATCGTGTTTCATTAAAAGGACCAGAAGCATAAGATCGAGCATAATCATCAATGAATCATGACCATTGATGGTTATTTAAGCACTCAAAACAGAAAAAAGATGCTCCACTGCGCAACAAATTTCAAACAGAGATACAATGAAAAGAAGAAAACAATCAAAGGACTGTGATAGTGAAGATCAGTGGATTAAAAGATTAATCAAGGATTAGAGGGTTAATAACAAGGCAAAGATAAAGCAAAGCAAAAGGCTTTTCTTGTTGAAGTAGAGTTAAAGGATTCTTAATTGCCCTTTAGTTTTACTATTTTCACAGCTTATTGTCATTTCATATTCCATATAATCTAAGAGATCCACTTGATATAGTTAGCTTGCCCTATGAAAGCCCTTGCAGAGTTGATGAACAATTAAATAATTTTATGACTCCATAGTCCAATGGATTAATGCTTCTCACATTCTATCTTTTCAGCTAAACACTCTATCACTTAGTCACACCATCAATTAATCTATCAACAAATCCATTCAAACAAAACAAATAATCCTACGAACTTCATAACTAGCCTAAAATCAGCAAACAAAAGCATAAAGATATATCATTTACAAACACATACATAGAGAGAGCCCTCTCTGAGTCCAGGAAGGCTAGGTCCTTGGACTCCAAAGTGGTTTGACGTGGTTCCCCGCAGAGTTTGTTCTTTCCAATCTTGCAAATCATGAGGAGCCAACATAGTGGCAACCATACTGGGGAACTGAGCAATTAACAGCTTAATATTACCACAAGAACTCAGATAGCCTCATTTTAACTTAGATGAATCAAGTTTTAGCCAATAATGGTACCTGGTTGCTGGTGGTGGACAATAGTCAGCCATAAAACAATTTAAAAACCCTCCACCTGGTGACTCCACTGGTTTTCAATAGGCCTGCTGACTCCACATTAGGGGAATCTTGAGGTATAAAATGGGCCTCCTAAGGAAATAATAAAATAATAGCTAAACCAATAAAATAATATTTATGAATTTTCAATTCACTTTTTGCACCACAATCCATGTAACCATAGTTAAATTCAATTCAAAAGTTGTATCAAAATAAAATTAATAAAAAAATCGTATTGATGTGACTATAAATAAGAATGAGTTTTTCAAGAAAAATCATTATCATTGAAAAACTAATGCATTTGTCCTTTGTACTTAAATAACTTAAAATAAAATATAAATATAAATTTATAAATTATTAATTATATTATATGTTATTAATTAAAATTCATATTATTTAAATTGTATAATAACATGTAATTAATATAGTGTATAAAAATAATATAATATAATAAATGTATAGGGATATGCATTGTTGCTTTCAAGAAATATTAGATGAAAATAATATATTTTTATTCAAAAAGTGTGAAATGACATTTATTATGAGTACTTTACTTTGACTTTAAAAGTACTTAGAGCACTACCATGGTTAACCATGAGTTTTTATCCACCATTGAGAATGTGACAAGTAAGTACCTTTAACTCAAGTAATGCCACCTTAACCATTAGGGATGATTTCATCTCCTAAAATGTGATTGGTTCTTATAAAGTGAATTTTGATTGTACATTTTCCTTAGGAGGCCCATTTTAGACCTCAAATTTCCCCTAATGTTGGTTCTCTATAAACTCCACTGGGTAAATTACTTTATCATCAAACCTCAAACAAAACCCAGTCAAGAATACTTTGTGGATTAATTATTTCTTTCACAGATTGATTTGTTTCTTAAAACTGTTATAACTTTCAACCTTTATGATTTTTGGGTCCAAATTCTGGTTTCTAGAATAATCTATACCAGATCTCATCCTGACCCAAATCCTCTTGCAATAGTTGACAATCCTGAAAGCATCCTTAGGAAGTCTCCTAGATCTAAAAACCCAACTGTTAGCAGACCTATCCACATAGAAACTTCCCTACCTAAAGACCTTAAAGACTTGTAAAATATTTGGTTACTGATGGTGGATAGCAACCTGCTTCAAGAAAGTTGAATCTTCCACCTGGAAACTCCATAACTCTCAATAAAGCCTACAAACTCCGGACTGGTTGTAAAGATGCAGTGACCCTTTTTTCTCTGACAAGCTGACAAAGATGGATTCAAGGATACAACGCAGGTATGCTCCAATGAGTAGAGATCACATACCTGGATTCCCACACAAAATGCCTCAGAGAAATTGGGATTCAAACCTGCCTATGTTTCAAGATAAAATATTTTGATGACTCCTTGTTACATCTCATTAAATTTCATATACATACATGGAGGTTAAAAGTCGAATGGCTTGAGGATTTCCTCATGAATATTTTCATGCAAACATTAGAAGGGGAAGCAAGGCAATGGTATGAAGGTCTGGACCCTGGTAGTTTTTTTTCCTTAAAGGATTTCCACAAGGTATTTAATGAGCATTATAAAGAAGATTTTCCATCTTTATCATTAGTTGAAAATTGTTGCGATCAGTCTGAAGATCTCATACAATACCTTGTAAACATTGATAAATATTTGGAAAATTGGCATCCTGGGGATCTATTAGAGGAAATTCATGCATTTCATGCTCAATTTAACCATCATGACAACCAAAAGGAGTTGGTTGAGGATGAAATCAATCAGGAAATAAAGGAAGATCCACAAGATCTCTCTAAAGAGACAAGTGATGATTATTCATCTCTTTTGTATGAGGCTCAAGAAGACATTCAGCCTTGTGATCGGTCACAAAAGGAAGAGAATCATCGTAGTTCTACCCAAGGAAAAAGGAAAATGCCTCCCCCTTTAACTAATGAAAATCAATCATATTCTAAACATACAGCCAGCCTCTAAACTTTTATGTAAATAAGATCTTTCTATTTTTTATACTGTTGACTTATCCACTGATGCATTTTCTCATGCAGAAACTATTGAACAGATTGATATTGATGTTGTACTACCTTATCAAGAGGACCTACTGCCAGGAAATGCCCCTAATGATGTCTTTCAGGCAGAATTCAATCCACTCAATCAAGACATATTAGGTGTGTTGAAGAACAACATCGCAGAATATTATGAGGCTACCAAGAGAGTTGATCATAAAGAGGGGGAAGATTTTCTTTCTCAAAATAATCCCAAGCTTAACAAAATGGAGCAAGGAACATTCCTGTATGCAAATTATTGTTTAAATCCTCAAGGCCAGATATTATTCAAAGATCCTTTTGTTGGTTTCTTAGAGACATCTAAAGAAGGAGTAAACTGGTGTTCATACTAAGAGCCCAAAACCACCTGGAAAAAAAACTTTCTTTTGCTGCTAGTAACTGCCAGATACCACAAATTGAGGAATAGCTCATTATAAAGGTAAAGAACAGACTAGCAGTGCCTGATAACAAATATCATTAGCAGTTTTTTAACAACAACAAACATATAGAGGACTTCCTGCAATCAAAGAATGAGTTTTCCACAGCATCACCAAGTTGCAACCATGAGAAAGAATGTTCAGATGGGGAAAAATTTCTTGAAATAGAGCCCCCCTCCCCTACTGATATAAATCAGTTTGATCATCTTTTCAAAGCAAATTTATCTGATGATCCAGACCAAAAGGACCTTGAAGTTCTAGAGTGTAAAGGCGATACCATACCCAAAGGCCTTGCGCCGCTAGAGCAGCTCTTTGATTTCAACGATGTGGCTAAAGAACCAAAGACAGAACCCATGGAAACTAATGTGGAAGAGCACAATATAGGCAGCCCAACTGAGCCTAAAATGATTAAGCTATCTAGAACCCTTCCTGCCTACATCAAACAACATTACATAGCACTCTTCAAAGAGTTTATAGATGTCTTTGCATGGGAGTATAAAGATTTGAAATCGTATGACACTAACATCATTCAGCACAAGATCCCTCTGAAGGAAAATCAGAAACCTTTCAAACGGAAATTAAGCAAGATAAACCCTATCTTATTGCCTGCAATAGAAAAATAAATTAAGAATATGTATGATGCAAGGATCATTGTTCCTATCAGATACTCAGAATGGGTCTCCAATCTAGTATCTGTTAAGAATAAGACAGGGGATATTAGGCTGTGTGTAGACTTCAAACATCTTAATAGAGCCTCTCTGAAAGACAACTACCCTTTGCCAAAAATGGACCACATTCTGCAGAGGGTAGCTGGATAAAAAATAATATCCTTACTGGATGGGTTCTCGGGTTATAATCAAGTGTTAGTTCTCCCAAGTGATCAGCTTAAGACAGCTTTTACCACACCTTGGGGGACGTTCATGTATGTCAAAATGCCATTTGGTTTGATGAACGTAGGAGCCACCTTCCAGAGGGCCATGGACATAGCCTTCTTGGAAGACATAGGCTACTTTATAATCACCTACCTAGATGATATCACGGTTTTCTCCAAAACTGATGAAGAAAATTCAGAACATCTAAAAAAAGTTTTTGAGAAATGCAGAAGATTTGGCTTGTCTTTAAATCCCAAAAAGACTCTATTTGGCCTCCAAGAAGGAAATCTTCTTGGTCATATAATCTCGGAAGAAGGTATCAAGATAGATCCTAAAATAATTGAGGGCATACTGAATATCAGCCACCCTAGGAACCTCAAATAGTTACAGTCGTTCATTGGAAAGATTAATTTCTTGAGGAGGTTCATCCCCAACCTTGCCGAGCTATTGAAAAACATCACTAACATGCTTAGGAAATAAGTAGGTTTCAAATGGACAGTGCAAGCTAAACAGTCATTCGAACTGGTAAAGAAAGCCCTTACTCAAGCACCAGTCTTGATCAGTCCCGATTTCACCAAAGATTTTTATATTTTTTCCTTTGCATCTGAACACACGATAGCTGTAGTATTGT
Source organism: Pinus albicaulis (assembly GCA_034641835.2). Classification (NCBI taxonomy): domain Eukaryota; kingdom Viridiplantae; phylum Streptophyta; class Pinopsida; order Pinales; family Pinaceae; genus Pinus; species Pinus albicaulis. The sequence goes on along the minus strand of CM076584.1, from coordinate 885,149,142 downwards.
TACAGAAGAATAACTTGGGGCAAGAACAACCTATATCCTTCTTCAACAAAGCCTTAAGAGATGCCCCACTCAAATACAACATCATGGAAAAGCAAGCCTTGGCACTGGTAAAAGCTTTAAAGGATTTTAGAGTGTACATTTTACACTCACATATCATTGCCTTTGTGCCACACACCGTAGTCAAAGATATTCTAAGTCAGGATCCCGATGGTAAAAGGGGAAAGTGGATTGCCACTATTCTAGAATACGACTTAGAAATCAGGCATACTAAACTCATCAAGGGACAAGGATTAGCAAAACTCATGGCTGAGTCTAATTTCAAAGTCCTAGTTATGAATATGGTTGATGCCTTAGAAGAGATGGAAGATTTCCCAACACCATTTACTGAAGAAACATTCACGAACTCTACATGGTTTGCTGATATTATTTATGTGTTGCTTTACTTAAATGCTCCTCCTTCTTTGTCGAAAAAAAAAGCTAGATTTGTAAAACAGAAGGCTTTAAAATATTGCATGATAGATGGAGTTTTATATTCGAAGAATGTTGTAGGAATACTACTAAAATTTTTACTTGAGAATGATGCAAGAAAAATCATGCATGAAATGCATGAAGGATAATGTGGAGGGCACTTAAATTGGAGGACCACAGCAAACAAAATCCTCAGATCAGGTTATTATTGGCCCACCCTTTTTGCAGACACCCACAAACTAGTAATGTCTTGCCACAAATGCCAGATTTTCGATGGTAGGATAAAGCTCTTGCCCTTACCCTTGAAGCCTATTAGTGTTGAAACACCCTTCCAACATTAGGGTTTGGACTTTATAGGGGAAATCCATCCACCCTTCTCAGCCCAGCATAAATGGATCCTCACAGCCACATATTATTTTACCAAATGGATAGAGGCCATACCCACTAGGAATGCTACCGACTCTGTCATTATTAAATTCCTTGAGACCAACATATTGTCCAGATTTGGCTGTCCTAGGAAAATAATCACAGACAATGTTTTTGCCTTTAAATCTAAAAGAATGGTTGATTTCTGCCATAAATATCGGATCACCTTGGGCCACTCTACTGCCTATTACCCCCAAGGAAATGGACTTGTTGAATCTTCCAACAAGAGCCTGATCAACATCATCAAAATTTTGCTGGACCAAAATCAAAAAGCATGGCATGGTAAGCGTGTTCATGCTTTGTGGGCTGACAGGTTAACCACCAAAAATTCAATCAACACATCCCCCTATCAGCTGGTCTATGACATGGATGTTGTTTTCCCAACATCCTTGGGAGTTCCAGTCATGAAACTCCTTCAAGAAGTTCAAGTTGAAGAAAATGATATGTAGAGAAGGATCAATCAGACCATCCACTTGTAGCAGACCCAAGAGGAAGTTTACCAGAGAACTCAAGCAGTCCAAGAAAACATCAAAAGGCAGTTTGAAAAAAAGACTAAAGAAAATGACTTCCAAGTCGGGAACGTGGTTCTCAAATGGGATTCAAGAAGGGAAGAGAAAGGAAAACATGGTAAGTTTGAAAATCTGTGGAAAGGGCCCTATATTATCCATTCCTTAAGTGGGCACAATGCTTTTTTCCTACAAGAACTGAATGGTGAAGAAGTTTTAGATGGTCCTGTCAATGGCACGATGCTTAAACATTACTTCTGTCAAGAGTCTTAAGTTCAGATTTTTTATCCATTGTACATACCGTTGCATAGATAAAAATAGAAAGAAAAATACAAAAACAATATAAAATAGAAAAGAGGGTAGAAATAAAAAAAGAAACGTATAGCCCCGTACCAAAGAAAGGTTCAAACATGCTGAAGATCTGAACCTAAAGGCATAAGAAAATATGGCTCTAATTCTCTCAAAACCTGAGCCAATAGAAGAAAAAGCAGGGCTGGTTCTAACATGCTCAAAACTTGAACTAGCGAGAAATAAGAAATCAGCTCTAACAAACTCAAAACCAGAGCTAAAATGAAGAAGAAAGTGACTCTAACAAGCTCAAAATCTAAGTCACAAAAAGAGGGAAGGATACTCTTACTTTTCAGAATTTCAAGCCTTCCCAATTTTGTAATTTCTGCTAACTTTCAGTTCATGTGCAGTTTGTTTCTATGCCATGGACCCACAGCAAACTAGACAATCTAATCCTGGTTTGACTGTATTTTCAATTTCTGTCTTAGAATATAGAGAATGAAAACCTGTCAGACTGTTTAATCCTAACAGGTATTAGATTAGGTAGAGAATTAAGAGTCCAATTGTTTAATTTGGGCTCTTGGAAGAAATAAGGGTAGCATTACATGGGTTTATTTTTCTTCTTGCAAAATAAATTTTGAAAAAGAGTTTTCCAGTTCAAGTGCACTCAACAGAAGAAAAAATGCTAGGACAGTAGGAATGGGTAGGTAGAAATGTTGTTTTGAAGAATGACAGTTTTTCAGGGTGCTGCAAAGGTTATTAGATCAAAATAAAAATTGTTGCCCAATGGAAAGGCACTTGTCTGCTAAATTCAAATATTACTGAGGTTCTGGACACCTAAAGGGCAAGTTGTCCTCTCCAAGTGGAGCCACTGTTAGCCACCCATAAATTCTAATATACCAAATGGTGGCTAATTATGTTTTCAAGCCTTTAAGAGATTTATTTTCCCCTGAAAATCCATCTTCTTTGAAGTCTTATGATGATTCTTTTTCCCTTGGGATTAATCTCCACTATTGTTTCTACAAGGGCATGCCCAAAACCTCGCCAGATTTATGAAAGAAACTATTTTCCAAAGCCCTCTGAAAATGCCCATTCTGACTCATTTCCCCTCATTGTCATAAAGCCTCCTTTTCCTCTTTAAGACTCCCATTTCCTCCCTTTGAAATCCCTTTGAACCTCTAAAAATCCCTTTTTTACAGGTTTAAACAACCTTTTCCCCTTTACCGAAAGCCAAGAAAATCCCTAAAAATCCCTGTTTTTTGGCCTAAAAACTCATTTTTGCACTAAGGCCTTAAGCCCCTTTTCGGCCCAGCCCCTTAACCACTTCCCCTCCATGTGCTCGAGCGTTAAGACCAAGCACTAGCCCATAAATCGCTCATCGCATCGGAAGGATCGGTTGGAGCACTTATTTTCTTTGTAAAACAAAACTCCGATGTGATGACCCTTTTACTCTGTGGGTCTCGAGAGTGTTCTCTGCCGTTGATATTATTAAGATATGACGGCCAACACAAACTCACTCTAATCGCAATCGCAATTATCAAACAGTGCCACCCTCTGCCCTTTGTGAGTGCGATCCTCCGATGCAATCTCTGTCGTCGATCTCACATAAAATCCTACGGTCATAGACCCAATCGCTCCATCGCTCATCGGAGTTTGACCCTCCTATCACTCTCCCTCTGATTTGATCGTAACCGTCCATCCATCCGGATCCAACGGCCCAGATGACTCCTCACCCCGCCCATTTTCTCCCATTCTGCTCCCCTTCCGATCAGTCTCCACCGTTGATTCACTTCTGATCCAGTGGCTATCACATAATCGCATCCCCACTCCGATCGCAATCACAAATTTCAAATCGAGCCACCTTTCGTCCCTCCTGATTGCGATCCTCTGACGCGATCACAGCCGTCGATCTCCTCTTGAGATCTGACGGTCCTGAGTGAATCGCCCTCCACCCATGGCCGGGTCCCACCATTCAAACTCATTCCATATGTTTTTCATCGCATTTTCATGCATTACATACCAAGGTCCGAAACCCATGTTTTGCATCAAAACATTAGATCATTTCGCCCTAACATTTAGACTTTAATGTTTTACATTAGAGTTTTCATTTCGTCGACTTCCACATTCATTTCCCGCTGTTTCACTGCATTTGTCCCATAGTAACCACTGCATCCACCACATCCATCATGGTTGCGTTGCCTTCCCCACAGGCCTCCACAGCATCCTACCTCCACCCCCATGGATTTTCTTAATGAGTTTATTGGTTTTGTAGGTATTAAAGGATTGCGGTTGCACTCTGTTTCATTAGTCACAGACAGAGTTGTACAGTGGTGCAGAATACCATTTTCAGAGCCAGATTTTGCAGAGACAACGTCTGGGAAGGTTGTTAAATGAAAATATTTCATTAAAGGACCAGTGTTTAACTCTTTCAAACCATCTAGCGCCATTGAAACTGCAATTTCTCAGACAGAGACAGTCAAAGAAGTGGCAAAGAGTATCAGTGAAGGTTTAAAGTGATTTAAAGCCTATTATTGAAGATTTAAAGCCTTAACCCAATATTAAATGGAAAATGTACAGATTGAAGACCTTATGAATGTCACAGAAGGAATAGGAGGCCTGAAGCACATAAAACAAATCCTATCAATGTTTCACATCAGCAAAGAGTTCTTTCCCAAGAAAGGACGAGCTCCCATAACATTCTATTCTCCGTTGACATTCCTGAGAAGATCACCACCCTAACAGTAGTCCTAATATAGCTAGAGAATTTTTTACATGGTATGGCAAGCCTAAAGGTCATTTATCTGCTTTACTTGTCCCCGAGTACTATAGAGTACAGACAGCCGAAAAGTACATCAAAGAGCATACCTATGAAGTTATTATCAGCCTGTCGAAGACCACTTTTCATCCAAAGAAGTACTGAAAGTCAATGAGGAATATTAAAACAGAATGGGTCTCATGCACACTTCCTCCCTCTATTTTAAATTATTCATTTAAATTTCGTATCTACTACCCCACTTCCTTTTTTCACCTATAAAGACTCTTCGAAGTCTCATTGTAAAAGGTTGGCATTTTGTGATTTCTAAGGTAATACATATTGTTGCTTTGAAGAAGCTTTGGTGTTCTGAAAGAGTGTGAAGATCTGTGTTTTTCTGTTGATGAAGGAGGCTAGACCATTGGATCCCTGAGCCTGGTTTTGGTGAAGTACTTCTTCTTTTTAATGTTATTTCCTGTGTTTTCACTTTGTCCCATTACGCTTGCCTACAGTAGGATAAAAGGTTTAGGTGGAGAAATGTATCTTAGAAGCACCTCTGACTTGTTTATCCTTCACTGTTTATATGTTTTCTGCTACTAAATGTGATAGGGTAGTCGAATAGCTCTCTTTATATTCAGTTTTTTTTACTTCAGAAATGGTTAATTCGGTCGTGTTAAAGACTATTTAGGCGTTCCCTCTTTATTTACCACTGAATATTGTCTCTGAAGTCTACCTTTGATTATTAATTCTGGCAGTTTGACAGTAAGGTTTTGTCTCAATCATACCCTCTATTCCTTATTGTTATCATTGTGTTGAAGGCCCCTATAATTTTAGTCCTAGATGTCTAAGGCGTTCCTCTTCTTTGAATGCAATTATATGTTTTTGTTGGTTAAACTCTCAAAGGTGAGCTTATTGGAGGAAATAGAACATTCCCTGAATCCTATAACTCATTTTGAAGGTTTAGTCTGCATTGCTCTTTCTTTGGGTGTGTAAATTGATTAAGTCCAGAGCAGTGAGCTTATTGGAGGAAATAGGGCGTTCCCCGAATCCTTTAAGTCATTGTGAAAGGGTTTAGTTTGTTGTTCACTCTTAGTCCTTAATGTCCATCCCATTTCACCTATATTATTCAACAGATCCTCGACCAAGTTAGATTTTCCCTTTGGTTTCCCTTCCTTCTTAGTCAGAACTATTTGGACTTCACATGACTCCATTTCCCAATGGCTTGTAGATTCCCATGCTCTATCTATACCACATGAAACATATTTGTCCAACCAAACAAAAACAAACAACCTTGAACCTCATAACTAGCCTAAAATCAATTTCTAAACCTTTCAATACATATCTTTATAAACATATTGAGAGATCCCTCTCTGAGACTAGGAGGGCTAGATCCTAGAGCTCTAAAGTTTGGTTTGTATGTTTCCTTGTCTTTTGGTAAGCCAATATATCAAAACACAGGACCCCAACAGGTTAAAAATGAAAAATCTGCCAAGTAAAATCAAGGCACTAATCTACAAATTCCATATATGTGAATTATGAGGTTCCTGACACCTCCTAAAGGAGCTACCCTCCCCAACTAGAGCCATTGTTATCCTCCTGTATTCTACAGTTTCACTAGGTGACTATGGATTTTATACAATCTGCTGAAGATAGCATTCCTTGACTATCAACTATCTTCATAAATCTCACTGCCTTCAATATCTTCATAAAACCTTTTTCACTATTTCTCACTTTACCTTCTCAAAGTTTCCCTCCTACTCTAAAACTCATGCCTAGGCTTAATTCTCTCATCCTCACCATTTTTCCCTACCAAAAGCCTCATTTCCTCATTTTCCCCCACTAAAACCCCATAAACCCCCTCACCTTCATCATTTTCCCTCATTTCATTAAAACAATGTAAAAAATCCTTTTCACATTATTTTAAATCAAAAAATATATGTTATTCAGCACCCTTATTTATATATATTAAAACTTTGTTTTAATAAATTAAAACCTGACTCTGTGTTTTGTGAACCCGCCCCTTTATAAATGTTAGAGCCCCTACCTTAAAAGGTTTTTAGAACCCACTCTTTATCATAAAACCCTCATATAACCCTTCCCCCTCTTCTTATAAATAAGCGCTTCTGCTTATTTCATTAACCCCTAGACCCTGCTCTTTACCAAACTTCGCGCTGCAATGAAATCTTGCCACCCATCCACCCGGGCCCCACCACTCAGACTCACCCACCGCTCCTTTTCACCCCGACCACCGTTGATCTATATCCCCCAAGATCCGACGGCCCACAGCCAATATCACACCATTCTCCGCGTGGGGATTAAACAACCCCAAACCCTGTGAAATAAGTGGTTTTACCGCCCGTACCCTCCGCCATATGGCATGTCCCCTATGGAATCACACGCCCTCCTCCAAAACTATTTACCGCCTCCATCCCGTGCGAAAAACACCTCCCTCGCTCGGTAAAACTTCCTTTCCTCCTTCGCGCCATAAATCAAAACCACCACCCGATTCAAATATTCCAAAGCCCTCTGGCTTTGGAATGAAACCCCGCAGCCACCATGAACCTCTGCAAAGCGCTCCAAACACCCGAAAATGCCAAATAAACTCAAAAAAAGCCACCAACGCAGGTTTTTAAACTAATTTTTTGTTTTTATTGTACAGGTATCATGGAAGGAATGCGATAATTGCATTCCACGGGTCCAAAATTGTTTAAATAAGTGTTCTGGGTGACAATCTAGAAAATCTTGTTTCATTAAAAGGACCAGAAGCATAATATCGAGCATAATCATCAATGAATCATGACCATTGATGGTTATTTAAGCACTCAAACCAGCAAAATATGCTCCACCGCGTAGCAAATTGCAGACAGAGATACAGTGAAAAGAATAAAATAGTCAAAGGACTCTGATAGTGAAGATCACTGGATTAAAAGATTAATCAAGGATTAAAGGGTTAATAACAAGGCATATATAAGGAAAAGAAGAAGAGTTAAAAGGATAAATCCAAGTTTAATGACCTAAATTAGTGTTTAAAGAATACATTCAAAAGAAGACACATCTTGCCACCTATAGAATGTTTTATTTCAATAAAGACATCAGCAGTTATTTAGACAGTCAGAGATATTTCTCAACTACTCAGCAGTTACTGAAAAAGTTATTGAGAAGCCTTAAAATTCAAACATTTCCAAAAGTTAACCCAATAGTTAAGTTAGGAGTTATTGTTAGAGTGAGTCAGTCTCAGATATTTTGTCTGGGCCTTGCATGGTCTCAAAGGTCAAAATGCATTAACTCTATAATAAATACACTTTTGAAACCCTAGCTTAGGATCACCTCCTCATTTTGCAGATAAATATTGCATATATGCTTCATTTTTAGTGTTGGTTGGTTGGTTGTTTGGCTAGCTGTTTGGCTATTGATTAGAGGATTGAAGCTGCTAGGCTGGATTTGAGAAAACTCTGAGCTGCAGAGATCATTGTACTGGAGTAATGTAACTATTTTGAACAAAAGTAATACAAGAACGTTCACATAATTCTTGAGCTATGTTAATGGTGAATTTATCCTTCTTTGTCAATGTTTTCCTTCTGTTTTCCATTATGTCCATTATTTCTCTAATAAAAGAACAGAAATTTTAGATTAGGATATGTTGTCTTGGCACCCTGATTCTGTCTGCCTTCTTTATCTTAATTTTTTCTTCTGCAAGGTCTAATTAGAGAATTCTTAATTGATCTCTTGCTCCACCTAGCTTTTTGTCTTGGAAATGATTTAGTAGGGTCAAGCCAAAGAATTCTATGGTATGCCCTGTCCTTTGGTGTAGCTTGAAATATTTTTTTAGAGGCCTTTCTTTGAAGTATACTTAGTATATTCCAGCCAAAGAATTCTATGGTATGCACTGTCCTTTGGTTTGTCTCAAAATATTACTTTGAAGGTCCTTTAGAGTGTTTGATTAAAGAATATAGGTGTATCTTGCTCTTTAGTTTCACTCACTATTACTTTAAATGTTTTCTTTGTCTAAAATACTTCTAGGATTGCTGTATTGTTGTCTTAAAAGGTTTTCTTATTAAATTTTTGCCAAAGAAGTATATGGTTTACCCTGTCCTTTGGTTTGTCTCAAACAGTTACCTAAAATGCTTTTCTTGTTGAAGTAGAGTTAAAGGATTCTTAATTTCCCATTAGTTTTACTGTTTTCACAACTTACTGTCATTTCATACTCCATATAATCTAAGAGATCCACTTGATATAGTTAGATTGCCCGATGAAAACCCTTGCAGAGTTGATGAACAATTAAATCCTTTTATGACTCCACAGCCCAATGGATTAATGCTTCTCACAGTCTATCTTTTCAGCTAAAACACTCTATCACTTAGTCACACCATCAATTAATCTATCAACCAATCCAATCAAAAAAAAAAAAACAAATAGTCCTAAGAACTTCATAACTAGCCTAAAATCAACAAACAAAAGCATAAATATATATCATTTACAAACACATACATAAAGAGAGCCCCCTCTGAGTCCAGGAAGGCTAGGTCCTTGGACTCCAAAGTGGTTTGATGTGGTTCCCTGCAGATTTTGTTCTTTCCAATCTTGCAAATCACGGGGAGCCAACAGATAGGATGCCACGTGGCCCAACCAGCGGTTTCCACGTGGCACCTCAAGGTTGGTTAAATTTTGTGTTTCGACCCATTTTCCTCGACAGGATAGAACTTTGACCACCACGAAGCCACGACCACTGCACCACGCACATGTTTCTTAGTATACCATGTTCGCATGTTATTTTTAAATACCTTAAGTTTGAGCATTGGGGGAGAGGGGCTGGGACTAAGCCCTAGCCCCTGGTCGTCGGCATCCACATGAACTTGGGAAAGGAGCGACAATGGTGGAGCTCAAGGCCTATCCCTGGCTCATGGTTATATGTGCACCACTAGACTAAGCACTAAGGACAAGGGAGCTGGTGGAGGGGGGCAGCGATCTAAGCCCTAGCCCCATGTTCTATGTTCACATGAGAACGTGGCAGGTGCTAAATGGATGGGGAAAAAATTCAGGCCCTAACCCTTATCTCGTGGCAGTTATATAACCATCAATAGAGATGGAAAGTGTTATAGCAACAGGGGTGGGTTGTTAGCCCTGACCCCCGACCCTATGGTGGCAATGAGACCGCAACTGTTGGCAACAGGTGCAAAATGGCGGTGGCAGGTGGTTAGCCCTACCCCTGGCCACATGGGCCAACATGACTGAAGGTGGGGTCGAGAATCTGGGTGTGGGATCTAATATCCAAACTAACTATTCGACAATTTGCACCTATTATGGGTGAATTTGTCACTACCTGAGAGGATTAAAGGGAAAAATTATCACTCAGTTAGTAGTTTCATCCAATTTGGAAAATGGATAGCAACAGAAACTTGGGAGAGAGCCATAACTTGATGATTTTTTTTACTTTTGGAGGTCAAGAAGAGTCCAAATAGGGGTTTTTAGACATTTTAAATCCAATGGAGTCCTTTTTTCACTGATTGGAACACTTCTAAATAGACTTTTTGCAATTTTGAGTCTATGGGTGCCAGGATCAATCAGTTGTTTGGAGCAGTTTTTGAAGGATTCACTACAAGAAAAAAGGACATTGGTGAGGGTCATGTTTGTGATGGACCTTTAAGGTTCGTCACCAATGTCACATATGGTGACAGTCCTTAAAAAAACATCGTTGTAAGTGTATATAGTGATGGTACTTTAAGGTCTGTCACCAAATCCATTTTCAATGACACTTTTGGTGAGGGTCGTTAAAGACCCATCACTAATTCTCTCTTTGGTGACACTTCTAGTGACGAACTTTTAATGACCCTCACCAATGCTATTTTTCTTACTTTTCGTGACGGTCAAAAAATGTTCGTCACCATTGATCATTCCAATGAGTTTTTGATGATGTTATGTTCTTGTTAATATATTTTTTGTCAAAAGATAACGATTTAATACCATTATTGTGGATTATTTTTTATAATATGTTCAAGGCCATAGTGGTTAGAGTCAGTCAATTTTTTAAGAAGTAATTAGTGTGTATCATTTCCCTCAAGTAATGACTAGTCGAATATAGTTTTCCTATTAGTCAACACATGATTCATATCTATTAAGTTTATTATCTAGAAAATTCCCTTTAGATAAATTCCCACTAGTGTGTGTATGAAATATATTATTTAATACATAATCAAGATTTGTCAATTCTATTAATGAGAAAGACCTAACACTCCTCAAAACTCTGGGCACACCTTAAATTAATGCTTTGGCACACACTAACATTTCTTAGCACCTTGCATGTATTGGAACATCTTTGTACCTAGAACATCTTGTCATGACATTGACGCCCAAGCACATGGTAGCATGCACTAGCACAACATAAAACTCTCCTAGCATGTTTTGGCATGCATGTAGTCCCTAGCATGCCCTGGAACACCTTGGTTGAATGCATTGACATACATTAGCACTTGGAACACACTACCACTTGGAATGTATTATTATTAGTGTGGTTAGCATGCCCATTTTGAAAAAAGATAAAGTCTCGACTTAGTAACCCTCTTATCGGTTCTTCCTTTTGTTTCCTTGAAACTTCTTCACACATATTGACATACCCTGGCACCCTACACATCCTTAGCACCTGGCATGTATTGGCATATCTTGGCACTATTTGGCACATATAATTAGCACACCCTGGAACTCCCAAGCACACTTTGAGACTTCTTGACATGCCTTGATATGTAGAAATTATATACAAGATGCATGTATATATCCATATTCTCCTGATCTAACAATATTTATCTTCTTTCTAAATAAAGAATCCTTCCACTGTTAATCTTTTGCGGAAATTTAAAATCAATTGCAAAGACATGAAGCAATAAAAACAATCGCACATAACACAGTTGTTTAACGGGAAATCCTGAAGCTAAAAACCCCAACTATCATATATTATGTATCATGGATACATGTAACAATCTCATACAAATCTTAGTACATCAAGCTCTCAGTACAACATAGATTCATTACACACTGTCATGCAGAAATTTGCATCTCTATGCACCAATTTCTTGCCTCCAAACAACCTACCTCCACTGCACAATCCCTACTAAAGAATAGCTCTGAATGAATTCGAATTACCCTTGCCTTGATTGCGCAATCCTCATTGGTAACTCCAATGTGTGTGTGGTGCAATCAATGCATCACTATAGTCACAACGGATATTCCATCTTGCCCTTTCACCTATCTCTCCACTGGGTCTCCACTGAAACTGACATGCACTGTAGTTAACTGTTGTATTTGTTCAGTTGATGAATGAGTTATTATTTTTGAATTAAATAAATAATTAATTCACTCCACTCTCACCAGTGTATAATTCAGTTATAATAGATACAACTAGCTCAACTAAGTTTAACTCCATTAACTGAGTTAAACTGAATAACAACTCCATGAACTGCTCTTCCAACTCTGTCATAACTTTTCCACTTCAGTTCTAACTGAGTCTTCCATGCATGAACCACCAATAAACCCTAGGAATTGTGTAATTCCTTCAGCCCACTGATTTTCCAAATCTGTGCACTGAAATTAAGTTCTCCAAGAGAATAAGTTGTTTTTTATTGTCGGATTATTATTAAGAGCTAATAATAATCGACACTTATATTTTTAGATCGAAAATCTATAAATAGACTTCGCCGAATATTCTAAAAATAGAATTTCATCTATTTTTCCAACTTGACCAACCATCCACAAATAACATCCTGCAACTTCTGAAATATGATCACCACGTCTAAAATAGACATAGTCTAAAAATAGACTTGTGCCAAAAATAGCCTGCGGGCCCACTTAGAGAAGGTGATTCTTTTCACTAAGCTCATCATCTTGTTGAATCTCAACACTCCCTCTCAACAAGATAGGGATTATCCTTCACCCCGATCCTGCCTCTATGGTATTCGAATTTTCTCTTGTCGAGCGCCTTCGTCAGAATATCTGCATCCTGATCCTCCGTAGGAATGTACTGAAGCAACATGATCTTCCGCTGCACACAATCTCTGATATGATGATACCGGATATCAATATGTTTAGATCTATCATGAAACACAAGATTAATCGAGAGTTTAATGCAACTATGATTATCACAATGTATCACTATAGGATCTAAATGTGAACCGAACAAACCAACCAGGATCTTCCTCATACAGATAGCCTCACATGCAACTTGACTTACTGCCATGTATTCTACTTCCGTTGAACTGAGTGCCACGGATATTTGTTTCCTGCTGTACCAAGAAACTATTATAGTTCTGATATTGAAAATCCCTCCTGATGTGCTCTTTCTGTCTTTTGGGCTACCTGCCCAATTTTCATCCGTGAAGCCGTGCAACTTCACCTCATCCGCTTGTCTGTACCATAAATCATACTCAGATGTGCCCTTGATATACCTTAGGACATGCTTGCCTACCTTCCAAAATAGCTTGGTAGGCTTAACCATCGCTTGTGAAAGTTGGTTCACTGCATAGCATATGTCTGGTCTTGTATTAACTAAATACATTAGCAAACCCACCAACTATCGATAAACAGTGGCATCCACTACCTCTGCCGATGTAGCATCCTCTTTCCTCCAATTTCCCGGAAGAGGAGTGTCGACAGGCTTGTAGCCTTGCATGTGAAACTTCTCCAGTATCTCCTTAGCATACATTCCTTGAGACATAAACAGTTCACCTCCCCGCTGCCATATTTCTAATCCATGGAAATAATTAAGGAGGCCCAAATCCTTCATCTCAAACTCCTTTGCAAGATCTACCTTGCATGAGTGTATCAACTGCTCATCACCCGTTAGTATTAAATCATCAACATAAAGAACAATGATTAAAATCTTACCCTCCACCACAATTTGGTATAGGTTTGCATCCGCCTCACTCTTGGTGAAGCCAATTCTAGTGAAATATTTTTTGATCCGAGTGTACCAAGCACGAGGTGCTTGCTTCAGCCCATACAGCGCTCTTTTAAGCCTGCACACATGTGACTCACTGCTAAAGATCTCAAATCCTTCAGGCTTCTCAATGTACACCTCTTCCTCAATGATCCCATTAAGTAACACATTCTTCACATCCATCTGATGAATGTGCCAACCCATCTGCGCTGAGAGAGCAAGGATGGTCCTTATGGAAGAATACCATGCGACAGGTGCAAACGTTTCTTCATAATCAATCCCCTCAATCTGTGAGAAGCCCTGGGCAAAAATTCTTGCCTTATACTTCTCGACGCTCCCATCAACAGCTTGCTTTACCTTGTAGATCCATCTTGATCCTACAACCGATTTACCCACTAGCCTTGGAACAATCTCCTAAGCATTGTTTCTGATAATGGATTTATACTCCTCCACCATGGCATCTACCCATGTGGGCTCCTGCACTGCTTCTTTAAAAGAATATGGCTTTGTCACAACACACATGCTCATAAGAGCCATGTATCTAGTAAATCGGTCAGGTGATTGTCTCTGTCTGCGTTGTGATGTAGGGACTCCTACATTTTGTGCCGCATCAAGATTCAATCTCTCAGCTTTTGTGGTATGCTTTCTTCTTTGTCTGATGTTTGGTTCTACATGAGTGGACTCCTCCACTCCATGAATCTCCTCTTATGGCTGATCCACATCCGAAGGCTCATATTTGTGAACAGGCAGTTCCTCCACTACATGCAAGTCTAGCTCCCTCTCAAGCATAGCTCGTGCAGCACCCACGATCGTTCTATTCTTTCTCTCCGTGACCCCATTCTGTTGTGGGTTATGAGGCACTATGAGTTCTCTTTGAATTCCTTCTTTTCTATAGAAGTCTTTGAATTCGCCCGAGATGTATTCACTACCATTATCGCTCCGTAGAGCTTTCACTTGCTTCCCCAACTCCTTCTCCACCAATGCTTTAAACTCACAAAACTTTGAGAATGTTTTTCTCTTCTTCTGCATGAAGAAGATCCAGCATCTACGAGAATAGTCATCAACAAATATAACATAATACCTGTGTTTTTCTGTTGAAGAAACCGAGAAACGTCCACACGTGTCTGTGTGAATTCTCTCTAGGATCACCAAAGCACAGTTCTCCTTCTCATGATAGGTGTTCTTCACAAACTTACCCATAGTACATCCCTTGCATTGATATGACTGTGCAAGAGTACCCTTGGGAATTCCAATAGAAATCTGCTGCAAAATCTTCAAAGCACCATGGTGAAGATGGCCCAATGTCCTGTGCCATAATTACCCCTCATCCCGGCTCACCACTTATTATGCTTTTCCCACCATTGCAGCATAGCCATCTACCTCCAACTTGTAGAGATTATTAACTTGAATCCCTATCTTCTTGGTTTGACCCATTGTTTTATGTCGAAGGAAGGTTTTTCCCTCACTGAAAACAACATCATAACCTTTGTCTTCCAACATTGCAGCCGAGACCAATTTCTTCTTCAAACCTGGAACATGCATAACATCTTTCAACAAAATGGATTATCGGACTCCCTCTCAAAGGTAATGGTCCCAATTCCGGTTGCACTGTATCGACCATCGTCTCCCATCTCTATATGCATCTGGAGGTCCTTCTCCTCCAAGTCACAAAACAACTTTTTGTCTCCCATCAAACGGAAAGATGCACCACTATCAAGATACCACACTAATCCCATATAGCTTGAAACCAAGCATGCGATAAAAGAGAAATCAATTTCAAATTGCGAGGCTAAGCCCTCTCTAGCTGCAGCTCCAGCAGCCTTCTTGTTCTTCTTCTTCTGTGGACAGTTAGTGGCGAAATGCCCATGTTCGTGACAGTGAAAACACTTCACCTTGGAAAAATCTTGCTTCTTGCCTTTATCTTCAGATTTTGAAGGAAATTTCTTCCCCTTCCCTTTCCTTTCTTTGGTATCCAAAGTGAAATTCTCTTCATCTTCATTCTTCGATGAAGAGCCATCCCTAGTACCTCACCTTATCTCCTCCTACACAAGATCCGACCAAAGTTGCTCCCATCCTGGCAGTTTCTCCCATCCATTGACAGAGTCTTCGTAGCTATGCCAACTCTTCGGAAGCCCAAGGAGAGCCAAGATCACCAAGTCTTCATCATCAAAAATATTCCCCACACTTCCCAGTTCATCCCTACAGTGGAAAAACTTCGTGAGATATTTTGGAATATTGTCGCCCTTCTCCATTTTTATTTTTCTAAGCTTATCTTTCAGCGCTAACTTCCTCTGGTCGCTACTGCTTTGGAAAAAATCTGTCAAAGCCTTCCACATTAAAAATGGAGTGGCTTTCCCATGAAGGATGGACACAATATGTCCTTCACACCTTCCAATATAATTCTTCTTTTCTTTGTTATCTTCTTTTTCCATGCGTCAAGTAATGCAGCATCGCTAGATCCTGGCTTAGGAACATCGCTATCAATGAACTCCTTCAATCCATTATCCTCCAACACCACCTCCATCCTATCCTTGCAGGCTATGTAATTCAAGCCGCCATCAAGGGCATACTCCAATCGCAACCCATTGAAATACATTTCAATGTATACTTAACTGTCGCACCAAGAATTTTATGAAGCAAATTCGAATTGTCCACCAACACAAACTCAGAAATTCTTCACAATTGCAATCTTCAAGAATTAACACTGCCCCGATACCATGTATAAATTATATAAAATATGCATGTATATATCCATATTCTCATTATCTAACAATATTTATCTTCTTTCTAAATACATAATCCTTCCATTGTTAATCTTTTGCGGAAATTTAAAATCAATTGCAAACACATGAAGCAATAAAAACAATCGCACATAACACAATTGTTTAACGGGAAAGCCTGAAGCTAAAAACCCCAACTATCATATATTAGGTATCATGGAGATCATGTAACAAACTCATACAAAGATTAGTACATCAATCTCTCAGTACAACATAGATTCATTATACACTGTCATGCAGAAATTTGCATCTCTATGCACCAATTTCTTGCCTCCGAACAGCCTGCCTCCACTACACAATCCCTATTGAAGAATAGCTCTGAATGAATTCGAATTACGCTTGCCTTGACTGTGCAATCCTCATTGGCAACTCCAATGTGTGTGTGGTGCAATCAATGCATCACTATAGTCACAACAGATAGTCCATCTTGCCCTTTCACCTATCTCTCCACTAGGTCTCCATTGAAACTGACATGCACTATAGTTAATTTTTGTATTTGTTCAGTTGATTAATGAGTTATTATTTGTGAATTAATTAACTAACTAACTCACTCCACTCTCACTAGTGTATCATTCAGTTAGACTAGATACAACTAGCTCAACTGAGTTTAACTCCATTAACTGATTTAAACTGAATAACAACTCCATGAACTACTCTTCCAACTCTATCATAAATTTGCCACTTCAGTTATAACTGAGTCCTCCATGCATGAACCACCATTAAACCATATGAATTTCATAATTCCTTCAGCCCACTGATTTTCCAAATCTGTGCACTGAAATTAAGTTCTCCAAGAGAATAAGTTGTTGTTTATTGTCGGATTATTATTAAGAGCTAATAATAATCGACACTTCTATTTTTAGATCGACGATCTATAAATAGACTTTCTTCCAATATTATAAAAATATAATTTCATCTATTTTTCAAACTTGACCAACCATCCACAAATAACATCCTACAACTTCTGAAATATGATCACCATGTCTAAAAATATACATAGTCTAAAAATATACTTGCGCCAAAAATAGCCTGCGGCCCCACTTAGTGAAGGCGACTCTTTTCACTAAGCTCATCATCTTGTTGCATCTCAACATGATATTCCCTAGAATTCCTTACCAATCCTTATCATACCTTTTAATCTCCCTCCTTGGCATCAAAATTAACACTCATTAACACTAGTCCCTAGCACACATTCCTCGTATTCATTAACTTCCATGAATTTTGACCTAGTACTCCTTAACACTCATCAGCATGCATTAGCACTCTCTAGAACACCTTATCACTCTTCAACGTGCCCTTCCACTTCATAGCATGCATAACACTCTGTGACACATGTTGGCACTTGGCACTTGGTGCTTGGAAAGTCTTAGCATGTATGGAATACATTGACATGCCTTGGTATAATTTGGCATGGTTTAATATTAAATTTATTTGAGATCAATTGTTGGAAAGTATATGAGAAGCAACATAGGAAGACTTGGCACTTAGAATGCACTAAGACTTTTCACTTGGCACCTATTAGCGCCTAGTGTTGGTGTGCCTAGCATGCCCCTCTTGGAAAAGGTAAATTGATAGCTAATTAACCCTCTTATGTGTTCATTTCCTTGTATTTTAACTTGTTTCTCCCTTTTGTTGCCTTGATTGTCCCTAGCACACATTGACACACCCTTGCACATCTTGGCATGCCTTATCACTTGGCACATCTTAGCATGTTTGACATGACTTCCCACTATCTAACACATCTTAGCATTCCTTAACATGCCTTGGCACTCATGTCCTCATAGCTATCCTTTACATTTTTTCATGACTTGGGAACCCAACCAATTCCTTTGTTACTGCATTTCATGTGACAATATTGTCTTTCTTCAATCGCAAAAACTTGACAAATTGCACCAACTACAAGTAGATTGTGCCTTGTTCACCTAATAACTGCCTATAACTCATTTTATGCCACTCATGTCCAAGCTCAACTTGTCCCACTTGACTAGTTACCAAGACAAGGATCACATGATCTAGCCATGGCCATAAAACAACTAAGAAACATAACTTACATAGGAAATATTTCACACATATGTTCAATTCATATAAACAGTAGAACATTAACTGAGAATTTTCAAGAACCACAAGATGCACAAGGCACACAAGATATAAGCCGACACAAGTCGAGTGCCCCAAAACTAATACACAATAATTTACAATATGCAATTATATAGAATAGTTTAAAACATGATCATGTAGCCAAAGTGTTCCACATCTCATATAAAAAAAATAGCTAAAGGCAAAACAATGTTGTGCCTAGCACAAAGTGATCTCCCTTTGTCTAAAACTGCTATGTCGAGCCTCGTATAATAACCGTAGGCTTGTCTCCTATAAATCCTATTCTAAACTTATGTAACACACTTTGTCCTTAGCACACTTGAATTCACTCGCACTCCCTAGCACACACTCTTATTCATTCCTTTCCATTCATTTTGACCTAGTTATCCCTTGATATGCCCCAAAACTCCCTAAAACTCTTCAGAATGCATTGACATTGTCCGACATGTGTTATCATGCATTTTCATTCCTAATGTGCATGCCCTGACCCTCCCTAGCTATAATGCCCTCACAACTACCCTTACTTAATTTGCAACTTGGGAACCCAACCAAGCCTTCGCTTGACTACAAGAGCTTGACCAAGTTACGGTTACTACAACTAGATGATGTTGTTGAATTGTGTAGCTTTGGAGGTACTTCACAAGCCTAGTGAGATGGTTTTGTGTGAGTTTGGTCACAAAATTCTTTGTGGGCAAAGAAGCCAAGCAAAGGGATGTTGGACCCAAGATGGGGTTTAAAATCTAAAAAAAAATTAAAAAGGAAAATTAATATAATTTAAGGTCTAAGTGGATAAAACCAGTAAGTTCTAGAGGGTTCCTAAGAGCTCTAGGAAAAACCATTTAAGGAGACCTTAGGATGAAGGAAAGAATATCAAGTGGGAAGGAGCTCATTTTATCAAGGGGGCGAAGAGAGATGTAGTCCTAAAGTAGGTCGAGTGAGAGGGTTGAGTAAGGGTTGCTAAAGGGAGGCCATGATCATCCTCCAAGAGAAAAATCATCATGTGAGGGTTCACAAGAATTTTTCATACCTTAATGGTCAGTTCGAGCTAGGAAGTAGGATGGCATATTTTTGGTTCTCTTATGTCAAATCGAGCTTAAGAGAGGTTTCTCATGAGAATCTGGGCATGTGATTTCAATGGTGTCTTTGTTTGAAGGCCGCATCAAATTTTGAAATGTTGAAATTTGCAACAAGAGACATTGAAATTGGAAACCAGAAAGTACAAAAAAAAAAGCACCCACACAGGTGAGGATCTTTTATGCACCAACAGTGAGGAATGTGGGGCGTCTTATTATTTTTCCCTTAAATAAATTGGACAATAAATTGTAATTTCATCTCATAAAAACTTGTGTTAGTTAACTAATTCATGATGACTGAGTTAGCTTAAGAAATTCGAGTTGAGGGTCTAAGATGAGGCATGTAGAGGTATTAATCTAATATTTTTGGAGTCCAGTTGTAGTTGATGCATTAGTGGGGTGTAGGTGTGAATTAGTTAACTCAATTAACTGAGTTAAAATCGGTTTAAATAGTTCCAACTAAGTGATAAGCTAGTGAGAGGCTGGTTAGTGAAATAAATTAGATTTAATTTACAATGAGTGATCAATCAGATAACTAATAATTCACTATTAATATTTCATGCATGTTAGTTCCGAGGAAGATGCAATTGAGACAGAGATTAAAGGGAACATAACTATCAGTTGTATTTATACTAAATTTCCCATGTGCAATTATAAATTCATCAGGATTCCATGATGGATTGCGCAATCAAGGAAGACTGATTTTCCTAATTAATAGGAAGCGAATTCCCTAGGAATTGCATGAGTAAGGCAGGCTGAAGGAAGGCTGAGAATTGGCTAAGTATTAGACAATGTTTGCCTAGATCAATGGGAGACAATTGGCAGAGTGATAGAGAATCTCATGAGAGATTAACCATTCTATTGTTTCATGATTCCTTGACTTAATACACAATAGAGATAGAGGGGTTTTGAGCAGTTTCTTTCCCCAGATACATCTTGTGTTGTGCGATTGATAATTTATTTCTCTTACTTATATGTGATTGTGCAATCGTGTTTTGTCTTCGAAAATTGTAGGAAGTATTCATTATCTTGTTTTAGTACATTACAAGATTAGATTGAATCTCGTTGGTTAGATTTTATTCATGGTATCATAGCATGAATTTTTTGGGCAGAAAGTTTGCAGAGAATATCTGAAGATTTTGGTGTAAAATTTTAAAAAAAATAACATATTTGGATTCCTTGTGAAAAACTACCCAAATGGAAAATCAATTCAGAGCTCGGATGAGGGAGATATCGTTGATTTTAAATCAACTCTTTTTTAGAAAAATTTGTAATGGCAGGACAATTACAATGTGCGTGAGTCAAGAATATATATGCACTTGAGGTACCAGATACATGCAAAGCTTTGAGGAGAAAAGCAGAGGTTAGAGACTTGGCTGTTGAGAGGGAGTACAAATTACCACTCAACATGTAGTCTTAGAAGCAGTTTCAGAACATTGTGGAGAAGCCACGATTGGAGAAGCAGAGAGGAGACTGAGTGGAATCGTCCACTCAAGTAGAGACCTCCATGAGGGGGGAATTTTGAGCCAAATGGGCAGAGGTAGCACATGTAGGGTCCATTGAGATGGTGTGTCTCATGGATCGAACCTAGCTATGAGGAGTCCACAGTACAATAGTAGCATGAAGGATCAATTATATTGATGCAGTCAGATGTCAGGACGACAGAAATCAAAGTGACAGATGTCAAATACTGGAGCACAGATCAGAGTTGGCAACAGTGCAAAGGGCACAGATTTAGATGTTAGTAGAAGTGTAGAGATTCCAGTAGACAGGTGCAATAGCTAGTAGTAATCAAAAGACTCTGATGACAAATGCATTATACTAATTCAATTGTTCAGAGGCTATCCAGTTTCAGGATTTGCAGGCGCAAACAACACTAGATAAGTTTTGCATGCAAAATTCCAAAGGTATCGGATCAGAATAATTTGAATTCCTTTCTTGTTGAGAGGGAGTGTTGAAATTTGAAACAATAAATGATGAAATTGGAAACCATAAAGGACAAAAAAAAAATGCACCCACACTAGTGATGAATTTTGATGTACCGGGAGTGAGGAATGTGAGGCGACTAATTTATTTTTCTCCTAAATAAATTGTAATTTCATCTCATAACAACTTGGGTCAGTTAACTAAGTCATGATGACTGAGTTAGCTCAATAAATTTGAGTTGAGGTGGTCGAGGTGGATATTGGTGACCACCCGCCTATTCCACTTGGGACCTCGCCATTTTCTCTTTCAGTTTTTCATTTTCCTTAATTATAACACAGTTTACTATTTTTGTTAGTTTTTCGGGTCCTGAACTTCCAGAGCAGTTTTGAGGCCCCAAACGACATTTTTTGGGCATGAATGGTTTGGTAATTTCATAGAAATCACATTAAAAATTGTAGTTATCAAAGAGATCTTTCTAACGAGATATCATGTGTGTCAAATGGAGATCATATGACTAAGTTATGACCCCGAGAAATTGGTTGCCCAACTACCCCCAACGAGGCCCATAAACTCTTGGTGTTACATCTCCCCAGGTTAGGGTTTTCTCTTATTTTTCAATAATAAAAAGGCCCTTGAGCCTTATTGTAACACATTTCATAGGCATGTAGCCACCACATCTCTTCTCAGAGATAAGTTACCATCGCCCGAGCTAGTTTGTTTTCCATTCTGTTTGTAAGCATTTTTCAGCATTTGATATTAATGAAATGAAGCATTATTCCTACTCCATCTCTATGTTTATGTTTATTTTTGTATTTTATTGTGTTCCTGCATATTTCTGGATCATAAGGGTCTAATATGAAGCATGTAGATGGTTTCTAATATTTTGGGGCTCTAGTTGTAGTTGATGCATTAGTGGGGTGTAGGTGTGAATTAGTTAACTCAATTAATTGAGTTAAAATTAGTTTAACTAGTTCTAATTGAGTGATGAGCTAGTGATAGGTCCACTGAATTAAATTAGATTTAATTCACAATGAGTGATCAATCAAATAAATGATAATTCACTATTAATATTTGCATGCATGTCAGTTCCGAGGAAGAACCAGTTGAGACAAATATTAAAGGGAACATAACTATCAATTTTATTTATACAAAAATGCCCATGTGTAATTATAAAGTCATTGGGATGCCATGATGGATTGCGCAATCAATGAAGGTTTATTTTCCTAATTAATAGGGAGCTAATTCCCTAATAATTGCATGAGCAAGGCAGACTGAAGGAAGGTTGAGAATTGGCTAAGTACTAGACCGATTTTGCCTAGATTGGTAGGAGACAATTGGCAGAGTGTTAGAGAATCTCATGAGAGATTAAGCATTGTATTGTTTCATGATTCCTTGAATTAATACACAATAGAGATAGAGGGATTTTGAGCAGTTGCTTTCCCCATATACATCTTGTGTTGTGTGATTGATAATTTCTTTCTCTTACTTATATGTGATTGTGCAATCATGTTTTGTTTCCGCAAATTTTAGGAAGGATTCAGTATCTTGTTTTAGTACATTACAACATCAGATTGAATCCCGTTGGTTAGATTTTCTACATGAAATAGAAGAGAGAGTTGATATGATCTTGTCTTGTGGTGGTTGTAAATACCAGCATATATGGAGGAGGGATTTCATTATAATTTAGAGCCAGAATAGAAGTAGATGCATGTGTAATATCGACTAAGCTAATCCTAGTTTGAGGGTTGACATTGAGATTTGAATTTCATGTCAAGATTCAGTCAAAGAAAGGCCTAGAATCTATGGATCCATATGAGCTAGGTCGAGTCTCTTATGGAGGCAAGAGTCGTGGTTTTTTATATGGGTGGATAGGGTTTGTTCTAGAACAATTAGAAGTACATAAGTATAGTGGCCTAGTTAGGATAGTTTCCTAGCATGTTTAATTCATAAGGAATGCCCTTAAGGCTATGAAAAAATTGGGTAGAAGAAGAGTAGTTGTGACCCTTAGAGAAAGGTTTATTTTTGAAATATAGATCGCAGATCTGGAATATGGTTTACAGCTGTGTGGAGATAGAATATCCAAAGGAGGGTGGAACCAGAGCAGAAGATTGAGCATGCAAAAGAAATGTGCCATGTGAAGAATGGATTGACATGCAAAGGATTTGATTTTGGTGGACTATTCATGGATTTTTAGACAAATATCTGAAGCAACTTATAAAAAATTATTCAATGGAATGTTAGTGGTTGATTTGTGACCCTATTTCAATCATCTACAAATTGTTAGAACGATGATAAGAGGAGTAGTTCAGATTTGTTCATAGATTGGACAACAAAGATAAAATTGTTGATACAAAATAAAAATGATTTTGAGAGGACTCAAACCGTTGTTAGGTGGAAGATTTGAAGAGCCCTAGATGAAGACAATATTTTGAGCCCTAGATTAGTAAAACTAATTGACTATGGTTGGGCAGATTGATGGTAGTCCAAGTATAGTTGGAGGGTTTTTAGGTGACTTTCAAATAAGAGCCCTAACTCCTCTACTTGTGAAGGACAACAAGATTGGAAGAAGGGCAGGTGTATAGGGCCTAAGGATGTGCAAAATTTGAAGGACTAAAGTAGCAGTCAAGTGGGCCAACCAACTAGCCCTAGTTCACTATATTGTAGAGGATTAATTCAATGAGAAGAAGGGCAGCCTCCATAGCCCCAGACTTCTCATCTTGGAGTCGTAGTATGGAAAAAGTGGGCATACAAAATATTTTTTCACAAATGGAGTTGTGAACAAATTGTTACTACTCAAACTAGTAGTGGACCTAAAAGGGGTTCCTAAGAGGGAAAATGCTAGGACAAGGACAACGGTGGAGGCTTAGCCCATTATCACCACAGCTAAGGCTCCTTGCTCTTCACATAATTTCACGAATGGGAGGATTCTCGGTAGTTTAGGAAGTCACTTGTATATTATAGGTCAATGAATAGGTGGGAAGTGACCCTAGAAACCCTTTCCCTAAGATAGAATAAAGAGTGGGACATGCTTTAATTTTAAGCAAGGGACTTGATATTCTAGAGAGAGAGGAGGGGTATTGAAGGGTTGAGGGAGAAGAATAAGACTTTGTTGAAAATTCAACAAGAAATGTGTGTCTAATTTAATTTTCCTTAATTAAATTGGAAAATAAATTGTAATCTTATCTCATAATCACTTGTAATAGTTAACTGAGTGTGATAGACTCAGTTAGCTCATGAAATTCAAGTTGAGGGTTGTTGGTGAGGCATGTAGAGTGATTCTATTTGTTTTAGAGTCAAATTTGCAATTAGTGTATTAGTCTAATGCATGAGAAATCAGTTAACTCAATTAAGTGAGTTAAAGTGAGTCTAATTAGTTGTAACTCATTGTTGCACTAATGAGAGGTCAAGTGAATTAAATCAGATTTAATTCACATGTAGTGATCTGTCAAGTGACTGATGATTTACTATTAATAGTTGCATGCATGTCAGTTTTGATGAAGACCTAGTTGAGACAGAGTTTAAAAGGATGTTATCTATCAGTTGTATTATTAGTAAATTTTCGGTGCGCAGTTAGAAAAACATAGGATTTCCCATGATGTATTGCATAGTTTTGGAAGGTTGAATTTCCTAATTAATAGGGATCAATTTTTCTTAGAATTGTGCAAGCAAGGCAGGCTGAGTAGAGGCGGGAAATTGGCTATGTGTTGGTCAATTTTGTCAGGATCAGTGTGAGACAGTTGGTAGAGTGCAACAGACTCCTGTGAGAAGAGTGCATTGTATTGTTTCATGATTCCTTGGTTGATTATACAATAAAGATAGAGGGGTTTTGAGGAACAAGATTTACCCAGGAAAAAATCAGTGTTGTGCGATTGATTTTCTTCTTTCTCTTACTTGGTGTGATTTTGCGATCGTGTTTTTTTTCCTCAAATATTGTAGAAGGATTCAGTATCTTGTTTTAGTATATTACATGATCGTATTGAATACATTGGTGTAATTTCTACATGGTATCAGAGCGCCAAAAGTCACTATAGTGGAGAAGAAATTGAGTTTTTGTTGAAGAACATTCGAATTTGCAAAAATATTCTTTGGTGTGACAGGCGGATCAAGATGGCTTTCAATGGATTAAGATTGGAATATGCACTCAAGGGAAATTCTAATTATATTATATGGAAAGACAGAATGGAGGAAATTCTGGAGGAAAATGGGTTGAAATAATTTATCGACACTGATATTCCAAGGCCCGTAGAAGCAGACGCTACTCTTCTTGATGCTTGGAAAAAGAAGGTTGCAAAGGCGAGGAGGATCTTATTAGAGGGAGTTCGAGATCACATTGTCTCAAGTCTCCATGGAAAGGAAACTCCATATGAAATGTGGAAGGCCTTGACAGGTCTGTTTCAGAAGAACATTGACCACAAAAAATTGGCACTGAAAGAAAATCTCTGGAAAATCAAAATGGAGAGAGGCGACACTATTCTGAAATAATTGACCAAGTTCATCCAATGTTGAGATTATCTTGGAAGTGTCGGGATTACTGTAGCATATGATGAATTGGTGAGCCTAGCACTTCTAGGCCTTCCCAAGAGTTGGCATAGTTATCAGGACTCTGTCAATGGGAGGGAGAAGCTACCAGATTGAGAGTGACTTTGGTCGGATTTGGCACAAGAAGAATTCAGGCGGAATACTAGGGATGGATCCTCATCCAAGACAGATGATGAAGAAAATTGTGCCTTAGATAGTAAGGCAAAGAAGGGGAAGGGAAAGAAATCCTATTCCAAATATGAGACCGAAAAAGAAGGCAAGAATCATGACATTTCCAAAATGAAATTTTTTTACTGTCACGAGCATGGAAATTATGCCACTAATTTTCCACATAAGAAGAAGAACAACAAGAAGGCTTCAGGATCTACAGCAGGTGATGATTAGGCTTCATAGTTCGAGTTGGACTTCTCACTCATCACATGTATAGTGTCTATTGCGATGGGAACAGTGTGGTACTTGGATAGTGGTGCATATTTCCACATGAAGGAAGACAAATAACTCTTTAGTGGCTTGGAGGAGAAGGATCTTCAAATGCACATCGAGATGGGTGATGACGGGAAGTATAGCGCTACTGGGATTAGTACAGTTAATTTATAGAGATAGTCAGGTAAACCTTTCTTATTAAAATATGTCATGCATGTACCATGCTTGAAAAATAATTTAGTTTTAGTTGCTATGTTGGAGGATAGAGGATATGATGTGGTTTTAAGTGAAGGGAAATCACTCCTTCATCACAAAGCCACAAGACAGTTTAAGAATATTGGGATTCGTCTGAAGAACCTCTAAAAACTTGATGTAGATGGTTGTGCAACATTGATGAGTAAAGCAGACAGAGAAGTGAGTCGGGATGAGCGTGAGTTATGGCACAAGAAATTGGGCCATCTACACCACATTGATTTGAAGGTCATGCAACAGATTTCTACGAGGCTTCCACAGGGTACCCTTGTGCAGATAGACACATGCAAGGGATGTACCATGGTGAGGTATACAAAGGCCACTTTTCACGACAAGGAGAACCAAGCAGCAAAATTCCTTCAGCGAGTTCACTCAAATGTGTGTGGACCATTCTCTACAGCTTCTACAGCAAAGCATAGGTATTATGTGATTTTTGTTGATGATTTTTATAGAAATTGTTGGATCTACTTCATGCAGAAGAAATATCAGACGTTCTCAAAATTTTGTGAGTTCAAAGCACTGGTTGAGAAATATACAGGGAAGCAGGCGAAGTTCTCTAAATTTAGAGAGATCTAAAGATAGCACACATCGGCATACCCTTAAAACTGGCACATCTTGGCATGCCACCCTATCACTCTATCATTCCTTTTAACTACCTAGCATACTTTTTCACTCTCTCCTTAGCACACCTAGAGCTCATTGAAACTCCAAGTCACAAACTCTTATTCATTCATTTCCATGCATTTTTACCTAGTTATCCCTTGTGTTTCCATAGCATTCCATAACACTCCTTGGCATGTTTTGGTACACCCTGGCACCTAGGACACCTTGGCATGTCGCCTTGGCCTCTAGCATGCCTTAACACTACCTAGCATACCTTGTCACACCCTCCTTAGCACACCAGGAACTCACTGACACTTCCAATCACAAACTCTTATTTGTTCATTTCCATGCATTTTGATGTATTGATCCCTTGTGTTTCCCTGGCACTCCTAGTTAAAAATTCCTTGCACGCGTTGGCACATCTTGACTGGATTTTTCCCTAGCACTCTAGCATTCCTTAGCGTTGCCAAGCATTCCTTGTCACTCCTCCTTATCACACTTGAAACTCATTGAAACTCCTTGTCACTCCTCCTTAGAACACTTGTAACTCATTGAAACTCCTTGTCACACACTCTTATTCATTCATTTCCATGAATTATGACTTAGTGCTCCCTTGTGTTTCTTTAGCACTCCCCAACACTCCTTGGCACACATTGGCACACCCTGGAACTTGGAACATCTTGTCATGTTTTCCTAGCACTCTCTTGTGCCTTGGAATTTTTTAGCATATCTTGTCACTCCCTCCTTATCACACCTATAACTTGCTAACACTCCCTATCACACACTCTTATTCATTCATTTCCATGCAATTGAAACTAGTCCTCCATTCGGTTTCCCTGGCACTCCATAGCATGCATTGGCGCCAAACCCTAGCACCTAGCACATATTGGAATGCCTAAAATGCCTTGGGAACTTTCTAGCATGTGTTATCACTTCCTGGGATTCCCTGAACACCTTGGCACTCCCTAGTTGTCATGCCCTCATAGATAACCTTACTTTTTTTGCGATTTGGGAACTAAACTAAGTCATTGAAAAAGTAGTGTTGTGTCTAGCACAAAGTCTCCCTTTGTCTGAAACTAATTCATCCATCCCCTTACCGCAACCATAGGATTTCCTCTTGTAATTCCTATTATGGAATTATCCTAACACACTTCGTCCATGGGACACCTGGAATTCACTGACACTCCCTGACAAACACTCGTTTTCATTCATTTTCATGCACTTTGAACTAGTTCTCCCTTATGATGCATTGACAATCCCAAACACTCCTCATCATGCATTAACACTAATTGGAATGTGTTAGCACACCTTTTATTTCATTGGGATGCCCTGGCACTCCTTAACTGCCATGTCCTCATAACTACCCTTATTTTTTTTTAGACTTAGGAACCCAACCAAGTCCTGCCTCGACTACAACAACTTGACCAAGTTTCATTTTACTACAACTAGACTATGCCTTGTTCACCTAAGAATGGCTTATAACTAATATTAGGCCACTCGTGGCCAATATTAACTCATCCCACTTAACAATTTACCTAGTCAAGGATCACGTCCAATCGTGGCCATAAAACAACTAAGCAACATAGTTTACATCTTGACATGCCATAACACCTAGAACATCTATCAATCCCTTGGCACTATGTGGCATGTGTTAGCATCCCCTCCATTCCTTGACATGCTTTGGAACTCCCTAACACACCCTACCGTTCCATGACATACCCTGGAATTTTATCATGCCTTGGAATTGCCTAGCATAGAACCTTTTCATTCCCTCCTTAGCACAATTGGAACTCGCTAACAATCCCTATCACACACTCTATATTCTCTCATTTCCATGCATT
The DNA here is from genome assembly GCA_034641835.2 of Pinus albicaulis. Lineage (NCBI taxonomy): Eukaryota > Viridiplantae > Streptophyta > Pinopsida > Pinales > Pinaceae > Pinus > Pinus albicaulis. The sequence goes on along the minus strand of CM076584.1, from coordinate 885,120,245 downwards.
TTGAACTTGTTTTCCCTTATGTTTCCATGGCACTCCCTAACACTCCCTGACACACATTGGCACACCCTGGCACTTGGCACATCTTGGCACGTCACCCTGGCGCTCTAGCATTCCTTGGCACTACCTAACATACATTGTCACTCCCTCCTTAACACACCTAGAATTTGCTAAAAATCCCTGTCACGCACTCTTATTCATTCATTTCCATGCATTTTAAACTATTTCTCCCTTGTTTTTCCCCAGCAGTCCATAACACTCCCTGACATGCATTGGCATATCCTAGCACTGACACATCTTGGCATGTTTCCCTAACCTCTAGCATACCTTAGCATGGCCTAGCATACCTTTTCACTCCCTCCTTATCACACTTGTAACTCACTATCAGTTCCTGTTACATTCTCTTAATTGTTCATTTGCATGCATTATTTTCACCTAGTGCTCCCTTATGTGTCCCTAGGACTCCCTAACACTTCCTAGCATGTGTTGGCACACCCTGGAACCTACCGCATCTTGGGCACATGCCGCTCTGACACACTAGCATGACTTAGCACTACCTAGAATACCATGTCACTCCCTCCTTAGCACAACTAGAACTCACTGAAACTCCCTGTCACACACTCTTATTCATTAATTTCCATGCATTTTTAGATAGTGTTCCCTTATGTTTCCCTAGAAATCGCTAACACTCAACACACTTTTGCACTTGGCACATCTTGGTATGCTTCCCTAGCACTCTAGCATGCCTTGGAAATATCTAGCATATATTTTCATTGCCTCCTTAGCAAACCTAGAACTCCATAACATGCCCTATAAATCCCTAACACATATTGGCTCTTAGCACTTAGTGGCACTTGAAAATTCTTGGCATGTGTTTGGATGCCCTGAAATTCCTTAGCATGCTTTAAGATAAAATTTATTTGAGATCAATTATTCACAATTGAGAGAGAAGTAATAGGGGATGATTTGGCACTTAAGGCACACTAAAACGTGGCCCTTGGCATGTATTGACACTAGTGTGGTATGCCTAGCATGCCCCTCTTAAAAATTAGGTAAGGTTTTGAATTATTAAACCTCATATGTGTTCATTTGTTTGCATTTTAACTTGGTGTTCCCAACGTACATTTACTACAACTAGACTATGCCTTTTTCACCTAAGAATTGAGTATAAATCAACTTAGGCTACTCATGTACAATTTCAACTTAACCCACTTAAAAAGTTACCAAGTCAAGGCTCATGTCCAACCATGGCCATAAAACAACTGAGCAACATATTTTACATCTTGACATGCCATAACACTTGGCACATATAATAATCCCTTGGCACTATGTGGCATGTGTTAGCACCCCCTAGGGAAGTAGCTTTCCTCGATGAATGACTACACAACAGGGACCCTATGAGCCAATCTTTCATGTTGTCGATGTAGTGCTCACATGACACAAACATTCAATGGTCTATCATATCCAAACACTCTATGATGGGTTTCATAGATACCTGACCTATGAAAATGAGTTGGATTCTATTGCCGAAGCATGAAAGCAGTGGAAGAATTATATTCTACCAAATAAAATGGCCATCCACACCAGTTGTAGGCCTTGGGAGTTAGTGCCCCTATATTTTATGGCATTTTCTCCCTCAACCGAGAATGGTAACATATGTGTTTTTTTTGTTGTTGATTGCTTCCTTAGGATGGGAATTTTGGCACCTTGTAAGAAGATTGTTGCACAAAAATCCACCAATAAGTTCTTCTTGAGAATATTTTGGTTCATTTTGGGTTTCCAAAGACCATATTTCTTGATAGGGAAGATAGTAGGTTCCTTAGTATTTTTTGTTTTAACCTTTGGTCCATGGTGGAGATCAAGCTTAACTAAATCCACTACCTTCCATCCCTAGATTGATAATAAAAAATAGTCAATATGATTGTTATAGATGTC